>JACEII010000005.1:3178120-3197629 GCA_014332785.1 Antheraea mylitta | reverse complement strand
ACATATAGATATTAGTTACAAACAGAGTATGCGCTCAGAGATTTAGATAGGAGAATTTTTAAATTAGCTTTTGCTTCTAAATAAAAAATAATTCTGTGGTCAACATATTAGAAAACACCTGAATTGTAAGGTATAATAGCTGCTGCACTGATTTTATTAATAAAATTACTTTTAACGTGTTTGTTATAAATGAGAAAGCACAAAAAGAATGTGTTCCCGAAATATAATCATTATTTACACGTGATACTTTTCTATAAATCTATAGTTTTATCTGTATGAAGTTATTTTTTTGCTTGTATATTTGTTTTTTAAAAATTAAATTGTAAATAACTTGACTCATCTTTATAAAATTTTGTATACGATAAACGTGTCATTCCTCAATAAATATGTTCCAAGAATTGTTAATAATAGTTTTATATATGGGAAATAAAAATGTAAATATTTTTTAAACTCATCATATATATATGAAATGTTTTATACGAGTCGTTCTGAAATTGATACGCTATAAAAATGTCATTAATTGTTTTAGAAATCTTTAAAGAAGTACTAGAAAATAAAATCAAATTGATGCTGGACCGATATTAATAAAAAATTGTACATAGGAAGTACATATATTTTATTTTGCAATTAATAGAAAAATTGACAATAATAGTCATAAAAAATAATACACATAAATTGTAAAATTTTAGAAATGTGTAAATGAGAAATGTGTCTGTCAAAATTATAATGTGTGATTATATTTTAATAAAATTACGTCCGTTAAAATACGTCCAAATTAATTAGTGAATAAAATCACGGATTCAACAAGATTTTATAGTATTTTGTACACGGAAAATATACGTCATCGAAAGTTTTGTAGGTGGTAGAGCCACGCTGAAGCTATTACTGATTCCAGCATGTACCTATGGGTCGGTTCGACCAGGGTAGTACCACCCCTCTCACAGAAAACCGATGTAAAATAACAGTGCTTGCATTGTTGTGTTCGGTTCGGTCAGTGAGAGCGCTGGAGGCCCACCGCCCTGCCTCTTTCCTCCTTTCCCTTTTCTTCCTCTCCCCCTTCTCCTATATACAGGCTGGCAACGCACTTGCGACTTCCCTGATGTCACTAGTGTCTATGGACGGTGGTGATCACTTAACATCACGTAACCCACCTGTTCGTTTGCCTCCTTTGATATATAAAAAAAAGGTTATAAAAATATACTTAAGACTGTACTGAAAGAAGTTTAAAGAAAAAGTTTTCTAATATTAATCGATTTTAATGACATCTCGTACAAATACAAGTGTATTTCAACTTGTTAATAATACTTTTAGAAAACATGAAATATGCCGAAATGTATTTGATAACACAACATAACATATTAAAATAATTACCGCATAAAAAACGTAAGTGCAGCCATGAACAGTTACTAGTCTATATATAAAAATAAGGTTTATTCTATACTATATTATAGAGAGGTTGTAGGGGGAAATATCTGGATCTACAAAACCAATATTGAAAATTATTTAAAATTTACCAATGGAAAGCCACGTTATTTGTGCCATAGGCTATATATAAATTTGAAAAATGAATAGACTTTTTTGTGTTAGTCGCATTTGCAAAGTAAGTCGGAGAAAAAAATAACGAAAACGTTTCCTACAAACGATGACAAATATATGATTGAATTCTGAGAAAAGTTGTAGAGCTTGATAAAGTAAAAATGTTTACCGTTTAACGAAGTGGGCACGGGTCAGCTAGTATTATACACTAGTCTCTGCCCGCGATTTCGTCCACGTGGAATAGTTACTTTGTGCTAATGCTAACACGCAGGGGAAGCTCTCAAGAGGAAAATAAAACGATTTTGGTCTTAGCGTGATGATATAAAACCTATAACCTTCCTCAATAAATGAGCTATATAACACTGAAAGAATTTTTCAAATTTGATCAGTATCTCCTGAGATTACCCCCTACAACGTCACAAACTCACAAACTTTACCTCTTTTTTAATATTCGCATAGATAAAAAAGGCATGTTGCATATCTGCGTTCCAAAAACTCAGCCAGATAATCATGAACGTTTTCCGTGGAAAAGGTTTTGTGTCAGCCATTTTAGAATAACTCTATGTCTCTCAATAATTGCTCACTAGATGGCGTTAAACTATATTTTGTTGTATCAAGTTTTATATTATAATTTAAGGCGGATGAAGTCAACAATTTATATTAGTTAATAAAATTCCTATAAGGAAGACCACATTTCCGTAAAGAAAATAAAACACTGTTTAAAATATAAAATTATAACAAGTTAAAATATTTGATATTGTTTTAGGATCTCTGTTTGCTCGCCAGCCGGATATAGATATCAACAGGTTGGTATTGACGCACAATTTTTTGGCACGATAACGTGACGCTTCTTTGCATATCTGCTAATTTATAAACACTTTAATAGAACGTGTTTCTTTTTATTAAATCAAGGATGATGCATGGTTAAAATATATAGAAACGGTACATATTATATTAAGTAAATATAGTCACTAATTACATATATTGTGTTGGATAGGTAACTAATTAAAACAATATTGTAATGATCGCTTAGTAGATTGCGTGTTTGAGGTTACAGGTTATTATCTTCCATAACGTAGGTATGTAGGTAGGTAGATAGGTGAAGGAAACCATCGCGAGGAAACCATAGCATGGTGGTATGGCTTCTAAGTCCGCCTGTCTTGCTACCACTCTTAAGTTAAATATCTGTTTCCAAGTACTTGTTGCTGAGTTTTGGCAGCTGCAATCGGGAGCCAGTCCCCTTCTAGATTTAGCATCTTTACTATTTTTGTTTTATATCATAGGAAGCAAACGAACATGCGGGTCACCTGATGTTAAGTGATCACCGCCGTCTATAGCTACTAGCAATAATACAAGGGGAGTTGCAAGTGCGTTGCCAGCCTGTGTTTGGGGGAAGGGTGACGTGGAAAGAGTGAGAGAAAGAAGGGGGAGGGGGGAGAGGAGATGGACCTCTGGCGCTCTCACTGACCGAATGAAATGCAACAATACACGCACTGTTACTTCACATCGGTGTTTCTGTGGGTCGGGTGGTACTAGCCCGGACGAGCCGACCCGTTTATGCTGAAACCAATAATAGCTTCAGCGTGGCTCTACCACCTATAATATACACACATAATATTTATTCATTGAAGTCAATTAGAAACACGATTTAGTTAGGAGTTGTCTGTATTTTTAATCTCGGAGGTTAACTTGTTAAGAATCGATTTTTATTTACAGTCAAAGTTAAAAAAATTAAATGGAGAACGAAATCGAGCGTTAACAAAAAGATAAGCCGTTCTTTTGCCTCCCACGCAAAATATTCCGATCTTATGCTGATCACGTGTACATATATATATACTCAACAATATATTAATGTAATATGATTTATGTAACATATTTTATCAAATTACTAAAATAAATATGAAGAAAAGTATATTCATAAAGTATATTTCAGTATTAGATACCTAATAGAAGTTATTATTGTAAAAGAAAATTACTTGGCTGAAATATAACTGCAGCATTAATAAATAATGAATTTTTTTTTAGAGTAAGGCTTCTATCAAGGGACAGATTTGGCCGCAACTCTCCCAATAATTATCACAAACGTCGGTCTATTATAAGCATCAATAAATACAATTATAATAATGATCATGACAATAATAGCAGCGGGTACACCCAGCTACAGACATCGATGCCATTTCAGTACAATACCCAGACGAATACCGAGACGAAAACGCCAATCAAAGTCCACAAACCAAGAGAAAACCCTCAACTCTTCTACCAGTCTGATACATATATTAAAGAGGTGGATAGGAAAAATGTAAACCGTGAGGTATCGTACGTGTATCCGGGAAGAGAGGTTATAAGGTTTGGCGCTGATAACCACATGGTTTTACCCATACGACACTATAGACAACAACTAACCGAGAAGAGTAGAGGTAACCGAATATACATACGCAGTATGACTCGAACTTGTATTGGTAGGAGTAATTTGTTAGTGATAAAATAAACTATGATGAGAAAATCTAAATACATTGCAGTAACAACGTATAGTAGGACATCATTTTCCACATTGCATAAAATTGCAAATACCTCCAGGTTGCAACTCGGGTATACGCTTAATAGGATATTTACAAGCTACCCAAAAAAAAGAAGTTAATCCAACAACTTTAAAATTTGGCCGTTGATGATAAAACTATAATTAATAAATATTTATAACGCAGGAGGCAAACGAACACGTGGGTCACCTGATGTTAAGTGATCACCATCTTCCATAGACACTGGCAAAACCAGACCGTAACGCACCGTAAGTGCATTCTCAGCCTGTGTTGGTGGGGAAGGGGAGGTGGGCCTTCGGCGCTCTCGTTGAACGAATGAAACGCAACGATGCAAGCACTGTTACTTCACGTCGATTTTCTGTGAGAGGATGTCACTACCAGTTACAGCTACAGCGTGGCTCTAAAACCTACTCTTACTCCACATTACTTTTAGATTGTTGTCGAGTCATATCGACAATCGATTTGTACAGTATTCAGCAACACCGCTTATTGCATACTAGTTATTACTCGGGACCTAACTCGCGTTAATGTAGATATGACTTATACATCGAGAACATTATTTTTTTCTCGATGAAACGTACCCTATATTCTTTTCTATACTCCTAACAATGTATATAAAATTTCATAATGATGGGCCAAGAACTTAACGCGTGAAAGCTTAACAAGCATACAAACAAACCCACATTTGCATAGGAGCAGTTAGGATTACATCTTGCTATAATTTTACTAAAAATATTTATAAAAGTTGTTATTATTAAAAATCGAAATTGATATAGCTTTCTAAATATTGATTTTAAAACAATTTTAGATTATAATATCTGCATAAAGTGCCCTCAAGACAGGACCTTAATAGCCAAGATTGAAACAGATCGAGTTATGTTGCAATATCCAAGATTGCGAACATGTTCAGGTAGGATTGCGTCGAGATATGCCCAGTTCAAACATTTGTACGGCCCGAAATTTGGTAAATTACTTGAACAAGGTTCCTACGTAATCGTCGGCCAAATCATACACAAAGATCAAGTAAGTTTATCTTTTTGTTAATACATAAAGTCAATAATAATATTTAACCCAAATAATTTTATAGGTTCTTCAGACATGTAAAATGCAAGTGCATGTATTGATGCAGTTTTGTCATATACCAAAATATCTGCTAAGTCATTGTCATGGCGAAGAAAATAACACGTGTAGTTTTACATGCCGCGATCCAAAGAAAAAATTACAAGGACAATCAACGCTGACTTGTGGAGATAACATGAAGTGGAATTCTAATTTACCAGTCTGTGAAGGTATTTTTCAATATTTTTAATCAAACTCAGAGTAGCACATAATACTTCATCATCGTCAGCCTGTAAGAGACCCACTGCAGAGCTTCTTCCATAAGAAAAGTATGGGCATAATCACCACGCAAACCCACAACATACTGGCGATTTCATACTCATAAATCCATAGTTCTATTGTTTTCCCACATAAAGCAGACCTACGAGATCATTTCTTAGGTTCGGGTTACGGGCACAGGCCCATGTGGTAGAGGTGCATTGTGCCGATGCGATTCCCACAGTTCGTCAGGGGCGGTCTAACACCCACTTTCTCTTGAGGGGTCTACCATCTTGACTCCTCAAGCCACAGTTGAGACCACTTAGGAGGGATCAACACCGGTTGGAGAAACAGATGTAGTGCCAATTAGACAGTCCCTGCTCCCCGGCCAAAAGGTGGGAGAAGGTACCATGGGATTTTATCCTGGGATTATCCTCTGCTGCCCGGTGAGCTGGATTTTCGTTAGAGATTTCCCCATGAAAAAGAAAACGGTCAGCCGATAGTGTTACCAATTTCAATTAGTAAATCTACGCGGATTGCGCAAAATTCATAGGTACGTGCCGGGGTTCGAACTTGCGGATATCAGAATGATTTTTCATCGATCAAACCATTAGACCACCACGATTTTTTTTTCACTTAACTTTAAAATCAACGAGTTTACTATTCTATTATACACTTTAGTCATTTTTATAATCATGATGCAGGCGATCAAACTATAATTAACAACTTTTTTCAGTACCCACTTGGTGTGAACCCTCATCACCGCCAGAACATGGACATATAACCTGTACGGGATCTACTGTACAAAATGGGTTTGGTCTCGCTGAAGGCTCCAAGTGTCATGTAAAGTGCGACAAAGGTTGGAAGTGGCGAAACCGCAATTTTTCTATATGCCGCCGTGGGGCTTGGACTCATAAACTAGAATGTCGAGCAAAAAATTAAAATAAGCTAGTATAACCTAATATATAGTTTTAAAAAATGCGTATTATTAATATTTAGTGAATAGGATTTAATTACCCGTAAAGTAGATTCTTACCAGTATGAAATATTTTAATATAGTTTTAATATTATGTTTTACCGAAATGTTTAATGTGTTTTTGATACATATGTATATGCCCACCTCACCGCACCTCCCCGCACACCGTGCGGCATGAACATATTATACTTGCCACTTGCCAGTAATAAACTAGCTACACTCTAAACCTGTTGTCTCATTTACGTAAAGACATTTCAGTTTTATTTTTGTTCCATTTTATAAGATTTTTACAGTACGCTTTCATATGTCTGAATTAGTTATATCAATGTTAAGTTTATTCCATTATTATATTTCTTAAATTATTCATTTTCCCCACATCTTTTATAATTGTACTAACTACAATAACTTTTATTCTTGATAACAAATACCTTTAGTTAGTTGGATGAAAATGCCTTGTAGCATAAAGCTCGTCATTGTAAAAATTAAAAACTGCAATAAAATATTCATTTATTCATTCAAAATATATAATAGTAGATAAAGTAATGGCGTTAGATATATTTCTTGACTATAACAAACTGTAATAATAATGTTTTTTTTTTATTGTTGCACGGCAAAATGACTGCACTATGCCTGATGATAAGCACAGTGCAATCCAAAAATAATAGCGACCACCGATTGACACACTGTCCATCGCCGGTCGTCACTATCATGCCAGCCTACAAAAAGCTGGATATGCACAGGCTGATCCCGAAACGCGAACCGCAGAAACGAATCACTATTACGGGCTTTTTCGCCATATACATGGTGGTTGCGACCCAGTCAGGCTGTAAAACTCTACCACCCCGCTTGCGCCATTGCCTCGTTCGTTGATCAGCAGGGTGCACCACGTGCAGGTGAGGTTGGCTTGGGTGTCTCAAGTCTTTTGATGTTATTTGACACCCCTTACACCCCAAAATGTAAGTAAATAAGGCAGTTGCAAGCCGATATACTCATTTCTGCATACTGTACATGCGGAAATATGTACCAACAACAGAAATCGATAAAATAAAAAAGAACAATTTAATAACGATTACTTGTAAAAAAATCATGGGAGTTATAAAAAATAGAAAACTTAATTTAAAAAAAACTAAAACTTTAAGTATAACGATATTTCATTATTGTAATTGTTTGTAAATGACAAAAAATCATAAGATGGATAGCAGGCTAAAATAGAAAAAAGTGTTAACGAAAACGAATAGGTATGTACATATAGTAATTGCTATATTTATATATTTACTTAGAATATTATTTTACGACGTTCTTTGTTTTGTATAATATCACGTTATCGTAGTTTAAAAAACAAAAAAAACTTAAGAAAAAAATGTAAATACATTTTTGATTTTTCTTAGCTTTGTTTGGGTATATTGATTTTTGGTCAGTACAGCCTTTAAGACTAAGGTATCGAATATCTGTTGGGGCATGAAATCACGGGTGCAATTTATCTCTCATTTTTTTTATTAACGTGGGGAAATCTTTATCAGATACGCAACCCTCCCGGAGGAGAGAGTGGGTTATGTCCGATTAGCACGGGCTAAAATCCCACGGTGCGCTCACAGCCTCCGTACTGGAGACGACACGGGCTTGTACTAGCTAGCAACCATGTCGCCTAAAGGGACTCTTGCGCTAATGAGAGACAGCCGGGTTCAATTTAGCTTCCACTGTCTAAGCACACCATATATTTTCATCATCATTACTTACGATATTCAGAGCGACTAAAAAGATTGACGAGGTATATAGATCTGTTAGGTATATTTTGTTCTTTCTCCCACAAATAAATTAATCGCTTGCATTCTATTCTAAACTTTTTAATTATTCACAGTTAGCAATGTGTCATAATGGCCAAAAATATTGTATTATCATAGTCAAAATATCGTTGAGAACTCAAATAAATAAACAACTTTATATACTTTTATTTATTCACATAATTTCTATTGAAATGCATAATTAGCATGAATACATTGTCTTTATTTATTCATTGGCCGCGCCCGCGAGCCTTTCCTCAAATAGCGAGATAATATATAGTTCTCATCCATAACGATTCAGTATATGATTAATAAGAAATGACAAACAAAAAGAATATTTAAGCACCTATATAAAAATTATTATGTTTAAAATTTGTTGAAGAATTTTATTTAAAGTTTCATAATTTATTTGGAATCTTTTCGAAGTTCAGTCGCAAAACTTTTAAGGTAATATTTTTATGTTTTAACGTGTCATTAGAATAATCTCATGAATCTTCAAAATTACTATTTATTATACTTACTGTTTAATTGTGATTTTTTTAGTTTAAAATTTGTTGAAAGAAGTTGAAAATTATTTGATTTTGCATTGATATAAATCAGGTCATAAAAAAAAAACTGTAGTAGTAGTAATAATATTCATCCAATAGGACAGACGAAGGAATTAATCCATACTGCCAATTCTGATGTTGTCAATATATGTGGTTCTTATATATTCTGTACTGAGATATAGAAATCTTCTATATAACATTTCGTAAATTTTTAACCATCTTCTTTATCTTAATTTTCAAGTCGTTTCTTTTGTCAATTCTGAAGTTGTTAATAAGGATAGTTCTTATGTATTCTTTAGTCCGTTTTCTTCTAAGTCCAAGTTAATGTAAAGGCTTAATCGCCAAATATTCTATATAATATTTAAGATATTTTTAATCATCTTAATCTTCGAATAATCATTTTAAAAGAATGTTCTGATACGTCCATGTGTTGTCAGGATAAGTCAGGATATTGATATTCAAGTGAAATGTCGTGCGGTTATTTCAACGTTATAACAAGATGGTGGTTCTCTTGTTACAACTTTCCTGGGAATTTTTGTGGCATCGCAAAATTCATGGTCGGTGGTATTGTTTCTCATTCACTTCACTTATGCACAATAAACTAACCATATTACATAAAACATCACCAACTTTACACAATATAGAGTCAAGTAACACAAGATTATGAATAAAAAATAAAATCCACTACATGACTGACTGAAATCCCGCCAAAAACTCCATAAAAATCTGTATAAGACAACTTTACAGTAGTAATAATATTCGTCCAATAGGACAGGCGAAAGAATTAATCCATACCGCCAATTCTGAAGTTCTCAATATTGTGGTTCTTGTATATTCTGTAGTGAATTTTATTATATGTTGAAGTTAATATAAAGGCATACACGTGTAGTCCAGTGAAGCTGTTAAGACCTTGCTGGGTCAATAGCGTAGTCAGTTCGAATAACAAGCATACATGGCAAATCTTCTATATAATATTTCGTAAATTTTAACTATCTTTTTTATTTTTATTTTCAAGTCGTTGCTGAAGTTGTCAATACGGATAGTTCTTATGTATTCTTTAGTCTGTTTTTTTTCTATGTCCAAGTTAGTGTAAAGGCATAAACGCCAAATCTTCTATATAATATTTTAGATATTTTTGATCTTCTTAATCTTCGAATAATCATTGACAAAAATATTCTGAAGTGTCCATGTGTTGTCAGGATAAGTCAGGAGATCGATATTCAAGTGTCGTACGGTTATCAATTCCAGCAGCGCTCATTGAAATCTGCGTTATTATACGTTGATCGGATACATCATACACTAGTTATGTTTACTGAGTTATGTAGACGCTAGCGCGGTAAATAAAATATCCGCTAAATTGACCAAATCGACAATAAAAATAAGACTACATACATACATTTATTATTTTTACTAAATTCCACATGGAAAAACTTGTGGATAAAAGCTAATCTAAATTCTAAAATAAAAGTAATGTCATTTACTCTTTCTTCTTTTTCTTGTTTTGGCTCCGCAGAAGCATTCGCCAGTGTCAATGTTTGGTTTCAATGGAGATTATAACACATTTTACACAATAAGTATCATTTTATTATTTCACTGCTCTAACAAGATGGTGGCTACCTTGTTAAAACTTTCCAGAGAGTTTTTGTGGCGTCTCAGAATCCATGGCCCGTGGTATTAATTTCCATTCACTTCACTTATGCACAATAACCGAACTTTATTACGTAAAACACCACCAATTTTACGAAATATAAAGTCATATGACACAAGATTATGAATAAAATATAAAATCCATTATATGACAGACTATAATCCCGCCAAAAAGTACGCTTTCATGCTTGTTTCCGAACGCATGAAATTTAAAACTGGAAGGAAATTTTGACGTTCGTGGCCGTTATTATTTCGGTGAATTTTGAGATTTTGTTCAACACTGTTAGTGTCATTGAAATACGCAATTTCAATTTGTTATGTTATATTACGATGAAAAACTGACTTGAATAACTAAGATTTTATAGAAGTATATTATAAATAATGGGCAGTAACACCAGTAAATCGCACAATGAGACTGCGTTTGTAACAAAAGATAATGTGAACATATCTAGTAATCCAGATCCTCGCTCGCCAACTCCTGATATTACGCGGACGCCTTTACAGGTTTGTACAAATATATAGTTTGTAGAAATAATTAAAGAACGGAAAGAAACAAATTATGTGTAAGATATAATTTTTGCCATAAAAGTACAATCTACTACAACTATTCCAAACACTCGAATTCTACTACAACTATTCCAAACACTCGAATAAGTTTTTAAAAAATTAGTACGGATTTACTGATGTTATACTTTTGTATTATACAATAATTACAGTTAATTTTCAAACATGAAAAATGTATTATAAACACCTGATAGATATAAGTGTAGTTAGCTCTTAAATCACTTTTAAAAGCAAACTATCAATCACAGTTTGTGATATGTCGATATTTTTGGTTTTATGTCTACATATTATTGTGAATTAATATTTATAATTGTTCTTACAGGACAAAACAGGAAGCAAACATAACATAACAAAAAATGTGGACTTGAGAAAAACATTTGAAAATGCAAAAGGCAATGAAAAACTCATACATAACAATCCAATTCTTTCAGCTGTTATAAATAATCATCTACAATCTTATGACCCGCGTTCACCGACACAGGACTTTGAACGCACTCCAATCATCATTGCATCAAAGATAGATGAATTAACACATGAAGATAAAATTTTATTGAGACTTCATAGTGAGAACTGTACAAGCCCTATTTTGAATAATAGTAATGAACACTCAGACAATACTGTGGAAACCAAAACGACCAAGTCAAAACTTATTATGCCTTTAAATTTATGTAATGAGTTTTTCGATATGGCTCTCGATGATACAATCAAAGATAATGAAGAGCCATTGTGTTCTTCAACTGCATCAACAAAGAATATAGAAGACAACATATCTAATAATATTCCTCAAGATTCTAACCAACCAACTCAGTTATTAGAAACAAACTTCGATTATACTGAGGACAATAATGACAAATTTGAGGATAGTGAAGAAAATATTCATACAAGTGATAGTCTAGAAGAAGCTGATAATGACATTAAATGTATTCCTGTTTTTAAAATATTAGAACAAGACCCCCGATCACCGTCCATTGGGATCGAAAGAACTCCTATAGTTGTACCTAAGATTGAAACTGACACTAGTTGTGACAATGTTGAAGATATGTCGGATGATATATTAATTAAGGTTTTGCAAAACAAAAATGCCGAACTCCGTCAAACCGTCACAAAGTCCATTGATAACAATGAAGAAGGATTACTCATTTATGAAGATGAATGTGTTACTTTAAATGATACACCTAAGAAATGTAAATCAACAAGTAACAATGGATCCAGAACCCCATTATCTTGTATGAAGAATAAGGCTGATGCAGGACACACAAGATCAAAGTCTGCAAACATGTTGCACGACCCTAAACCTCAAAAGATTGTACCATCAAAACTACCTAAAAGGGTTTCACATATCCCAAGGCTTAAGTCACTGTCAAGACAATCCAATTTACTGCAGACTGGAAGTAGTATTTCCTTAAAAGCTCTAACAAAAAATTCATCCATTGTTGGTGATTGTGAAAATACACCACCTCAGTCACAATGTGACCTATGGGACAAAAACAATAGTATTGTCCTATAAAGTATATGACTATGTATGCAGTGAAAGCTTACTGTACTAACTCCTTAAGACTTTGAGATTAATTGTTACAATCTCTCATCTGATATGACTAGCTGTAATGTTTACTTTCATATTAAACTTATTGCGATTACTGTTTTTCAATGTATTCATAACATGCTGTATTGGTATAAATTTCAATAAAAGTATAATTTATAAACTACACAATTGTGATTAAACAATTATTGATGTTTTATTTGTATTTCAATAGGTATGTTGACAATACAAGGTATTTATACATTTGTCCTTAGTCGAAAACAAAGTAAACAATTATTGTCTACTAGTAGGCCCAGCAGATGTCCAACCCTGGTTATAAAATAAACCTTGACAAATTGTGTACCAAAACCATCCTCATTAATCAATTTATTAATGGGCGAGAACCGCATGAAAATCCCTTCAGTAGTTTTTGAGCTTATCACCAACAGGCAAACGCGGTAGGGGGTTTGTTTTATACTATATAATGATGGTAAGAAACAACTAAATGGTATAAAATCTGCGGTATTAGGATATCATTTATCAACAAATCGGTGTATATATAAAATGTTACGGATATACCATTGCACACACATTACTAAATAGGTTTTGACCTTTTTTTTAGTTTTACTTTTATTTATATAAAGTTATTACTTTTAAAAACTTAATGATGTTTAGAAGCATTATGCGTCAAGTAATGTTTTTTGCCGTGGATAAGTGAGGCAAAATTTATGTTTTTTCTCTGTATATACACGTATTGTTAGGATAATAAACGGGCATATGAAGCCGCGGGTTTCACCTAGTAACACACATTGTACAATAGATTAAATTGCCCCGTACAATCACTTTTATTGTGTATAAACATTAACCGTGTTATTTTACAAAAAGTGAAATACGTGTTGAATACTTGTATTTAATACGAAAGTACCCAAACTTTTTTAGAGCAAGTACTCAATACATATTTAACTTTTTTAATAACACGGAGAAGGTTCAATATTTTACTGTATTTGGCTGCCTAGATATATCTGCCACCTCAAACTGAAAACGTAATATTGCACCTTTATCGAAATTATTCCGTCTGCAACATTTGATAACTAGTCAATCGCCTTTGTTTAGAGTTATACCTTCTATGAGGACATGGTTATCTAATTGCAGTTAATTATTAAATCAAAAACTCACTTTAATTTCGCATTACCCAAGTAATTAAAATTCACCTAAGTATCACAAATGGTTTAATTGAACTAAATTCACTGGCACTACTAGCACCAACATTTTCTAGTAAAGCAAGATAAATAAAACATTCATAACTCTCTAAACTATTAACTCTCACGTCCACTTTTAGTTATTCAACTACAAAACTGAAAATAGATAACTAAAAGACACAGTAGCTAAAGAGAGAACATTAACTAGTTCATAACTTTGATGGAATCAACTGTTATTAATTCGGTGGAAACATACCTTAAGTGCAGTAGTTAAGACAATCTTCAAATTTAATAAAAAGAAGTTTATTTCAATACATTTATTACACACAATAAATACATAAATAAGCATTATAATTCTCTTAAGATTTTAAAGTAAATTTATATAGCGATCAATAACTTATAATATTATGCAACTCAGAAACGTGACGCTTGGAGCGTCATCGTCTCTTGGAATGGTTTTGAAATGATATAGTACCGAAATGGAGCGGAGATGAATTGATAATAAATATAAGCTCTTAAAACTAAAAGTTAGTAGTAAGCAGCTGTATTGTGAAATTTTCCACTTCGAACTTCATAATTCCTCATAGTCCCCGAAGCACTAGAATGGAAATCATAATGAATATTATAACCATAACAACGATTATTATATTATATGGTAAACAGTATCACAACATTATTCAGTTACCCATATTATTTGTTTATATCATAACACAATATTTTAATCGTATTTTTAGTACAAAATATACATATATGAGACTGCTTTTAAAATTATAGGAACTCTTAAAGCAATGTTTCCCAACGTAGGACACAGACCCCACAGGGGGGCAATCTGATAGTTAAAAGGGGCAAATTAAAAATGGACTCGACACTACTTTAACGCTTTCGCTTTGGGTTATTTAAATGCAATGTTACACATCGGTGACAAATTTAACAAAAAAGGTAGTTTCTTAAAAAATGCTGTAAATAATACTTAGGTATAATTTCGTTTGATGATACCAAAATATCAACTGGGTAATTACAGTTGTCAAGTCAATTAAATTTTTCATTATATGTTTTGAAATATTACTTAGGATGTTTTGATAACAATTTCACAACATTTAGTGATTTTATCATTTTTATAGTGATTTTCATAGTGATGAAAAAAAAAAATCAAAATTAGGGGGGACGGGTCATAAAAGTTTTAGACATGTTAAGGCGGGGCAAGTCCTAAAAAGTTTGCGAAACACTGTCTGAAAGAGTACACAGAGTGAACTCAAATGGCATAATAGAAACAAATAAGTGAATATTTTCTTTATAGTGTTGTATATTTAAAAGAAATCACATATAAACAACAGTCGACTAAACATACTTTCCTACAATATTATGGGTACGAAGTGAAATTTAAAATAAGTACTACTAAGAAATAACATAACCTCGTTATGACCGGGTTCAATCCATGTTTATAATTTTACATTGTGTACCTATTACAAATAAATTTGAACTATACTCTTACAAATGACTACTAATCTTAAACTCAAATTGTTAAATTCAGTGTTGGCTACTTTTTTATCATATTAGTCCTAGCCAACTTTTAATTGAATTCGGGAACATTATTTTCTATAAAGTTTATATTGAAGCTCATTATTTTATAATATGAATTATAATACATTTTAATTATAGTTTATTAAACATAATTATTATGATCTTATATAATTCAAGCACTTTTAAACTATAACCAAGAAAAAATAAGAGGACTTATGTAATATATAAGTAAGCATGTTATTGATACTCGAAATGATTTCATATGTTAACATAAGACTAATAATTTCGAATTATAGAAGTAGATATATTTTGGCACTACGAGACTCTTATTACATTGATTCATATGAAATAGAAGAACAGATAAAATATGATAAGCATTTATTATTTTTATTTTTTGCTTCTAAATCTCTAATTGTCATAAAGCATAACACTTTTATTTACGACTACACACACATATATTAATTGAAATTTAATTGTAGAAGATAAATGCAACTTGTATAATGAAATAACATTTACTATACAAATCCGTATTAAGAATTTCTATGGTTGGTTTTTATTGAATAATTTGATTTCTGCATAATAATTTGAACATCTAGAAAATTTTAACAATTGCTTTATTTTAAAAAAACTTAGAAAAGACTTTTACGTTATATATAGTTTCTGGTATATATTGACATTAAAAAAAATCCCTGAATTAAGACATTGATGAAATTAATAAATAAATAAGATAATAAACTTAACAATAATCGATTTTATTTTCTATGTCTAAATAGTTATTTGAATAAATAATCTGTTTAAAAACCATAGTTTTCTTCTTGTAACTTTCTTTGTGACATATTATGGAGAAAAAAAAAAACATAATTTTGGTCATTAAATCATTTAAAACAATGAATGAACATGGTAAGTGACCAGTATATCTAAATTTAACATTGTTGAATTAAATTATAATGATGAAAATGTTAAGTTTATCAATTTAATATATATTTTAATCTTAAAGTTTATATATAAACCTGAAAATTACCTATATTAAATACAACTATTGGAATATGTTTAATTGATATTGTATTTTAAGATCTATTGACTATTACTGTAATTAAGAATTAGAATAATATTTGGGAATGTTTATATTTTTTTATAAATTCAATGTAATATATAACTATCCTTACTATCTATTATCTAACTGAACAACTTCAAATCCACATAAATAATAATAATATAATAAATTCACCTGTTCCAGATATATTATTATGACATTCTATATGGTAACACTTATAATTAAGAGGTAGTTTATCCTGTTTTCCATAACTGTATATAAAATATACAGTAGTTTGGGGCAATAGCTTTGATCAAACTATAGAAAAATATGTATCATATATAACTGAATTATGTAAACCTGTCCAAATTAAGCAGGATCTGATATAATGTTTGTGATTTTATCATAAACATATCATTATATAGAGTAGGGAGGTGAAAAAACATTATTCTCTTGAAATTTTTATGAGAATATCCTCAAGGATGATGTAAAATAAATTTCTCTAAACTTTAGGCTCTTGCTATTAAGAAATGCTTTACCGCCATTTTAGTTTGTTTTTTACCTTTATGTTGTAGAACTTATTAACAAATCTCAAAGTAATTTAAAGAGAAAAAGTAATTATATTTTTTTCTCACCATTATATCTGGTATAGAAGTAGAACACAGATTTACACAACATATAAAGCTATGATGTAGAAAACTAGTTTACACAACATATAAAGTTATGAAGTAGAAAACTGGTTTACACAATATATAAAGCTATGATGTAGAAAACTGATTTATACAACATATAAAGTTATGATGTAGAAATCTGATTTATACAACATATAAAGCTATTATTTATACAATAAAAGTGGTATTATCAGCACTACAAACACACATCTAACATCAATTTCACTATATGAATAGTCCGGTCATTTTAGACATAAAAATAGTGATCAAATAAAGAAAATTCCGACAAAGCCAAATCTTCGTAGAGACCTTAGGTTTACCACAAGGAATAAAGTGTCAAAAGTCCCCATCAGTCCCATGTGAGCTTAGGGACTTATTCGGGGCCCAAGGTAAAAATTTTTGGTTTTTTGGATTTTTCTCGAAAACGGTAAGTTTTATCGAAAAAGTACTTCAGAGCAAAGTTGTAGATCTTAAAATTCTCTATAAAAATGGTCTCTATGATTTTTTCTCTAAGACCCACCATTTCCCAGATATTACGCTTGTAAGAATCACGTTCTACATAATATGCATACATTTCCACACCACCTGTGAGGTAGTGTACTCGGCGCGTTTTTTTTAACGTGGTATCCCCGGTAGGCCTATTCCACGAACCTTTATGACGTTATTTTCAGGAACAATAATTATTTAATAGTATGAAGATTATTGATATGGGTTACTGAGTTTAACTGTCGTTCTAACTTTTTTTTATTACTTTAATCTGACTCATACTCTTCATATTCAACTTCAACAATCATGTTTTCTTCAATTTCTTCTTGTTCTTCTTCTTCTCCTTCCTGTTGATGAACGCTTAGAAATTGTTCAAATGAAGATGAATCAGTTGTCTCTTCATCAAAATCACATGAATTTTCCTCTCTTGTATTTAATTGAACATTTGAGCAAGAGACACCTTGGCAATTGGTACACGCTGGAGAACACTGCAACCCTACTTTTTTACAGCCACATTTGGCACTACAACCTTTCTTGCAATTGCAAAAAATAGTGTTAAGAAGTTTTTCTGGAGCAGGGGGCAGTAAAGTTCGAATCGGTTCCAAAGTATTATTTATCAATTTCCAACCCCAGTCTACAGGGTTCAGTTCATTGCCTTTTTTTTTTAAATATTAATCAGCACTAACTTCAATAGTAGACGCTTGTAATAAATACGTATAGTCACTCGAACTGCTCGTTCAACACTAAAAGAAGCAGGTATACGTGAACGACACCACATGGACAAAAGAATAGGCAGATGTTTTTCAAGGCCAGATGTTATTCAAGTAGAGGGGATTCGGTAAGGGACCGGCGGTGATTTTAGAGTAAATTTTCTTAGAATAGTATAATGTATACATAAAAGAGACACGAGTAGGCATTTTTGCTTGCTTGAGTACCTAAATATGTATATACGTGGCATATGTGTGCATACTATGTAGAACGTGATTCTTACAAGCGTAATATCTGGGAAATAGTGGGTCTTAGAGAAAAAATCATAGGGACCATTTTTATAGAGAATTTTAAGATCTACAACTTTGCTCTGAGGTACTTTTTCGATAAAACTTACCGTTTTCGAGAAAAATCCAAAAAACCTAAAATTTTTACCTTGGGCCCCGAATAAGTCCCTAAGCTCACATGGGACTGATGGGGACTTTTGACACTTTATTCCTTGTGGTAAACCTAAGGTCTCTACGAAGATTTGGCTCTGTCGGAATTTTCTTTATTTCAATTGTCTAAAATGACCGGACTAAAAGGTAAAAGGTAGATTGCACTCATGCATCATGCGAATTATTTCACTTTTCGGATTCCTTAGTATCTGCCATGGCATCTGTGAATAATGTTAGTAAAATTATTTTTATCAAACATATAATGTAATAGTAGGTGTATTACTATACATTATTATAGTCTTTTTGCGTCTAAATGTATCTGTTAACACTATGGTGATAACAAAAACTATGTATATGCAGCAAGAGTAAAATTTCAAGTATGTAGCTTTTTTTTTATTTTTACGAAGATTTGTTTTATATTACTATTTTAATAAGAAGAAGACAAAAATACTATATCTGCTCTGGTTAAAAACACAAAAGAACAATTGTTGAAAATCCATTGTTAGTCATTATTGACACACTGGTGTGCATTGATCACTATTTTTGATCCAATGTCATAGGAAAAATGCTGTTATATATCTTAAATGTTTTTTTTATTAATCCATTGTAATTAAACTTGGAATCTAAATGTTAACAGCTTATTTTAAACTCACTTATAAAGAAATGTGTTTCAAGCGTTTAAGTTATATGGGAAATTATGTTTACCATATTTAAAATAATCTATTTCATAGAACATAAATATCAATAATGTGATTATGTTCTTGTGTAGAGTTACAATGATTGTTTTTATACACTGTTTCCAGGTATTCTACAGTTGGCTAATTTACTGTTTTGTACTGTATTGCAAATTCAAACAATAATACGATAATGAACTGAATACCCGTTTTCGTATTGTAATTATGTTTGTGTGTACACACGTACACACACACACACACACGCACGCACGCACGCACGCACGCACGCACGCGCGCGCACACACACACACACACACACACACACACACACACACACACACACACACACACACAC
>JACEII010000005.1:3090320-3178110 GCA_014332785.1 Antheraea mylitta | reverse complement strand
CACTCACGCACTCACGCACTCACGCACTCACGCACTCACGCACTCACTCACCCACTCACGCACTCACTCACGCACTCACGCACTCACTCACTCACGCACTCACGCACTCACTCACGCACTCACTCACGCACTCACGCACTCACTCACGCACTCACGCACTCACTCACGCACTCACTCACGCACTCACTCACGCACGCACGCACGCACGCACGCACGCACGCACGCACGCACGCACGCACGCACGCACGCACGCACGCACACACACACACACACACACACACACACACACACAAATTGCATTACAACAATGTAACTTTTTGTATCATATAAATAAATTTATGAAATTTACAGATAATTTACCACTTGGCGACTATGTAAAGACTGGCAGAGTTACTGATATCATGTTAGTGCAAAAAACAATAGATATGTTGAAGAAGGTTAAATAGTTCGCAGAATGAAGGAGGGTAAAATTTAAACATAATATTAATTGTACTCTTAACAACTATTCAAATAATTTTTAGGCCTTAAAAACAGACATTATTGGAAACAGAAATAGCTGACTAACCTATTTTACCCCTTCATTATCAGTAACTATTATTATCTTCTCAAAAATTATATTTCATTTTTGTGAACAACAATTGGACAATAGGGGCGGGCAATCTTCCCAAAGCAGTATTATTGTAAGGCAACCATTGTAATCTTATCGTAAATAGGTACATTGTTCTTAATGGTATTTATAATTTTTCTAGTAGTGTAGCATAGTATTCTCCCCGGAGTTTGTTCCCATTGACTTATACTTTAATGGTGAACCCTGTTATTATCAGGAATGGGACCAAATGCTGGTCCCGAAATCAAATATACAGTTAAGGCCCATAGTGTAACTGAAATGATATTTGTTGTTCTTCTTTTTGTCGTACGGCACAAAACTAAATCTTCTCAATAGTTTGCATTCTTTTGCCAATTGTCTAATTAATTAATCAATGAATCTCAAAGATCAACATCGATAGGAATTAAAATATAGTATATTTGTTTCGAAATATCAAAAAGCAACAGATTAACAATTATTTCACTTCCCTTCGCTAACACCCTCATTCTAACAACTTTTTAATCCTCTGTCATATAAATTAAAAGCAACATCAATAAATACAAGTAAATGCAATTTTTACCTTGTTCTTTATCATCGATATTCTTTGCAATGAAATCTCGAAGTTCTGTGTAAGCTTTATCCAAATTGTCATTAAGTATTGTTATGTGAAAATTGCCTGGCTCCTGACCTGAAATTGTTCATCGTCAGCTTGATACAATTACCACGTTTTATTAAAGAGATTAAAAATACACCTGATAAACAAATTTTGATTTTATTCAATTAGACAGCTAAATAGAGCAAATTTTGTTTACATTCTTAAATGAATTGCAAAAGGCTATTTAAGTCTACTAATCAAAAATTTAATCAGTCAGCTTCTTACACATAAGTAAAATTTAAAGCTATCTTCTATCTATTTAGTAAAATTTAATTACTGTAGCTATGAAATCATTTTATTAATGTGAATCTCCATGAATAAGGTCTACTAACCTTTTATGTGCAAGAATATTAACATGTATAAAATTCAGCTGTAATTAATTATTGTATTTTAGTATTATGTACTATGTAGATCTATATTTATACATACAAGGCATATATTTACTAACTTAGTTGTTTAGGAATTTAGTAATCCCAATGGTGTAATGTCCTTTTGTTATATGTTAGACATAAATGGTGGTGGTTGAAATCAACTTCAAATCTTTTGTTGTTGAATTATCATTGGAGTTGTTCTTAATGTACATGAAACTGGCAGAATTGTGGATTTCTCCACAGAGGTTAAGGACTTAATATAAAAAACGTCTAATAATTGAAGGTCCAAATCCATAAAAGTGCATATAAAGTTATTATTACTTAAATATAAAACTACTGCTATGACAAAAAAAAAAAATGTTTACCAAATTCAATTTCCTTAATAGCTGTTTCTAATCTCTTCTTCAAAGCTTCTTCATGTTCTGTGTTGCGTCCACGAAGTCTTCTCTCTAACTCATCAATGGATGGTGGCATTACAAACACCAACAATGGATTAAGATCAGTCCTCTTGACTTGCTTGACACCTTCAATTTCAATGTCCAATACGCAAATTTTTCCTGTGCGCCGGACTTCATCCACTGCTTGTTTACTGAAAGGAGATGAAATTGATAGATAAATTAATATTATTCCTATATTATGTTACTGCAAAGACATGAATTCTGAATCGTTATAAATAAAGTAAGTAATGCCAACATAATAACCCTCACCACTTTACCTAAATATAGTTATTAACAAAGAAAACAATATTCCACACATCACTACTTAAGGAAATTAAAAAGTACTCAAACTCCTACTTCGGCAAAATGTTCCTGAAATTAGAAGTCCAAAAATAAAGAAGATCACTCCCACTTGAATGAATTAAAACATCTAAAAGATCCAAGAAACTTTGGATCAATCTAATTAATAAAGATTGAGTTCAACTTCCTGGAAAAACAATCCATACCAAATAACTCCTTGAAATATAAAAAAAAAAAAAAAATATTTTTAAGAATATTATGACACATGTATTTTAACTAAATATTTAACTCCTTTTAAGGAGGTGGCGTGTAAGTTTATGTGGGGGGAATATATTTGGAACACTATTTAAAAGTTGGTGCTTTTTGTAGGTGAGCCTTCATCTTAATTTTATGCAATTTATTTTGCATTAAGTCTGTGGGTCAGTACAGTTCCCTGTCAAGTAGTGTGTTGTAGTTACCACTTAATCAACAGTCTATAACTCCTCTTTATGGATAGAGCTGACCCATGACACGCAATTGCTTTATACCCGTGATCGTCAAACTGCGGCCCGCGGGCCGCATGCGGCCCTCGGTTGTTTTTCGTGCGGCCCGCGACAAAGTAAATTATTTCAAGACAACTTTACCCAGATGCCCTAGACAGAAATCAAAAACCAACTTAAGGGGCTACCTTGGTCCCACTAGCGCCGCCAATTGAAAAATAAACATGTTTCAATAAATAAAGAGAAAATTCTAACGGTGCTAGTGGGACCGAGGTAGCTTCTTAACGCTACTCGCGCGTGATCGTGTCGTGACTTGTTCCCGCGCTCCCCGCTCCGCGCCCGTGACGAGCCGCGACGCGAGTCATTTCATTTGTTTTTACGCACAAGAATAAATGTTTCTTGCTTCATAGATTGCGCGTGCGGTATTTTATGTATTATGGCGGGAGTATCATCTAAATGTGCTACTAAAAGGAAGATAACTGATGAAAACAGAAGTTTTCAAGAAAAATGGGAGGAAGAATTTTGTTTTATAAGTGGATATAAGGAGGGTACTGCTATTTGTTTAATATGCCGGGAAACTGTCATCGGAATTAAGCGATACAATTTATTTCGCCACAACACAAGTAAGCGTAGTTCATTTACCGAAGCCTACCCGTTAGAATCGATGCAAAGAAAGAATAAATTAAGTCATTTGAAATCGTCAATTCATCATCAACAAAATATAATGACGACAGCAGTCGGGCAAAATGAGGCTATTACAAAAGCATCGTACCAAGTATGTAACATCCTAGCAAAACGCATGAGGCCCTTTACTGATGCCGAATTGATGAAAGAGTGTATGATAACTGTTTCTCAAACGTTATTTGAAAATTTTTCAAATAGTAAACAAATAATGACAGAAGTAAAAAAGCTTACACTTTCAGAATCTACCTGTCGCCGCCGTGTTGAAGATATTTCGAAAAATTTGTTTGAGGCAGTGATTAACAAATTGAAAAACTGCAAATACTTCAGGTCTTGCTTGCGATTCTAGTACGGATATAACTTCTATGGCTCAGTGCTCATTATTTGTTCGGTACTGCATAGTGGACAGAATCATAGAAGAAGACTTCTTAGCTGTAATTACCATGAAGGATCGTACGAGAGGTTATGATTTTATGGAAGTTCTAAAAGAATTTATGGAAAAACACGGAATACCTGTAAATATATTGATATCAGTATGTACTGATAGTTGTCCGTCAATGGTGGGTGCAAATAATGGTTTGATTGCTTCAATGAAGAAAGAATGGAATTTACCTAATTTGTTGCCCATTCATTGCTTGCTGCATCAAGAAACTTTGGCAAGCAAAATTTCTAATAACCTGTTAAAAGACGTGATGAATATGATTGTAAACATTATAAATTTTATTCGCGCGCGCGAACTTTATCATCGAAAATTCAAAGACCTACTTGAAAAATTACAAGCTAATTATGGCGATGTCATTTTACATACAGCCGTCAGATGGTTAAGCAAAGGAAAAGTATTGGAACGATTCTTTCATTTAAAACACGAAATTATACTTTTTTTGCAACAAAGTGGCAAAGAATTCCCCCAACTACAACAAAATGACTGGTGGACACTTGCGGCTTTTTTAAGACATGACTATGAAATTCAATAGTCTGAATTTAGAGATGCAAGGACCTAACAAAATAATTGGGCAAATGACAAATAAAGTGTTTGCATTTCAGGACAAACTGCAATTATACATAAATGAACTCGAAGCAGGAGATTTTTCAAATTTTCCAACTGTTTCTGCTCTGCAATGCGAAGTTTCTATTCCCGACAGTAGTAAGAATATTTGAAAGAAATACAAAATAGATTTGACAATGTGCGAAAAATTAAGAACTGCTTTATACTCGTGGAAAACCCTTGGCATGTTGATAACGAAGATATGAAATTATTTTGCCGGTTTGGGTTTTCTAAAACACAGATAATGAATGAAATCATTGAATTAAAACACGACACACAGCTAAAAGCCAGTTTCATTGAGCACCATGAAAAGCAGGAGTACATAGAATTTTGGAGAAATGCCCCTAGCAAGTACAAATCTTTACAAGACTGCGCACAATTTGTTTTAACTATATTCTCTTCAACATATCTTTGTGAAGCTTCATTTTCTAGAATGACCTTCGTAAAAAATAAATACCGGAATCGCCTTTCCACCCATTTCGAAGACACAATGAGGATTGCATGTAGTCCAAAGGATGCCGATATACAAGAAATAATTAAAAAAGTTCAACACCACAATTCCTAATTATAAAACAGGTATTTTTATTACGGCGGCGTTAACTTCTTAAATATTTTCTTACCTAATTACCTATATTTATAAACTATCTTTTTTCAATAAACGTTCTAATGAACATTATCTATGATTACTTGTTTCGATATCAACTCCCAAATGAAAGACTTCGCTGGCACAGCTAGTTCAAAGTAAATAATCGATGAGCTAAAAACGAGTATACATATAATGTAGATATTGGAGCGTTCACATACTCTGCGGCCCGGCACTGGTACTCGCACTGTCACGTGTGGCCCTTGGGCAGTAAAGTGTGACGACCGCTGCTTTATACTGTACACTAAATGTTTTCAACACAAGTAAACAGCGAGTCAATGACTGAATTAACTAGAAAATATAACTTGGCGTGTTGCCAATTTTACTCAAAACAATGAGCACATGGCAAAATGAGATTTTATTAACATGCATTACTTACCTAGTTCCATATATATTTCCACTGAATATTGCCGTTTCTATGAATTCACCCCTTTCAACAGCAGCCATCATATCACTTTTGTTCGTAAAATGATAATGAAATCCATCTTTCTCACCCGGACGAGGGCCTCTTGTAGTATGGGAAACGCTAAACCCAAATTTATCTGGGAATTCTTTCAGTAAACGTTTCAAGAGTGTGCTTTTTCCTGATCCGGAAGGTCCGCATAACACCAAAGGACGAGGCCCTTTTTGCACCATAGTTGACAAAACTAAAAAAATCAGAAAAATATTTTAAAAAGCCGCAAACCCAAGTACAGTTTTTTATGCAAGTATAAGATAACCTTACATTTTATGATAAACGTTGTGATGGATTATTTAAGTTTTTTCTCTACAACTGATGTGCTTCTGTGGTTGAATTAATTAAAAACACTTATAATATTCGCGTAAAATACGTACCTACTCCAAACGTCAAGGACCATCTGGTCCACAGAGTACCTTATATAAAATCTGGTCCTCTGTGATCTGGTCTTAACCCACAGAATAATAAGCGGAGTCTTAACCACAGAGCATGTACATTATGTCTTGACCAAGATCTTAACAAAATTTATCACAAAATATAAGTAGTGTAGATTGTAGAACCGACAAGTTATTTATAGTGAATTATTTAAATATTCTAGAATATTAACAAGTGTTTTTATATCATCCCTATCTTCATTTTGAATATTTTTAAACACGCGATATACAAAGATAACTTTGTCCATTTTTATATACATTAAATATCCCAGTTATCATTAGTAATACATAATAAGCCTATTTTAATTATTTTATCATGGTTCATGTATAACGATCTATAAATAATATACTATTAAAATTTTTAGAACACCATTTCATTACAAAGAGAAATCATGAAATTGTTGTGAATGATGGAATATAGAATAGAACATTCTTTCGAGTTGGAAATAATACGTGAAAAGTAATATCTGGATAACTCACATTCACTTATTACATGTGTATAGAATTTTATGCTATTATTTTTTTGTTTCTCAGTTTGATAATTTGCTTCGTTTTTGTTGCTGAGTTCTTAGAACTTATAAACACATTAATCGATCTGTGTTAGCACTAATATACAATAGTTCATAATTTCGTAGTCTTTTTGAAACTGCATATCTATTTCATATTTTTAAAAACTTCATGATTGTCCCTATTACACATGCAAACGTTTAATTTGATATTATATGTATTCACTTTTCACCGAATATAATTCTCTTGGTAACACTACTGGTACTAATTTTTACAGTCCCTAATTTAAAAAAAAGTGCTCTATGATTACAGCCATAGACTAAATCTCAACAAACTGAACCGGCCGTTATTTCTAATTCAAACAGCATATCATAAGAGCAAGAAAGTGCAACGGTAAGCAGTTAGCGTGGGTGAATATTTTAATCCACCAATATTATATTATTAAATTAGAGTTGACTAGGCTATCTACAGTTACTTGTGGGACTCGAGAGCTAATAGTTTTCGTTGTAAGAAAAAATGGAAGTTCAACACAGACGGCCTAGAGCGGTAAGAATGATCTTGTGTTAAATATTATTTTTAATTGTTGGGTGTAGTTATTTATAATTCTATTGCCTTAGGCACATATTCAAGATCAAGAAAATCTAGGTGTTACAAAAGGAAAATCGAATTTTTCTATTCCTGTTAAACGACAAGGCCTGGCTGTCCGTGGAGCTTTAGGCGACATAAACACAAATATACATGTTCAAACTGGAATTGTTGGGAAAGTAGCAGTTACTGCTGCTGAATTTGAGAAAAAGTCTACACAGAGCCGTACAGTGACACGAAGGTACAGTTATTTGCTAATTTCTATCTTTAAGCAATATTTTGTACACAACTGTTAAATATACCCTCACTCAATTTATTATTAGACGTTATATTTTTTAAAACAAAGTGATTATCCATGATTGCTATATAAGCTGAGAAGGTCAAAATCTGCTATGTTTAAAAACGGAGATATGTTTTATATGATTATACTTTTAAAAGTAAATATGTATGGTATTTTATTGTTATCAAAAATCACTCAACATTGTGTTTCTTTACTACATCTTTAATCAGTAATGGCTTATGTTCATGATGGAATCAACATCCGACTGTAGCTTGTTTGCTCTTAATGTTTGTTAATTGTTAACAAAGGCATGGAAGTTAAACTTAATTTACACATGTTTTATTTTTTTTACAATTTAGTGTTAGAATGGAACACTACTCAAAATAGCATGCTTAGGTGTTTCAAATGCTGGGATGAGCATGTCAATATAAAGCAATCAAGCGAAATGGTAGGGATCTGTAGTGGACTAGACTGCCGCTGTATTGATGGTGATAAACTTATGACATTGATTCTCTACTAACTTGTATTTTAAGATCAGCTCCTATATACTTACCCAGCTGATGGAAGACTTGAAGGCCAGTACGGATTATATTTCTCATCAAGTACATACAATGACAGCACTTCTACTTCATTGGACAAAAAAAATATATAATTCTAGGATAAGAAAAAAATAATGTAATTATAAATTTAGTTATATAGTGTACTGCTATAGTACATTAATATATCTATGTAAGTTTTTGATTATTCTGCTACTGTTGTTGTTTGTATATGTGGGTGGATTTAAATAAATCTGTCATTATCTAATTTAACAATTAGTGTTTGTAGAAAACTTATCCTTTTGCTTGAAACACTAAAGTGTTTTTATGTGTTATTATATATTAACTTAAATGAACATATATTTTACAATCTTGTTTGTTGGATACCTGGATATAATTTTCATCATAGTTATTAAACCTTTAAAATTTAACATCCTATCTCCCTTCATTTCATTTTAATGTTTATTGTTCCTATAATAACTGGTCATCCAAAAATTACATCATATTATGTTCATGATTCTTGAAGCCTTTCTCCCTCCTTTTCACAGACAGTGACATTCAAGTGAATCTATGACCTCACTGATTCTTAGTGCTTACCTACAGTACAAAAGCAAAATGCATGGGTATTTTGATTGAGCCTCAATTGTTTGGGATGTGCGCTGATATGTTAGTCAGTCAGTAGGGACAAATAATGATTTATGCATAATAATAATAATACTGATTCATTGTTGGAAGTATATAATTTATAAACATGACTTTTTTTATATTACAGTAATTATAGCCACATTGTATCAAAAATAGATACAGGGCTCACTACCAAGAGTGTAATTCAACCATCATCAAGGCCACCACTTAGACGTGAAGAGAGCACTGCTAGTCTTGCAACAAAAGCGGCATTGCGCACTCGGGTAATTTTATTACTTATAATAAATTTATTTTCTTTTCTTTTTTTCTTATAATTTTATACTACTGGTAATTACTTTTGGTTTATTTGTTTTACCTCTTTTAATCATCCTTTTTTTAAATACTAATATTTTATTTAATAACAACTTGGTATTATTACTATTATCTTTTTATTATTAGGTGTACAACTTTGCTTCTGCCATTTTTTTATGGAATTGATAAGCTATTGTAAAAAATGCTTCATTATCATCATCAGCCTGCAAGAGACTCACTGCAGGGCCATAGACCTCTTCCCGAAGGAAGGTATGGGCGTAATCACCACGCCCAGCCCACGGCGTATCGTCGATTTCAAATTCTGTGAAATCCACAGTTCTATAATTTCTCACATACAGTAGTACTACAAAAACATTTCTCAGGTTCAGGTTTCCTCACGATGTTTTCCTTCACCGTCAGCCGATAGTGTTAACAATTTGAATAATTAAATGTACGCGAGTTCTGAAAAATTCGTTGGTACATGCCGGGGTTCGAACCTGCGGACATCAAAATCCACTGGTAAAACCATTAGGCCACCACGACTTAAAAATGCTTACATATTTATTATTTTTTAAATTATTCAAAATATTTTCCGCAGATGGCAACAACTTTTGCCTATCTCTTCTCCTACCTTCTATCCTATTCTACCTCCAAAAAAGAAAGCGCCTTACGACGCGATTCATGATTGGATCCATTTTTTTTTTCTTGGCATGAGCGAAAACGCTGATCCGGCAGGTTGTTTGCCAAAGAACAAAACAGACGGAATGGGCGACTCCGGGGCGTAGGGCGGGTGGGGTAAGACCTTCCATTTCAGAGTTCGCAAATATTTCTTAACCACTTTTGTGAGGTGTGGCCAGTATTGTCATGCTGGAGGATAACTTTGAATCATGCACATGACCTTGAAGCGTTTTGAAGTTTTGACTTCTAGTGATTCTGCTACTTCTTGCTTTTGGTACGAATATTCATCGAGCAGTGTTTTCAATTCTTCGTCTTTGATCTTTTTTTCTCTCCTGTGAAAATGCTTACATCAACTTTGAAATCATCACTTTTGAAACGTGTGAATCACTCACGATACTATCTTTCACTCGAGCATGGTATTGTGAAGCATTCGATGAGCCATAACTAGATCTTTTGGAAACAGAAAATCAAATCTTCCCATTAAAAACAAGAATTTGACCTGGAAACTGACATTTCAAATGGAGAAAAGTTTCAAGATTCAAACAAATTACATCAATGGGGCGTTGTCGAGACGTTTACAGATGTCCATACTCATTGAGATAAATCTTTAATCTAGGTATTTCGAGTAGTCCGATGAAGCTCTTAAGGTCTTACTAGGCCAATAGTGTAGGCAGTTCGAGAAAAAAAAATATTTTTCAACCAGTCATGGTCGATGCAGCTATATATCTGATAACGGCGGAAGCAAAGTTGTACACATAATACTTCATCCAATTGTTATTGTGAAATATGTTAAAGAGAAAGGTAGGTACTCTTTGAAAAAAATGTACTAAAATATTTTTGTATTTATTGCTTTTGTTTCTTCAGTAATTGATTCTATTTATTGTACTAAAATAAAAACACCAAAAATCATGAATCATCAAATTGCATAATGAGACTTACTATTTTTTTTTTGTTTTATTTCAAAGGAGGCAAACGAACTGGTGGGTCACGTGATGTTTAGTGATCACCACCGTCCATAGACACTAGCGACATCAGGGACGTCGCAAGTGCGTTGCCAACCTGTATATGGGAGAAGGGGGAGGGGAAGGAAAGAGGGAGGTGGGCCTCCGGCTCTCTCACTGACCGAACGAAACACAACAATGCAAGCACTGTTATTTCACGTCGGTTTTCTGTGAAAGGGGTAGTACTACCCCGGAGGAGCCGACCCATTCATGCTGAAACCAAAAATAGCTTCAGCGGGGCTCTACCACCTACACCTACTTAGCATACCATGGATTCACCGTGCGGATGCCGGGTCCATCGCGTGGCAATGAGAGAACCTCCGAGTAGTTCCCGAGACTTGTGACACGCGTGTAGGCTTAAGGGGCCCCTTTCGATTGTACATTAACACTCACCTTAACTACTAGTACTTCTCTCCCTGCCTATCCAAATCTGGTATAAGCCTGCTAGTGCAGCTTTACAGGCTAGTTTTAGTATAGAAGTTCCTGCAGTTCTGGACAGACGAGGTCTTTGGGCAGGCTATAAAAATATTTTGTTGGTATACCTCTCGCTCCCACTTCTACGACATATAGATTATTAACTCTATAACCATTTTTAGTCAACTCGTTGACTAAGTCGTAATACCTGTCCAGCTTCATCTCGTGATCGTTTAGAAATATCCCACGGAACGGTAAGCTCAATAAGTACCACGCGCTTTATATATCTTGAATAGAGAAATATGTCCGGTCTGGATTGCGAAACGCACACATCTTCTGGGATTTTGTAGTGTTGTGCATTTTTTTTATCTTCTTTATTCATAAATCTCTTCTGTACGTGTGTATGTTATCGAACTCCTACTAAACGACTGGACCCATTTTGATGAAATTTTTTGTAAGTCTTCAGGTGGATCCGAGAATGGTTTAGATTCACAATTGGACCCGGTAGGTGGCGCTGCGGTTGACTTTTAGGATTTTTTTTATTATCAAGGCAGGACAACGCCCGCCTGGACCGCTAGTTCCATATAAAACTAAATTGTCCTTATAGTCTATCAAGAATTCTAATTTTTTTATTTGTTTTCGTTTGAAGTTTCTTTTAAGTATATTTTGTCAAAGTCAGATATACTTTGCTATAAACAAAAAAGATATTAATAAATACTCTTAAATTCATTCCGTATGTTGTATAACGCCCATATAATCAATATATTAATTTAAAATTTACATTATTTGAGTCTTTACCATGAAGTAAATCAACGTTCCGAGAATCTGTCCAATTCAACAGCCACGTCAACACATCAAAACTATGAAATTATATGTCTTTTGTTTTCTTTTTCATTTGAGCGTGTGAAATAGTTAGTCTCCGAAGATAGTCAATGAAGTGAAGTAAAATTAAATAAGTCTATTTTTTAATTAAGAATAATTGTCTTACTTATTTTAAAAATTGCATTAAATCAGTTTATACTATCCTAGTTTTAAAAGTACTCGTAATATTTTCGGTAACGTTTTGACTTAATTCAGGTTTATACTATTTATCGTAGTGTGTTATGCTGTTAGTACGTCTGTTTTTAAATTATAACATATATATAATAAGAATATCTTTCTTTTTTTTATTTTACGTGGGGAAATTCCTTATGGATATGTGGGGTGTAAGTATGTAGAAAGTTTCCTCCACATGAAATGTGTAGGGCATTAAAAACTACACTTGAGTTTATAAAAATATTGTAATAAAGAAACAAATTTACAACGATCGAGAAATTAATTTTACACACGTCGGCCGTGCACGAAGCGCTCCGCGAAGTGGCGTAACCGGCCGCGGGTGATGCGCGAGAGGTGCGCGGGCGACGCGCGGGTGCTCCGAGTGTGGTGGATGTAATACGTGACGTATTGCAATTTGGCGTCATATCCACAAGCGGAGCGTTTCTCGGTGGAGCGGATTAGACTCCACAGATACCCACCCTCCCGGGGGAGAGGATGGGTTATGTACGACTCGCATGGACTAAAACCCCACGGTGTACCGACAGACCGTGATGTTGAGACGGCAAGGGATCGTTCTACGCTATTCCCCTTGGATAGCCGCCCCAACGGTCCACCCCGTTGCCGCCGGACTCCAACCTATAGAGAGGCAGCTGGGTACACGCCAGCTGCCCCCTCTTGTCCGCCGAACCTGTGCAATGAGGGGATGAGCCCCCCGACTACATCCCCTCAGGTACGGCTACGATGGCAAGAGGAGTTGGGCAAAGCGCCGCCTCCTCCTGCCGCTCCTCCGTTGGTGAAGACGGTCACTGAGGGGGTCCGCCTCGCGGTCCCTCTCCGCTGTCTCCTTTTGCGAGATGACTTCCTCGCAAAAGGAGGCCACTGCTCGCCACGCCTGCTCGCCACGCCTGCTCGCCACGCCTGCTCGCCACGCCTGCTCGCTGCCGAGCATGGACGAGACCACGCTCGGCAGTAACAAATCCTCTCCTACCACCGCCACCAGAGTGCGGCGCTCCACCTCCCACGCAGCACACTCAGAGAGTGTGCTGCGCGGTATCTTCCTCAGCGCCGCACTCGTGGCAGGCGGCGGTCGGCTCCCTGCGAGCGATCCGGCGCAGGTACCACCCGAAACAACCGTGTTCAGTCAGCACCTGCACCAGCCTGAACGACAGGGAGCCCCATCTCCTCCCTATCCTCTCCCGTAGGACCGGGCGGACGGCGTCGACGGTGTGCCTCCAACGTGTCTATACTTCTTAGAATTTGTGCAAAAAATTGTTGCAGGTGTCTTTGAATAAGTAATAAAAAAGTACATTACAGTCATTTTTAGAAATGTCTGTCTGTTTGCTTGAATAGGCATCACTGCTAAAGCACTGCATAAAAGCTCACCAAGAAAATCATAAAAAGTTACGCATCTTCAAGTAATATTTAGTCTTGGTTTCAATTTTTTTTTTCGAAATGACTACGATATTTACCCAGCAAGGTCTTAACAGCTTCACCGGACTACGCTTGGTTTCAATAGAATCGGTTCACTCTATCAAAAGTTATTTTAATGACGAGGCGAGTCGCAGGCACAGCTAGTCATCTATAGGGTTATAAATTAAAACCACTTTGGCTTAGTAACCAAACTAAGGTGTTTTCTTACGTATCTTTTATTCATCGAAAATATTGAGATAGCACAGAATAAAAAAAAACGTTATTTACCTTTCGTTACATGAATTACAATGATTCTAAATCCTAATCCAAAGTAATATTATAAATGCAAATGTGAGTTTGTTTGTTCGTTCGTTACGTCTTAACTGTTCAACCGACATTCATGAGATTTTGTTACATTTTGTCAGGGGTATACAGAAGGAAGTAAAAATTAATTTTCACTTTGAGAAAGTACTGTTTTCGAGGGAAAAGAGAAACAAATCGACATTAATGCGAACGAAGCGGCGAGCAAATAGTAAACTTGAAGACACTCAACTTAGTTGTCTTTTTTTATTGTTTTTTGATGTGAAACATCTATAGGCGGTGCGAAGGGTAAACCTGATGTTGTTGATGATTGGCGACACAAAACACGACATTTTCACTATTAACGAAATACTCAAAAACGTTTGCAACCCTAATCTGTATGAATATAAGATTCAATCTGTTTTGTCGGCCACTCGTTCTATTAGTGTTACGCGGCACATGTTGACGACCTAGCACCTTTTGATAAATGCCGCCAAAAACACCGCACCTGCGCTAGTTGTGTTCAATAAAAATGAATATTCATGTGATAAAATAAATAAACAGTCATTATTTTATGGAACAAATTTGTAATGTTTTATCTTTTCTTTAAGCCGTAGCTGATACCTGACATAATCTGTTCTTTTATGCACAAAACTTATACAAAACAATTTCGATGCTTCACATCTGCCAGGCGTCCCGTGACGGCTCAATATTTTTTAAAGTGTAAGTGGTTAACTACGTTCTTATCTGATGCTATCTCACTATGAGGTCCATGACGGTAACATTGTTCTCAAACAGCTGATATAACAACTGCAATTGTTTGTCGCCGTTTTTTCAACTTGTTGTACGAAGTACCATATTCTTGTTTCATCAAGATGTGTTCCTACATTGACAGCTCAAACTCATTGTAGATTCGAACCTGTGTCAATTGATACTATGTTCAAACACGCGTCAGTGAAGCCTTTATTCTGTAAATTACTATCTGAAATCGAAAAGTATACATCAACCAAGCATGTACAGTAATTGTAATTTTTTTATTCTTTTACAGGCTGCCTTGAAGGATACCCAAAACAAACCTAATGAACTAAAAGAATCAATAAGCATATTTATACAAAATAGAAAATGCCAAGACATCAAGAAAAGTAAGCTACCTGCAGTGAAGGAGTTCAAGGAACCTAAGATTAAACAGGTCCTCAAAGAGCCAATAGAGTCACTGGGAAAATTAAAACTAGCTGAAACTACGACTGCACCTGAAGAAAAAAGTAAAGGATTGATAAATGAAGAAAAACTAAAGAATGCGGAATTTGTCGAATTTAATATTAATGACAGTACTTCAAGTCTTCCTGAGGACATTGAAGATGTTGACGCTGAAGATGAAGGCAAACCTTCACTCATGTCACTCTACATTAAAGACATCTACAAACATTTGTATGAATTAGAAGAGCGATATCCCATTGAACCTGATCATTTGAGCAAACAGGTTTGATATTCAAATATTTTATTTAGAAACTTTTTTTATTAATATATATTCAAAGTACATACATGCCCATTATGTATGTGTAATATATCTATATAGGGATTTTCATCTTTCCCTTTACTTATTTACGCTGTAGCCACATATTCTTTTCTAGATTCTAGAAATTGTTTACCAATAATTTATCAGGAGAGACAGCAACTCATTTAGACTTAATAAAACTTAAAAAAAAATCTCTTATTCATAATTGTTATAAGATTTCATGTATGAACATATTCAGATTTTTAATTAATTGTCTAGATCAGTGTTTCCCAAGGTGGGGCCCACGCCCCACAGGGGGCAATTTGATAGTTAAGAGGGTCAATTTAAAAGTCTACACGACTTTAACGCTTTGGGTTACTTAAATACAATGGTAGAAATCGGTGACAGATTTAACAAAAAAGATAGATTCTTAAAAATATGCTTTAATAATTTTTAGGTAGATATAATTTCGTTTAACGTTACCAAAATATCAACTGGGTAATTAGAGTTGTCAAGTAAGTTTTTATTATATGTTTTGAAATTTCACTTACGATGTGTTGATAACAATTTCATAGTGATCTCTTTCTAAAACATATCATTTATATTTATTAAGAGAACAAAACAATTTTTAAAAGTTAAAAATTATTTACGGGGCATACATATTTTAAAAATGTTTAGGTGGGGCATAGCCTAACAAGTTTGGGAGACACTGGTCTAGATATTGAATTATGGGCACTGGCTTCAGTCGACCGAATATGAACTCTTTAAATTTATCAAATCCATGCTACTGTTTTTAAAACAGTTTGTTGAAAAATATTTTGTGCAAATTAGTTGGAAATCTATTATAAAACACGTATAGTTGTTTTTCTCTAGCTGCACTTGTTGAGTCCGTCCATGCTTATTACCTTAATAATTAAACATAAAAAAATATTTTTTGACGTCATTGTCACCTAACACTAGGTTTTATCTTAACCAATTTATATGGAATAAAGAAATTTCTTCAGTCTTCAGTTCAGTTTAGTTTATTAAATAGATATATTTTTTATCATCTTGGTAAATTTACAGGCATTAAATAATGAAAAAAGTGAAGTAATATACAAATTATTATATTCATCAGATTATGAAAGATATTTCATTATATTTTAGACTGTGGTAACTGCAAAGATGAGGGCGACGCTTATAGATTGGCTTGTGGAGATTCAACGTCAGTTCGTGTTATTATTGGAGACGTTACATTTAACTGTTGGAATCGTTGATAGATATCTACAGGTAAGGAGATTATATTTTGCTTTAATTTTAATTATAGATTTTCTTCTTACTGTAGCGACATCATTATGTATTTTGTTAAATTGCAGTTTTTTTATTAACTTTATTTTTGGCAATCAGTCTTTCATTGTTACTGCCATTGTCACATAGTCAATAATATTACAAGCGTCGTACAATCATTGTAATATTAAGCGTCGTTTGAATCAATATTCTAACAAGATCCTGGATCCCTTGTTAGTAGAACCTCTCAGGGAGTTTTTGTGGCATCTCAGAATTACATGCTCTGTGGTATTATTTTCCATTAACTTCACTTATGCACAATAAACTAACTATGTTGCGGAAAACACCACCAAATTCACTAAATATAGTCAAATAACACAAGATGATGAATAAAATATAAAATCCACTACATGACAGACTAAAATTCCGCCAAAAACTCCAATTGCATTATTATGTACTGTCGAGCAATGTAATCTTGGCCGGAATACGTGTAACACTCATCTCTGAATTACAGATTCAAAAGTGATCTCAGATTTATTACATCTACAGATATTAATTAGAGGCTGAACTTCTAAATTACTAATATTATAAATGTGTAAGTTATGTTTTGCGTTGTGGTAGGGCTATTTCTAAGATCGCCTGGCTAGCTACTACTATTAATAATGTGTTACTAAGGCCTATGTTGGTGTGTTCTGGTATGTTTATCATCTTAGACCAGGTCGTAATTTAATATCAGGTTAGATTGTGGTCAAAAGATAAACCTATATAGTATAAGAAAGACGTGAGTCTGTTGGGCTCTTAGCAAGACTAAATTGGTCATGTAATTTTTTTCACATTGTCACTGGTAAAGAAAAGAACATGAAGTTGTTTTTGTCCAGTATAAAAGTACTGTTCCCAAGGGATTGATCAAATATACATTAATGCCTGCGAGACAGAGGGCAAAAGACGGTTGAAAAGATAATTATTAACTTGGCTTTGAAATATATTAATTTTATTTATCTTAACATCTTCTATAATTTCTGTATAAAGAAGCAGAGGGACAACTGTTAACAACATCTCTGTTTCTCATTCCATTTACTTTATTATTTTTTGTTTAGTAAGTAATTAGTAAATAGTGTTATCAAATAAAAAAAAAGAATATATAAACTATAAAATAGTAAACTCAAATAAAAGAAAAAATAAATAGTTAAGTTAAAATAATACTAAATAAATAAAAAAACCATTCGTAGTCCGGTGAAGCTGTTAAGACTTTGCAGGGTCAATAGCGTAGTCATTTCGAAAAAAAAAAAATACCCAATAGTTGCTCACAGATACGATTTTTCACGCAGACAATAAAAAAAAGCGAAAGCAAAAAAAGGGGGGGACCAAGAGTCTGCAGAATAGAAGAATAAGAAAAAAAAAAGATTTTTTTTATTACAATGAAACCTGATACTTCTACGAATTATGGTTGAATTTCGACCCCTGGACGAGCATTAGTTTATATGCGATATATGGAATGTAACAATACAAATTATTTTTTTTACTATCAGGCAGCACCAAATGTTCAACGCAACGAAATCCAATTAGTGGGAGTGACAGCGATGTTCATCGCTAGTAAATACGAGGAGATCCATCCACCGGAAGTCGGTGACTTTGTGTACGTAACCGCCAACGCGTACGCGAAGGCAGACGTCTTCCAATGTGAGAGGGACATTTTGTCTAAACTGGGTTTCTGCCTCGCCAGACCTATTCCGCTCTGCTTTCTTAGGAGGTGAGTAAGATTCCATAGTAACATTCACAATTATTTGATTAGTTATTATAATATATCAATGATTGTTCACAATTTGGAATGTTAATTGTAATATACTAGCTTCTGCTTCGTCTGCTGAAATATTTATTTTGGGCTATCGCTATCATGCAGTGGAAGCTCTCAAGAGGGGGTAATCCACTTTTATTTTACATCATTTGTTTGTAACAAGTCATAGCAACATTGTTATCGATAAGGCATCCAAAAGATAGTCCAGTGAAGCTGTTAAGACCTTGCTGGGTCAATAGCGTAGTCAGTTCGAAAAAAAAAGCATCCAAAAGACTTTTTAACGCCAGAGCCCTAAATGTAAAGCCACATGTCGCCCAGACAACTACCACTTTTCACGCGGGACGCGTAGGGACGCCAGGTTAAGACGCTTTATCAAACAAATATTTATGTTATAGTGTTTATATCACAGTCCATATTGCACCTTCAGTATTTCATTTTACTCCATCGGTAACAACCAATACGAACCCTCGAGGCTACAAAACGCCAAAATACTATCTCACAATCACACTTACATATGCTGTCGGTAGTCGTGGTCTTCGTCTTGGAGATCGCTTTCTTGTTTTTTTTTTTTTGTAGTCGCACCTATGTCTACAAAGATATATATCTTCATAATAAAGTAGGGTGGAAAACTCTATAGCGGAACCTGAAGGAATAGGTCGGGGGACCCATCTCCTCATTACACAGGTGAGGCTGACGAGGGGAGGCGACTGGTTGTGTACCCAGTAGTCTCTCTAAAGTAGGGCGAAGCCTGGCGTCCACTCCTCAGACTGCCGCAGAGGTGGTTCAGAAAGATAGCAGGTTCGATCCCTGGCCACCCCAAGAATACGGTTTGTCGGTACGCCGTGGGTTTTTAGTCCGTGCGAGTCGGACATAACCCACTCTCTCCCCCAAGAGGATGGCGTATCCATAAAGGATTTCCCCACGTTAATAAAAAAAAGGTGGAACACTCTAGTAACCTTAAATTTATTGTAACTTTTTTATCTTAATCAATTAGCAATAAAAAATATAGTTACAATTTATTTGAGATGTCCAATGGTATAATGTTTTTTTTTTTAGATTTATTAAAGTGGGCCGCGGGACATTAAAGCAACATCACTTAGCCAAATACTTGGTAGAGCTGGCCTTTGTAGAATATTCGATGGCTCATTATCGTCCGTCGGAGCTGGCGGCCGCGGCTATATGTCTTTCATTCTATCTACTTTCTAATAAAAAACTCGAGGAGATCTGGACACCTACATTACGCTATTATGCCGGTTACACTCTTGAACATATCGACCCAATCATCAGAAAGATGGCAAAGCTCGTTGCAAACGTTGAAAAGTCTAAATTTACGGCGGTTTACGACAAATACACTGATGTGAAGTTAGCCAAAGTTTCATGTCTTCCCCAATTAAAAGGTGAAATAATTGATGAATTGATTAAAACAATTCCCAACTCTTAGACTAATTCTATAATTGTAATATAATAGTTGACAATAAGTTTAGCTTTGGCATTTGTATTATCTGTGTTAAGTTATTTATAAATGGACTGACGTTTAGATAAGGTTATTTGTTTAGTTTTAATTTGGATATAGTTCTATATTTTTAGATAATAAAAGTTTACTTGTATTTTCATTACATCTATTGATAGCGTAATTTATATATGTGATTTTTATAATTGGACTATTTACATTTATCGAGAAATTACTTCTCGTCTGATATTTCATAATGACAGCATACGAAAACAAACTTTTGGTATTGATTTCATGACGGCTTTAAAATTTATTGACAGACTCATTTATTACGACTACAATTGTAATATTCTTATGATTCTTAGGTAATAATCAGATTATGTTAACTACAACATAAGATAACCGAATATAACAGTAAAATGGTGTATTTTAGTTCAAGACGAATTTACTTTTGACGACGACGAGGAGTCGTGCTGTAAAAAAGCAGGACTTGATAAAAAATATTTCCATAGTCATTGTTAACTGTGAATTTTAGTTATCATGTAGTCCTTGATATAACTCAATTACGCTAAGGTTATTCTTAAGTAATCATTATATATGTTCTGGATGATGAAATGACCGATTATAGAACACAATTTTTAATGACGAATTCAAATGAACGTGTTATCCCGTGACGACATGATAAATGCATCTGATTTTAAAAAAATGTGGTTATTTTTTGGGAAAATTATTTCTTAGTAGTAGGTATATGACTAAGGTAAAATCAATATATTAGTGTGTGAAACAAGAATTCCAGTGATATAATTAGGTTAGTATTAAATTGATTTACTAATGTTTATGCAATTGTACTATTGTAAGTTATCTTATACAATTAGAAAATTGCGGGCCTTTGGCGAAGAATATTAATTTGCGATCTATAATGTTTTATGTATAGAAAAACGGAAAAAATATGTTTTACTTTTCATTAATATTGTACACTTTTCTAATTGGCTTCCTTTAATTGCATGTCATACACTATATGAAATTTTAAATTGTGAAATCTCGAATAATTTTTAAAGTTTCGTACGGGCTCCTATCTTTTATTTAGTACTTTGGACATAAAAAATGTCAAAATTAGAGACGCTTTGAGGGGAACATATGCCATCGAATGTGCCCGCCATTATTAATTACCAAATAATTTTAATTTTATGAAAATCAACTTTTTAATATATTTAGTATTTTTTGTGATTAGTAGAATATATTTTTAATAATAATGTAATTTGATAACCGTGTGAAATACTATTTAAGGCACCGTTTGTTAAAATAAAATATTATAATGTCATTTTGTTTAATTTCTACCGCAAATTTAAAGAGTGTTTTTGAATCCTGTGAGAGTAAGTTGTGGGTTGAATAATTTTCAAATATTTGTATGCTGGAAAATTTCGTAGACATATTAATTTACATTGCAGTTCCAGAGAAAACTTTTTTTCGATCTGACTACGCTATTGACCTAGCAAGGTTTTAACAGCTTCACAGGACTACGATTTCGTTCGCCTGGAATAGTTACTTAGAGTTAACTAACACGCAGCGGAAGCTCTTAAAAGGAAAAAAAACCCAATTTTGAAACATTCTTTATTGGTGCTCCGCCCCTATTGGTCTTAGCGTGATGATATATAGTCTATAACCTTCCTTGATAAATGAGCTATATAATACTGCAAGAATTTTTCAAATCGGACAGTAGTTCCTGAGATTACCTCCTACAACGTCAACTTTACCTCTTTATAATATTAGTACATATAGATATAGATAAAGCGTTTAGTTCAGAAAAAAATTTCTAGTGATAGTTTCTTCTACAAAAAAAACTGCTGTCAGAAACGAAATTCCGTATGCTTGTACTTCAACTCTGAAAGTAATTCTATATGTCGATTTACTTTGTTTATATTGAGTCGTTACATTTCAAACTGCTCAGTACTTTCAGAATGATACGCGTACGTAGGGATAGACACAAATTTAATATAAACCTTTTTTTTTCTCGAAATGACTACGCTATTGACCCATCAAGGTCTTAACAGATTCATCAGTAAAAATGTGTCGCGGACATCTTTTATAACGCGCAGCGTTAGGTACGGGTTCATAGTTTGCGGCGGATACCACTAACGGACTGAGATGATTCGTGGCTTTTTCAAAATAGCTAATCGTAAGTGATTTTACGTACGTCCAGATAGAAGGGATCTCTAGGTCTCTATGGAGATCGACTCTCCGGATGTACCACGGGGCACCGGTCACTTTACGTAAAACACGGTTTTGGAGAACCTGCAGCTTATCAAAGTTATCTTTGGACATATGCGCAAAAACGGGGCAGCTATATGTCATCACGGGACGGATACACGTCTTATACAAAGTGAGCTTGTGTCTGAGGGATATCTTACTCTTACGACAAAGCAACGGATGGAGGCGACCCAAGACCATAGCGGCTTTGTTTCGCACTCTGTCTATATGTGAATTGAACTTTAAATGTTTATCTAATGTAACACCGAGATATTTGACCTCTTCGACCCAAGGGAAATCGATTCCGTATAGCCTGATGGGCTCAAATTTATTTGCGCGTTTCGTTGGATCGAAGAGTATTGCGGCACTCTTATCGGGATTAACTTCTATGCGCCATCGACGAAACCATTCACCGAGAGTATGAACGGCTTTTTCGATGCGCTTTCTAAGAAAGTCCGACCGCCAGCCGGAAGTGTAAATAACGGTATCGTCAGCGTAACAACCTACCTCGACCTCCCGAGACCGAGGTAGGTCACTGATGAACAGATTGAAGAGCGTGGGCGCAAGTATGCAGTCCTGTGGCACACCTGAGTGTATCGGGTGGGGCAGCGATAGTTCACCATCCACTCTGAAGCGGAATGTCCTATCAGTGAGATAATCGTGGATAATATGAATTAACCTATCGGGTACGCGAGATTTACATAATTTATGGGTGAGCCCTCCGTGCCAGACCTTATCGAAGGCCTTGGCGACATCGAAGAAGACTGCAATTGTGCGTTTCGGTTTACGTTTCGGATCGGCGTTAAATTTAGAGAAAATGTACTCCGTGAGGCGGTGTACTTGATTCGTGCAAGAGTGTTCGGCGCGAAATCCGAACTGCTCAGGTGGTATTAATGTTAAATCTGTAATTGAGAAGTGGAGACGGTTCAGAAGGAGCCGCTCGTAAAGTTTTCCTAAGGTATCTAACAGACTAATGGGGCGATAGCTAACGGGAAGCGTAGCTTTCTTGCCGGGCTTGTGAATACCTATCACTATGGCCTTTTTTCAGATGGCCGGAAAGTGACCCTGGGACATGGCCGCATTGAAGACACAGACCAATAGAGCTATGATGTGATCAGGAAGAAGTTTCAGCACCTCGTTCCTGATCCCATCGGGACCTGGGGACTTCCTAGGCTTAATACGCTTTATTGCGCCTGCAACTTCATCGAAAGTGATCGCGGTTAGGGTATCCGCCGGAGGAGACGCGAGTACATGCTCCGCAGCTGATTCGATTAATCCGTTATGGAAAGGGTCAGTGTTATCAGTGTTTGGCGAGCACTGTTTCTCTAAGCTTGCGGCAAGGCATTCTACTTTATCTATGCTATCGAACGCGGGAGGCAACCCGGGGCCTCTGTCGAGAGGAGGCATTGGAGTGACCATATCTGATTTGAGAGTTCGCGCTAGAGTCCAGTACGACAGGTGAGACGGCTGGAGATCCTCCAGGAGTCTGTCCCACCTGTCACCCCGGATCTCAGAAATACGAGACTTGACTGTTTTTCGTAACGAACGTAAGCGATCGTGATTCTCTACAGACGGGTAAGCGTTGTAAGCTCGAGTCGTGGCGTTCTTTTCCGTGATCAATGCTCTCACGTCCTCAGGGAGTATAAAACGGCGATCGTTCGCCGCTTGTACCTCTCTCGAGGTCACCCTGACGGCTGTCTGGAGATAATCAACCAGGGAATCGATGGCCGAATCCGCGTCGGCTTTAGACACCAACACGTCCGGAATCCTGTCTAAACTACTAGATGATGGATTTTCTTTAAAATATTGAACGAGTTTCGCGTAATCAGCCACCCTAACCGACGGCGGGGTGAAGTCTGAATTGTGACTTAACTGTAAAACAACCGGGCGATGATCTGAATCAAGTTCGTGTACGACTTGTATGAGTCGTACTGGCTATACAGTAATTCGCGATTCTCGGATTACGCATACTCGGTTTTAACATCGTTTCCTGGATGAGGAAAACGTCAATCTGTCTATCGCGTAAAAAGTCAGCTACTAGATCGCGCTGTGTCCGAAGAGATCTCTCGTTGAAAAACGAGAGACATAGACCGCGTGGTTGTATTTTATTAAGACCCGTGAATTTTATAACTTATTTAAACAAGGGTGACCGGGCGATGCGCTGGATGGTGGCTCCGATAGCCGGGAATTGCGCTAGAGCGGTGAGAAGGTCAAAGCCCTCTTCTACCTCGACGATGGCGTAGAAGGTGAGAACCTCCTTCATGTCGTGTTCGCGGAGTAAATGCTTCATCCAGTCGAATTTACCCGCGAGAGAGGATGATGAAGCATAACTTGCCTGTGGCGGCGGCGCCTGGGGCCTGGAAGAGGCCTGAGGCTGAGGTCGGGGGGCCCAGGGGGCCATAGGGGCCCGCCCGGGTGGAGCCTCGCGCGGCACAGAGGGTGGCGAGCGCGGTAAGGTCGTGGACGCGGACGCTACCGGGGCGCGGGAGGCGCCCGGCAGGCCCGGGAAGGCCTCCACGGACATGAGAGGTGGAGGCGGAGGGCGGGCGGCGGCTACAGGCGCCCTGGGCGCCTGCCTCGCCTGCGGGGACGTTGTGTGCGCGGCGCGCGGGGACTGCCGCGATAATTCGCGGGGTGACCCGCGTTACCGCAGAGCACACAGCTGGGAGGATCGGGAGTGCCAGGAGTGCGCTCGCACTCCTTCGTGGCGTGGTCTCCCAGGCACTTGACGCACCTGGGGCGAAGATGGCAATTCTTTGCCGAGTGCCCATAACACTGGCACTTATCTCACTGCGACGGAATATGGGTCTTGCGTGGGGGCTCAACGGTGACGCCGTTGAGGTCGCACACAGATGTGAGCGAAAAGATGCCCTTGCCCTCCTGCGACCGGTCGAGGAGAACAAGCACCATGTTGTAGGGAGCGCGGGTGCGTGGGTGGTACATGCGATGTACCTCACGCACGGGGAATTTCTTCTCCTGAAGGGAGAGAGTGATGTCCTCTACCGAGATTTCGGCTGGGACACGGCGAAGCACGACACGGAGGAGGCGCTCCTCCTCGAGAGCGAACGTGAAATATGCTAATTTCGATTCCGTAAGGAACCGAATCAAAGCGCGATAGTCTTCGGACGTGGGACATTTTACGCGAATGCCCGCCGGAGTGCTAAGGGCATTCGTATAATTGACCTTAAGGGTCTTCAAGCGATTAGAAATCGCAGTCCATCGGGACTTGTCCTGAATCGTGACTGGAGGCGGGGGTGCGGCTTCCTACCTGCGGAACCCGCAGGTTGAGAAGGAGTGAGCGAGACGGAGCTAGGTCCTTTCGTCCGGGATTGACACGGTATAGCCGCGGCCGACAAGCGAGCGCCACCTATGTTGGCGACTTTGACCGGTCCTACGGAACCCAAATTCGTCGGGCTAGCTGGACGACGCCTACTGTACGAGACGGTCGTATAACCGTCCTTGTCTAACTGCGCAGAAGGCGCGGGGATCGCGGTCGCGGTCGGAATGTTAAAAAGGCCCTCGGAGGCCTGCGACGTCACATTGCGGAAGGTTAAATTAATAATCTCTTGGTCTAGACCGCTCGCGAAGAGATTTTTGCGGTATAATTCTACCAAAGCTAACGGATCCATCGCGGTGGATCGAGGAGAGAGAGTGGCGGCGAAACAACCTCCCTGCCTTAAGGGCAGGGGGGCACGCCGAACGGGTTAATCACGGGTCTATCCTGGGTGCAGATCAAGAGAGCTGTTTAAAAAGAGCCAGAAGAAGAAAGCAATACAGGATATACGTTAGCAAGACAGGCAGGGTAAATAATTTGCATAGATATAGAACAAATAAATAAATGGATATCTAAACAAATAAATAATTGAAATAAATAAAGTTATAAAGAAATGACGACTATAAAGGGTAAAGAACTACGTAAATAAATAGATAAACGAATGAGTAAACAAATAAATGTACCAATATAATATAATAAACAAAGCAATAAATATATAAAAAGGAAGGGTCTCACTCAATTTCGAGAAAAATAACTCAGGTGTTACACAGCTGCGGTGCACGTGGTGCGCCCCGTCAGGCGGATCGGCACTTCAATGTGAAGCTGAACACTTCACTCTGTATACACTGTATCACAATAATCACGAAATATCGCTCCGAGCGCGGAAGCGACCGTTCCCGGCCGCGTCAGAATCGGAACTCCTCTTAATATAAACCATTTTTGGCCTCTATAACAATAACAAAGCACACCCCGATAATAATTTTCACAAAATATTTAATGTACAGATTTGGCTCAGTTATAGTTTTATTGTATATATAGAATTAACGTCTGCATACATATTCTGTTTTTCTTTTTTATTTCATTATTATTTCGTGATTACGAAAGATAAAATAATGAATAGTATATATTTGCAATGTTGGCTCATATGCGTACAAGGGGTGGTCGCTGTCATTCGGCAGCCTCGTTCGCGGCCTCTATGGCTTTGTCGCAGCGTATTCCACAGTTCTCTCCACATATTCCAAGAATTTATTAACGTTTGGCGGTAACCCGAATCGTTTTTGCTGCTAGTTTTTTCCTTAAACGAACCTTTTTACATGGAAACTAGTGTGCAAAGAAGTATAATATATTTTAATACAAAAATAACTAGTGGATTATGAGTACCTATGTATGTTATATTTACTTTTTCGTATAAATGTAGTCCAACAAAATGTTTAATTTCTTAGTTCTTTACAAATATAGTATTTTTGCTTGAGCTTGGCTTAGTGTAATCGTTAGATTTAGTATAACCGCTGGGCGCCCAGTGGTCGTCATGCGACCATAGTTGATTTTTAAAACTTTGAACTTTATTAGTGTTTTTTGTCAAAGAGTTGTTTGTTCAAAGGTTCTGTAATCACCATGGCTGCACAGTTATTTGCAATTTTTCATGATCTTTAATTATATAAACATTTTTAATAATCTATATGCAAATGAAAATTGAAATTAATTATAACTTTTAAAAAAAGCAGGTCGTAAAGCTCTCAAATTCTAAGTAAACATAACTTACGAAAATAAAATATCGCAACCCATGACACAGTTTTCGATTCATTTTACTCTACACCATGGATGGGTGGTATTTCTCGGTGATATTGAATTAAATGTGGTCTGTTTCATATGAGAAACAGTGATATGCCCAGTAACATATTTTGGGAAAAATAATTGATACACAGTACAATCAAATGATGAATCCAAAACAAAGATGTTTTTAATACTACCATTAACTTTTGAAAATAAATTCATTTTTGTTGCTACATCAGGTTGGACTGCATCATTGTAAACGCCGAGGTCTAAGTCATGGATTACTTTTATGAACAAAATTCATATTTTGATTTTACAAAGTATTATTTGGCTCATTTTTTTTTATTAAATCATCATCTGAAGTGAGTTCACCATAAAAAATAATCAAATAAAACCAAGGAAAATTTATTAATAATTATTTCAGTGGTTCCATAAATATACTAAAGCTAAATTGTTTATCAATTAATTATTTATGTATTAAGTGTATATTATGAATTTACATATCATATTATTATAAAATTAAACTGTAATTTGATCAATTAAATTTAAAGAGCATGTAAGGTGTGGAACGTAAGTCGTGGTATAAATATCATATTAATAGTTACATTTTATAATATAATTGTTGAACGTAGGATGAAAAATGGTAATTGGAAAGTAAGAGTACAAAAATACATACAGTCCAGCAAAGCAACCTCCTTCGCAACCTTTTTTGAAGTACGTTATTGATGGCTGTCAAAATATCTTTTTTATTTACATGTGTGTATATGTTGTGTAAAATTCAAGCAGTAGTGTGAGAAGTGCATATTTTAAGAATTTAATGTACTTCTTATGCATTTTATGTAAAAGAAACAGTTTTCTGCATTTCTCTGCCATATAAACTTTACCTATGCCATATTTCAAGTTCATACGTTCACAGAATTATCATAAAAAGGGGTACAAATTTTTTGCTTCACGTATTAATATGTAGATAATAATACATTGTCTGTATATAAGTATTCCACTATTGGGCTAAAGGACTCTTCTGGAAAGAAGGCTTGGGAATTATCACCACGTCACGCCGGCCCACGAGTGGCGGCATATTGGCGATATGATAGAAAATCCTAAATTCTATACAACAAAAACTCTAGTGAAAAGTAGCAATACATAACAAAAGCTTTATGTTGCGACATACGATAATGGCACACACCTATGTATTTCAGCGTCTGAACAAGGCCGGCCCTGTATCTGATACACTAGACCGGTGTTTCCCGATCTTTTTTAGACCAAGCTCCACCTTAACATTTCTTAAATTTTTATGGCCCTCTATAAATAATTTTTATTCTTTAAAAATTGTTTTGTACCCTTAAGAAATATAAATGATAAGTTTTAGGAAGAAATCACTGTGAAATTGTTATCAAAACATCGTAAGTAAAATTTCAAAACATAATGAAAAACATACTTGACGACTCTAATTACCCAGTTGACATTTTGGTAACGTCAAACGAAATTATACCTAATAATTATTTACAGCATTTTTTAAAATAATTTGCCTTTTTTGTTAAATTTGTCACCGATGTCTAGTATTACATTTAAATAATCCAAAGCTAAAGGGTTAAAGTCGTGTTAAGTCCATTTTTAAATTGCCCCCCTGTGGGGCGTGGGTCCCCCGTTGGGAAACACTGCTCTAGACACTTGCCATGACATATTATGTCCTAGATATGATTTATTTACGTAAATTACAATACCACACATTATAAAATTAAATGAATCGAACATCATGATTCGATCTTTACCATGAGTGGTGGTACTAACAGAATTTCAGGAATTCTAACGATGTTTTACTTTACCGTCAGTCAATTTATAGTAAATAGCTGATACCCGCGACTTCGTCTAATAATATCTCTGTAGTAGGTGATTATATCTATACTATCCTGGAATAATTAAAAAAGGAAACTATGTAAATCATTATAGTTTGTTTGCGATAAGAGTTTGATTAAAATGATAAGACAGTCATGTTTTACGTAAATTATGTATAAACCATCTATGAAACTAGTTTAAAAATTATGAGACTTTTGTAAGTTGTATCTAAATACATGATATATTTAAAAAAAGAAAATAGTTGTGCTGTTTTTTTTACAACGGCAGAATAGCAAGGACATGTAGAATTTTTGCAACAAGCGGTTGTTGCAATATATGCGTACAGTCGTTGTAATGCCTCGAAAGCCTGTCTCGTAAATATTTCGCGCACGCAATTTACAGCTTTGGGAATCCTCTTAACGAAATACAGGGGCAGTTAGTGAGCCTCAGGACGTTTATAATTTTGCCAACGGCCACACTAAACCGCTGTTGTTTTCTAGATTACTTCTAAATCATTGTAAGTAAATATTGTACTTTTTACTATTATTTTTTTTATTTCTGTGTGATTATTTATGCAAATATTAGGTGTATAAAGAATAGTTTATTCTCTTCTAGCTACAACGAGAGCTTGTACTAGTTTTTTTTTTTTTGTAATGAAATCACGAATTTGATATTAAATCCTCGTAATATTTCGAACTGTTGTAGCTTTCACTATATAGCATGACTATAAACAAGCAAGTAGGCATGTTATTTATTTGATTTTAAGCTTTGTTGTTTTAGAATGAAATAAACGAGAAAACTTCAAAGAAACTGTAAACAATTTTTTTATATCATAGGAGGCAAACGAACAGTGTGTCACCTGATGTTAAGTGATCACCACTGTCCATAGACACTTGCAACACCTGAGGAGTCGCAAGTGCGTTGCCAACTTGTGTGTGTGTGTGTGTGTGGGGGGGGGGGGGAGAATAGGGAATGGGGAGGAGGAGAGATTGTCTTCCGGTGCTCTCACTGACCAAACGAAATGCAACAATTCAAGCACTGTTCTGTCACGTCGGTTTTCCGTGAGCGGGTGGCTCTAACCCGGACGAGCCGACTCATTCATGCTGAAACCAATAATAGGTTCAGCGTGGCTCTACCACCTACTAAACAAATAAAATCATAATAAAACTTTTTTCTATTAGCTGATTAGATACATATATCAACTAAAAGTCGATGAAGGTCGATGACCTTTATCTGTAAATGAAACAGAAGTATTAAAAAAAAAACTTAATCAAATCTGGGTATCAACATAAACGTCGAGGCAAGTTTCACAACAAAATGTTTCATATTATTGTCGTGTTATACTTTTCTACTTAACGTCGGGTCGCAAGTGTCTCCCAAGTAACGTTGCTTCCGTTGTTTCACCAACTTTTAACGAGTTTGTCGGACACGAGTGGAACTGCCGACGACCAGCTAGACTTCTTACTACACATGTGTTACAAGGCTCTATATAATATGGTTTTAGATGTTTAGGTACAAAACATTTGTAAGAGATATCCCCTTTTAATATATTTATTTGAAAAAATGTGCTCTTTTCTTTCAATGAACAGTTGTTTTTCTCCAGTGTTTTGGCCCACACTTTTTTTTGCTGTCATTAATTTTGTAAATCTAGTTAAAAATCGTTTTGCATGTGAGCAACTATTGTTTCTATTTGACTAATACATACGAATATCTTACTTTTTTTCGAAATGACTACACTATTGCCCTAGCAAGGTCTCAACAGCTTTACCGGACTACTAAGGCGAACGCTTAAGGCACTCAGTCCATTTTATCTTGACAACTAGCTCAAAGGTGCACGGCACACCACGGCGTGGACTGTTCCCTGGTACATGCAATTCGCGACCTATTTAAACTAACCTAAGCTAAGCTACATATTCATACTTACTACGTACATGAGTTATTGAAACATATATGTGTACCAAGCGTACGTACCTCAATAACTTATATATATTTTGTATCGGATAATTTTTCTACACTATTACAGTTCGTAGAGGGAAAGACAAAAACAAAACGCTTCCATTTTTTTTTTAGGTTTCAATTCAAAACCTTTTGTATCGAAATCTTACATATAGTTTGTACATAGAAGCGGCGTAACATGCAGAACTAAAGTGTAACTCTCTATTAACGTTCAAATTGAATTGAAAATGGGCCGTAGGTACCGTCAATATTATGTACCAAATATCTGCTCGTTGCGTGCGTGGCAGGTATAGATTTCTACCCACATTTAGTATTTAAATATTGTGGTGCATACGATAGGCTTTGACGTAATTTTATTTTAATAAATATTTATCATTGATAAAATTTTGTGACAATTTTTTATAAAAAATAGTGATTTAAACTCGACCAAAAGTCAATACTATTTTAAGTCTCAACAGGTAGGGAACAAAATCTTTTTAAAACTTTCTTATTGACAAAACTAATGCTTGTATCTATTAAGCAACAATATAGAAATAAAGAAACACAGTTAATAAATAGAGGAGAAAAAGATACTGAACAGTTCTTTTTTATCTGCGTTTATTTATATTGTACTTAAGCTCGTCGAGTGGTCGAACATCCACAATAGAAAAGAAAATCTTTTCTCATAATATTTATTGATAACACGTCAATCAATTCGTCAAATGAAGAAAAAGCTAACCATAATTTAGCAAGTATATATCATGTGTATACTAGCTGGCCGGTCGAACGTTGTCCTATCTTGACAATAAAAAGAATCCCAAAGTCAACCGCAGCGCCATCTACCTGGTCGAATTGTTACTAAACCATTCTCGGATCCACTGAAACACGCACACAATATTTCATCAAAATTGGTCCAGCCGTTTAGGAGGAGTTCAGTGACACACACCTACAGAAGAAATTTATATATAAAGGATATCATTTCGTAAATATATTGTAAGTAAAAATTAAGATTTTAAATTCATTTATTTTTATCTAGTTCCTTTTGTTTTGAGTGAACAATCTCGTGGGATTGATTTAAAAAGCGAAATTCTCTGCTACAGTTGTTTGCCTTCGTATTTGACCAGGAGATTATGTATTTTGAATACCTAATATTTTATAAACCAAATATAGTGTGCGCAATATGGAATAAGTAAAGTCTAGTAGGGTAATGCGATGCCAATAATCAGTTTCGAATAAATGTTGTAATTGTTTTATGTAAAAAATGCATTTTGATGAACATTTAACAAAACAAACAATGATAATACGTTTTCGGTAACGTCACAATTTCAAGATCAACTTATACCTTTCTTTATATCATAGGAGGCAAACGAACTGGTGAGTCACTAACACCAGGGGAGTTGCAAGTGCGTTGCCAGCCTGTGTATGGAGGGAGAGGATGGGGTGGACAGGAGGTCTTCCGGCGTTCTCCTAGACCGAACAAAATGCAACAATGCACGCACTATTACTTCACGTCGGTTTAAGTGAGAGGGTGGTATTACCCCGGGCGTGCCGTGCTATTCATTCCGAAACCAGTAAGCGTGACTTTACCACCTAAAAACGTATAAGGAATAATGAAAAAGCAGAATAATAAGTAAACCAATAAGCAAAAGTTCTATTCGCTTCTCATCGGTAACTTGAAGATGTGTTTTGAAACGTTCAGCGAATCCCGCCGCGCCGGACCGCCACAGTCAGGCTAGCACTTAAAACTGCCGTTAAAAGGGGCACCGTTCAAAAGCGCCGTATAAATAACGCAGCCGAAAGCATGTATGCTCTTGGTTCTCTATATTATTATTATCTTTACTTTTTATGTTTATTGACACTCATAATTAATTATTAATAGTATTTCTACTCTCAGTTCAAAGTAGACATTTTCTTTCGGTTGGTCTACTAGATAGAAAAATGATAGAACGAATATTAAAATTACGATGTAGCGTTCATTTGTTTTCACGCTAAACACGCTCTATCTTCTTATAAATTAATTATTTAACCAATTATATCTGCATGTTATATTCAACTAAATATTTTTATTTAAAACTATCTGTGCCCGTGACTCCGTCCGTGTGGAACCTAACGTAAAAAACAGTGACTAATATAATCACCTGTATCTGTTAAGTCCATTTACTTATCTATTTTTCTTTCGTTCTCTCTGATAAAGTGAACCTATTTTAATGAAATCGAAATTAAATGTCATTCGAGGATATGCTTTATGATTTTCTATGATTGAGGTTTTATCGTGAACGTAGGTAGTACTTTTGCAATTCAAACAAACAGACATTTCTAGAAATCATTGATATATACTTTATGACTTATTCCAAGACACATGCAACGATTTTTTTCACAAAAATCTAAGAAGTACAGACAGACGTTAGGCTTATATTCATATTATATGTATAGATGAGTTAGCTCAATATCATTAATGGAATGAGAATGAGATTTAAGTCTCAATTATTTTGCATACTGTTAAATATTACGAGTTTTAAATATATTTATTAAAGTAATAAAATTCACGTAGAATGACTACATACTCGATAAATGTGAAAATGTTATCAGGGTTATATCTTATACGTTTAAACGGACAATTCTTGTATATTTTTATATTTGTATACATTCAGGATCTCGGAAACAGCGTCATCTATTTCGTGAAACTTAGTAGGTAGGTCGTTTCGGGGACGATAAATCGATCTAGCTAGATTTTATTCGTGGAAAACTTTTTTTTTAAATAATTCAGATGGAAATGCTTCGAAAGTCCATATAACCCCAGTTCGAATCTGAGTGACAGCAGAAGAGATATATATACCATATTATATATATATATTTTTTTTTTGTAAAAAAATGTTAATTTTATAAGACAAACCTAACAGTTTATTTTAATTAAAAAATGTTTTTTAAAGAACCGAGGTAGGCTCGGTCGTCCAAGTACTATACATATAAACTGAGTAAAACGTGTCGATGTATAGACAGATGTTTGACTGTTTGTGGCTGCTATCGTTACTCGAGTGCGTTATAGATGAGTTGATGCCGTAAAAAACGCGCTCGAGATGGGGTGAAAACTGTCGACGTGCCCTGATCCCGTTATAACTGAACCTAGAGATAGCGAAAGATTATCGATATCTTCAGAAAAATTCGATAACGTTAAACTTATATTGCTAGTTACACTTCTCTGACTTTTCTTATATCTTGTGATAATTTAATAAGATTAACAAACTATTAACGGCTATCTTCTCTATATATTATTTTTAAGTCATGATTTGTGTTACTCTATGTACATGAATAAAATCTAAATACAAAACTGTTATTTTGATACGTTAAACGCCATAGAAGAAAAATGAAAATGTACATAAAATTTGTTTTTATGTATTGAATGTATGTGGTAATGATATTACCCAATTATTTTTAATTATCCAATACGAAATACATATATGAGTTGTTGAGGCATGTATACTTGGTGCATATATGTTTCAACAAGTCATATATGTATGTATGAATAGTTAGGTTAGCTCAAATAGATCGCGAATTGCATGTATCAGGCAACAGCCCAGGCCGAGGTGTCCGTGCACCCTTGAGCTAGTTGTCAAATAAAATCGGCTGAGTGCCTTTTGCGCTCGCTTTAGTAGTCCGGTGAAGCTGTTAAGACCTTGCTAGGTCAATAGCGTAATCAGTTCAAAAAAAAAAAACTATTCGAGGTCACCGGTGCCCCCTATGGCGTTTAAAGTGTTAAGGGTAACTACTATTGTAGGTACAGGGGTATTGAAAAGGTAATCTAGATTTTTTTTATATATCATAGGAAGCGAACGAACAGGTGAATCGCCTGTTGCTAAGTGATCACCACCGTTTATAGATACCAGCGATACCAGAAGAGTCGTAATAGCGTTGTGAGCTTGTGTTTGTGGGGATGAGGGAAGGGAATGAGGAGGGTAGAAGAGAGAGAAAAGACATGGGACACTGGCGCTCTCACTGACCGAACGAAAGGCAACAATGCAAGCACTGTTACCTCACGTCGGTGTTTCTGTGGGTCGGGTGGTACAACCCCGAGAGAGCCGATCCATTCATTCTAAAACCATTTATAGCAACGTGGCTCTACTATCTACCAAAATTCGTCCAAGAGTCGATTATTTTTAACGACTTGATGATTGGACACGATATTCTGTAAAATTACGATGCTAAGTCAAATAACATAAAACAATAATTTATAGTCTAAATGTGCAGAATGGTGGGCATATCTAATTATAAAATATATTTAAGTTATGACTCGTACGAGCATATTTAAACATTCAGTAATATTGACTAATCTAGCTTATAACTTACTAGCTTTGTAATGTAGATTTGAACTGTTCCTCGGAAATAACGTTTTTGGCTGGATGAAATGTGCGCTGTGTGCTTCACGATACCCCGGGCAACACGTGTGCAACATTTTATGATGATCTGTCGAGTAGCTATGGTGTGAATTGGAAATAAAGAAAATCACATTCGCATTTATAATATTACTAAGGACTAGGAAAGCTAGTTGCTTTGATGTCATATATACGTACATACACATTACATTTTATGTTTATTTCACGTACGTATTATATATATATATATATATATATATATATATATATAAAGAGATAAAGTTTGTAAGGTTGTAGGGGGTAATCTCAAGAACTACTGGTCTGATTTGAAAAATTATTTCAGTGTTAGGGAGGTCATTTACCGAGAACGGCTATAGGCTATATATATCATCACGTTAATACCAGTAGGAGCAGAATACCAATGCAAAATACGTCGAAATGGGGTTCTTTTCCTTTTGAGAGCTTCCGCTGCGTTTTAGTTCGTTATATGAAGTTTGTTGGTCGAATTATTAACAATAATTATAAATTCTTATCAATATATAATATATAATGATGTAATAACTAAGCCACAGCAACACTTAACATTATAGTTATTTATAGTATTCTACAATGTACAAGAACTTTGTTTTAATATTAAAATCATTTCATAGTTGATTATGAGATTTCACGTACCACGTGTTTCAGTATTAAAATAGATTACTACAAAAATCATGATAAATAAGGTATGAATATGTTTGTGAATAAAAATATAATAATGAATCGACATCGACACGGGCAATCACTGAGCGGATACTATCGTGAACACTTATTAGGCAGCTTATTTTATTAGCTGCCATTGCTTTAAATCTACTTCCTTAAGACAGGTGGGGCAATTGTCACCGTCTACACGTTTCCCAAAATAAATCGCGTCTTATTCGATCTGTCCCCGTATAAAGATCAGTACGAAAAACGTGCTTTGAAATTTAATATGCGTTGTTAACAGTCTTTACTTTGGTTTAGGGCGGTAATCGACATTCTTTTGTCTATGTGAATGCAGTATATAAACAATTTATATATGTTGATGACGTATAAACGTATGAGTTCCTTTTTATATTGTGTACCAGGGTAGAAAAAGTGATAACACAAATACCTTCCTTACGAGAAATATCATTTGTGTTAAATATACAAGCTATATCAATAAAAAACATAACGCCGAAATAACGCAATTTTTGTTATAATAGTTTCCCACTACAAACATAATCTATATGAGATAAAAACTATTTGTTCTTCTTTATTTTTAGAAATATAACAGATTCCTAATCACTACATATTATTAAACGAAGTCCTCTGCCACGTCCGTCTGTCTGCATATTTGTTCACGATAAACTAAACAAAATACTGAACGAATTTTTATGCGGTTTTCATCAGTATAAAAATACGATGGCTTAGGTATATAATTTAGGTGTTTTTCATAATGAGGGCGGGACAAGGTCCGCTGAGCCCGTTAGTAATGATATAATGTAAATTACATCTTGCTTATGTAACACGCTCGTAGATCAATAAAATGCCGTTTGTTTCAAAGGAAAAATTTATTTGTGCTCGCATAGATAACAACAAAACAGACTATCAAATAGTGACACAATGGTTATACTTATATTTTATAATGCTGTGGTCGCAGTCAGCTTGTAGATTGTTTAGCTTTATTTCTCTTCGCATCAATATGTCTACAATAAGATTGTCCTCGGGCGCCTTATGGCGAGATTATATACCTTGCAAAACGGAGAGGGAAGTATCTAGAAAGCTGATGCCATAATTTGAGTCATTCAACAAAATTCGAGACGTTATTTTTAAAAGTATATTATTTACGTACAATAATGGGAGAGGTAAGGTGTCAGTGTGTTCCTTATTCCCACACTTGATGGCTCATGAATTGTTCTGTTGCAATAAAGACCTCCTATACTAGGTATGGTATAACAGTAGATATAAAAAGCATGAGATAATGACAAACTATCTGGTGATTTATTGAAGTTAACATCAGATATAAGACGTTCTTCTTGAACAAAAGTGAGGCGTCACGGGACGCCTACCAGATGTGAAACATCGAAGTTGTTCGAATCGAACGAACCTCAAACTCTCGAATTCTCAAATCACACTATACGTATGCGGAGATCAGTGCGGCAAGCGAGATTGCGCATAGTCGCTTGTGTATGGCATCGAGTCACCACGTCTTACATACATGCTACAACCTGTATCGCCACGCCAACAATCAAGTTTACCCTCGCCTATAGATGTTTCCCTTAAAAAAAGAAGATTGTTTATAGTTGAGTGGTTTGGTTTAAAATATTAAGTACAGCGGTATTAATAATCTGGGAACGTATATAATAAATAAAAACTGCTGAGAAGACTTTGGGACTACTGATGAAACGTAAAAAACATAAAAATGGGAGCGATCAACTCGATATTGACTTACGCGAGAAGCGAGCTTATCACGTTAAAAAGTGAAATGCACTGGCAGTTTTATTGTACGTGATACATAAATTCACTCGTTTGGGTGAGACGTTGGTGTGAATCTAAGTCAGCAACGACGCAGGGTTGGGCTGATTGCTCCATTTATCAGTCTGGGTCAGTCCTCCAAATAAAATAAGACGCAAACCGGCATTGTCGTGAAAGGTGCTGTTGGGCTGTTTGCGTATTTATGTGCTTGAGAAATGGTTTATTATATGGTAATATAAGAATAGTTCACAATAAAAGGAATCATATTAAATCTTGATTGCAAAATATAATTGCTTTAAAATATATGTTTTGAAGAAAATACTTGTAAGCAAAAATTTTATTATTAATTTAGGGCCGCAGAATAAACTAGCTTCATATTATCCATACTAATATTATAAAGATGTAAAGTTTGTATGTAGTCCGGTGAAGCTGTGAAGGCCAATGGCGTAGTCAGTTCGAAAAAAAAAAGTTTGTGAGTTTGTGGAGTTGTATAGGTAATCTCAGGAACTATTAAACCGATTTTGAAAATTCTTTACCAATAGAAAGCCCCGTTATTTGTGAGTGTCATAGGCTATATATTAACCCGAAAAAGTAAAAGACTTTTTTATGGTAGTCGGATTTGCAAAGCAAGGCGGAGAAAAAACGGTCGAACGAAAACGTCTCTTACGAACGTTGCCTTAACGATGAGAGATATATGATTAAATTCTAGAGGAAAGTTGTAGAGCTTGATAATGCCCACTACCGCTCAACGAAGTGGGCGCGCGTCAGCTAATTATTTATTGTGAAGAAATCGTTTAGAAATATTCTAAGCTAGTTGATACTCGCGTCTTCATCTTAGTTGTTTATGTATAGAGAAAAAAACATTTGAAAAAAATTGAAAGCAAAAATTAACTTTGCTTACAAAATTTCTTTACTCTTATATAGCTTACAAAAATGTTTGTTTATTAAAATTGTAATAACTTTGTTTTAAATTAATATATCGTCATATTTTTTAGATGTTAGTATCATACCGGTACAATTGCAGACCGATCATCTTGTTTATATCTTCATCTTGTCTAGATGTGATACAATTCTCTTTTGTATTTCGGTTCTCCATTATTTATTGATACGGCAAGATACGCAAGAATATTAGTATTTTCAAGGGCCCTAACTTCAAACTATTCTGTTATGGAAAATAATCTGAAAGATTTTATATTATCTACACATAATGTTTATTTGAAGATGGTAAAATTAAACGGAAATAACTGAAACGAACAAATTTGCTATTAATGTAAATACATATTCATTCATTTTTGTTTTTTTGTTATGTCGGAGGCAAACGACCAGGCGGGTCACCTGATGTTAAGCGATTACCGCCGTCCATAGACACTAGCAACACCAGGGGAGTCGCAAGTGCATTGCCAGCCTATGTTTTGGAGGGATGGAAGAAATGGGCGATGGGGCGAGGAGAGGGAAGTGGGAAAGAAGAGGGGAGGGAAGAGGATGGGAAATGGGCCTCCGGCGCTCTCATTGACCGAACAAAACGCAACATTGCAAGCACTATTACTTCACGTCAGTTTTCTGTGAGAGGGTGATACTAACCCGATCTTTTTTTTCTCGAACTGACTACGCTATTGAGCTAGCGAGGTCTTAACAGCTTCACCGGACTACAGGTAACCCGATCGAGCCGACCCATTCATAGTAAAACTAATAATAGCATCATCGTGGCTCTACCACCTTAAGAGCTTTTAATCATTTCCGAATAATTGTAATTTATATAAAAATATATGCAATAGGTTTTTCCAGGTACACGATAAAATGGATAGTTGAGGTTTTTTAATGCAAAAGTAAAGCCAATGGCTATAAGTGCAACCATAAAATGGCCTATTGTCGATGTTTTCAATGCGAACATTAAACAGCGAACGATTCTCCAATGCGTCGCAACGTAAAGTATTGCAATCCTGTGACTCGTTCTCTTTTTGTTTCTTTGTTCAGTTTTAAATTATATCTTGTTTTTCCTATATTTGAAGATAATAATATTATGCTTAAAAAAAATGGGTATCCTTAACTATTTACCACATATTATATCTCTTTTTATAGCCATTTCTTTTGTAGGTGGTAGAGCCACGCTGAAACTTGTGTCAGCATGAATGGGTCGGTTGCTCGTAGTACCACCCTCTCACAGAAAACCGACGTGAATTCACAGTGTTTGCATTGTTGCGTTTCGTTCGGTCAGTGAGACTGCTGGAGCCCATCTACCGTACCCTTTCCCCTCGTCTTTTCCCGTCCCCTCCCTAATTTCCCCCAAACACAGGCTGGTAACGCACTTGCAAATCCCCTGGTCTTGTGTCTATGGACGGTGGTGATCACTTAACTTCAGGTGACCATCTGTTCTTTTGCCTCCTATGATATAAAAAAATAGTGTTGTTATTTTTTTTATTTCAATATATTTCTAAGACGTTAAAATAGTGAATACAGAACAGAACGTAAATTCATTTAAAGCGATAAGGACTGTGGTTGCGTATGTAGACATCGCTGGAAAATATAAAAAAATTAGATATGATGATTGTGAATATTATGAGGAGGAATCGAATAACTTGTCATATATAGAGAAAGAATACATAGCTACTAGCTTTTGTCCACGTCTTCGGTTGCATTAACATACTTTTGTTCTATCACTCGAGAACTGTATTTTTTTCTAGTTGCAAAGTATATTTTTCTATACCCGTGCCAATGTATATTGAGATTTCATAAAGTTTAGTGGAAACGTAACATCAAGCAGAGAACCACACATTCACATTTATAATATTAGGTAGTATTTATCCATAACGTGTGGTTCAAGTTAAACATATATCATTACCAAAACATTTAAGTATGTATCAGTAATGTCGAAACTAGGTTTACGGAGAAGAAGAAAAAAAACCGATAAACAAAGGCTACGGGGGCGGGAGAAGGATCGCGCTTCATGAATCCCAGGGATTGACCTTGAAATCAGCGGTGATCCTGCAAACAAAGGGCAGAAGGATGCAAATTCACGATAGTGTTTTATATACTATAGTAGCCAGATATACCAACACCTGTGTCTACTATACCGACGTGAATGAAGACGCAATTAGTAGTTTTATCCATTGGGCCGCGGGCGCTCTGGAGCAGTGCGGGATATTGTAGATAAAAACTTAAATATGACTATAAAACATGAAAATGAAACCGTCATATAGGCAATAAGGAGATTATTTATATATTGTTTAAAACTTTAATAGTTAACTTTTTTTATATCATAGGTGGCAAACGAACAAACGGGTCAACTAATATTAAATGATCACCGCCGTCCATAAACACTTGCAACACCAGGGGAGTCGTAAATGCGTTGCCAGCCTGTGTTTGGGAGGAAAGGAGAAAGGAGGAGCGGAGGAGGGTGGGTTGATGGACCTCCGGCGCTCTCACTGACCGAACGAAACGCAACAATGCAAGCACTATTACTTCACGTCGGTTCTCTGTGAGAGGGTGGTATTACCCCAAGCAAGCCGACCCAATCATGCTGAAACCAGTAAAGCGTCGGCATGGCTTTACCACCATTAAAAATGACAAAAATACTATTAACTAAACTAATAACAACAGTTGCTCATATTTAAAACGATTTTTTACACAACTAAGAAAATAAACGAAAGCAGAAAATGGTGCGAAACAAGAGATTGTAGAAAAGAAAAACAAAACCAAAGCCAGTTTGTTTTTATTTTGTCTATCATTATCAAAATAAAAATCAAATCAAAAATACTTTATTCAGTTTTGGCCCTAATAAGGCACTTATGAAGGTCAAAAACTACCACCGGTTCGGATCAACCCAGTCATCGAGAAAAACCGACAAGAAACTCGATCTGGTTTATTTTTTTAATATATATATACATAATATTTAGACTATATTACATACATGACATAAACTTTTAATGGAAAAAAAATTTAATGGATGCACAGAGATGAGGCAATTCTAGACATCACTATCGTTCACATACTGATCCACTATATAATAGCCTTTTGACACCAAAACCCGCTAGGCATGGCGCTTAAATTCACAATCAGGCAAATCGGTAATATCCTTTGGAATTTTGTTATAGAGCCGTACACTATTTCCCAAAAAACGATTACTTCCTTGAACTTAGTCTTTAAGGATTCACGAGGTCCCATATTGTAAATTGCTCTAACTGCTCGTTTTTGTAATAAAAATATGGTGTTTACCTCAGCTGCTGTCCCCACAACAGAATGCCATAAGACATTAAGTTACGGAAGTAGGCGAAGTAGACTAACCTAGAACTGGCAATATCAGTTAGCTGGCGAATTTTACGTAATGCAATTGCAGCAGAACTTAATTTTCTTGCCAATTGTTTAATTTGAGGACCCCATTGTAATTTTAAATCCAGTGGAATAAAATTCGATGAATGTGTGGTTATACACTAACTAATGATATACACACATATACTAAGTAATAATATGATTATAATCGCAATATAATTATTGTAAAAAAGAGAAGAAAATTAATTTCATGTAAAAGGTACTCGATGGTTCACAAAATATTACCTACCGTATTCATTTAAAATAGAACGTACTAAGCCACAAAAAAAGTAATGAAAAACGTTTACAAACGAAGTAAGGGAAATTAATGAAATGTCAATAAATTAATTGGCTCTCCGGCTTAGGAAACCTTTTTTAAGCCATATTTCAAAGTTCCCGTGAAGTGATTCCATGAAACGTGGGTATAATCAAAGAGCGATGCAGGGTCTCTGCGGGACGCCAACGTCGATTGCTGAATCCCTTCCGGATCCGGCTTGATTCAGCAGTCAACTACCGGTTTAGATTCATAACTCAGACTTTTAGAACCGTGTCGCACTCTACAAGTGAAATATTATGTCGTCCAATATTATTTTTATAGTTTTGCATTTGTTTCATTGTGATATTTTATTAGAAAATCACAAAGATAAGAATAATTTTCTGAGTATTATTTTATATCAGGATTAGCTTATAGCCCGTCTGCGTGCTTAAATCACTTTGCACGTATTTAAACGTATATACAATGCATAGTGAAGCAGACAGCTATCAGTTAGTAGTTATATATATAACGCTTTATGATTAGAAGAATCAATTCCGCGTAACCAGAAACTTAGATAAATCTCTTCCGCAAATGAAAATATTTAACAACTTATAATAAACAGAACAATAATTACTAAAATAAGTGACAAAGTTGATTATAAATTAGCTAAGTATAAGAAAATGTATAAAGTTTACAGGTCGTTTACGTAGAAACTTATAGGGATATTTTGCTTAGGGGAAAGGTAGCACGAGCGTTGTTTGAACTACTTAAAACTTCTGTTGCAAATGAAGCGTTACAAAAATGAACGCTCCTGGGAAACAAGGATCGGTCACAAAGTATTATCGAAGCCAAAATTATATTTATATTAATCACACAATCTGCAATAATATATTTTATCTTCTATTCTAGCATTAATTCATTTTCGATGAGAATTTATTGTTTTAATGAATATTGACTAAATCTCTAAAAACCTCGCGGTACAGTGGGAGCTGATCTCACTACTGAACCGAGAGGTTCTGAGTTCGCTTCCCTTATAGTAGTCCGGTGAAGCTGTTAAGACCTTGCTAGGTCAATAGCGTGGTAATTCCGAGAATAAAAAAAGCTTCCCTTATATGGCTGACTTGTGTATCTTTAGTATTATTATAAGTGTTGTGTGTGGATTTTGAATCCTATTAATATTATAAACAAGGCAGTATGGAAGGATGGATGTCTGTTTGTTATTTTGTTACGCAAAAACAGCTGAAAAGAAATTGATGGGAGTATAATAATATAGCTTTATACAACAAAACAACTCATGGACTATAATGTATAAGGATAATGCTTAAATTGGCTAAAATGTAAGAATAAATCTAAAGCAAGTTGCGGACATTTTGCCCTTTGTGAGATATATCAGCAGTCGTTGGATAAATCGTTAGTTTTATATGGAGACTAGTTGACATGTACAGCTTCATCTGCACCAAATCGGTTATCACCGGTTTCAGGTGTATTTTTTTTAAATGCGAAAAGTTCTAATTAACCTAAAGCCCGATTGCAGCCACACTTACCGCTTCCAATTGTGAATCCAAACTGTCAAGGGACTCACTCAAACACATACCAAGTTGGTATGTGCGATATCTTTTAAAATTAGCGTAGAACCCGTTCGCAGCATCACCTCCGGGTTAATTTAAGATAAAAACTAAAGAAAGATACTGGCAAGTTTCGTCAAAATTGGTACTTTCGTAGTGATACATGTTCACAGAGACAGACAGACAGACAAAAATTGTAAAAGGATTATTTTTGGCTTCTATATCGATATCAAAGTATACCCCGATTGTAATTTTCGAAAATATTTGGTGTGCAGATTTGGCATTGTTAACGTTTTATTATAAGTATAGATAATGCATAGTGACGTCACTAATAAAGACACAATCGTAGACGAAGTTTCAGGCAACTGCTATATAATATACGTGGTTTGACTTGTGCTTACGCTCGCGTTTGCATATTTATCGAGAATAGAACCCTCTTCTGGATTAAAGGTGTTTATCGATGGTCGAATTAAACATAAAAATATTCAATTATACTGAATCTATACTTTTATTAATTTAGAAATACACAGAGACACATATAGTACGTATGAACGGGAATGAAGGAAGTAACTTTTTTTTTTAATAACAATGTTGCCACTAATATAAAAATAAAAATACACATTTTTTAATGTTTACGTTCGTAAACAAAAGGTATCCTTTTTTTTCTCTCTCCCTGCAACAATGTATATGCAAAATTTCATAATAATCGGCGGAATAGTTCAAGCATGAAAGTATAACGAACAAACTCACATACGCATTTTTAATATTAATAATTTAATACGGCAGTGATATATTGGCTGTTCAGTTTCAATGATATAAGGTAATTTAGGATTTAGTTAATTTTGTTTTATTACCTTTGTGATGATACGAAAGTATTAATATCTAAGCCTTCAAGAATGCAGGAAAATTGAGGATGTGTATCACTTGATGATGGAGTGTGCTAAGAACCGTATCGAAAGAGAGTCGTTGATGAGTAGTTGCCAGAACATAGGTATTTGTCAAAGCATCTTGGCTGAACCCTGTTCGAGTGACGCTAGGAAACTGTATGATCTGGTAATGATATCTCATCAGCGACTCTCATGATAGAGCTAGTAAGATTGGGGAACAATGGGACTGGTATGTTCGGTGGAATAAAAGCCCCTTTAAATAAAGTAAAATAAAAAAAAAAAAAAAAGTAATTCTTATCCTATAAGTTGTATAATGAGCAAGTATATACGGAAAATATTACACAAATGTGGAAATAATCTATGCAAGCTAATTATGTTCAACTTTTATATTTCTCAAGTTTTTTATATGTTTGTATATCATGTATACATAAAAATTACAACTAAATCCAATAAACGCAAATAGTACAGAGAAATCAATACAAATGATATATATCTACTTCGAAGCATTATCTTCACATAATTAATTTTCGTAGGCAGCAGAATACATCTATGCTTATCGAATAAACAATAATAGGTGTTTAGATTAATTTAACACAAATTTCATTTACTGTCAAGATGAGTACGGAAGATTAATTATTTGTAATGCTTTTTGTACTAGTGTTACTTTTAACTCAAACAAATCTGAAAAGGGAATCAGTGTCCATATTCTGTCATTACGTAGTTATTATTATTTGTTATTGCTACATAGTTTTTATTGTAATACTTTTTCTATTATAAATAGTAAATAAGTCGATCAATTACATTTTTTTAGACATTGAAATTAATTAACAAAATAGTTGTTATTAAGAAAAAAAAATTGTGAAAAATAAGATGTGTTTCTCGTTGTTTTTTTAGTAAACGTAACTGAGTTAAAGTAATATTGTTTTTTTTTTATGACTATCGTGTAACTTCTAGCCGCGTCGCAAAACACGGCGCGTGGTACCGAGGCCGCACTGGATTTCTGAAGTCACTTTTAAGTCATTACTTACTCACTTGTTTTCGATTTGTTTTTTCCAACGAAAAAAGACAGCGAGAATACAGGCGGGACTAACTTTCGGGCAATCAGCAGGCCCAACTTTGGAAAAGGTTAAATCAAAGGGTTCCGGTTTTATGAAGACTTATTTCAGACTTACCTTCAAGTTGAAATTAGATTTAATCTGCCTCGAAGCTTTAGGATTGAATTTTGTAAACAATTTCGAATACCTCTGCAAGTTCCAGGCTTTGTTGGAATACCACTGGGAACTCCGAATACTGTTGTTTAGAAATTCCTTTGAAATGAATTCGTACTTATATGAACTTGAGTTTTATTAATAATGGATATGGTACCATATGTTGGACGTATATATTCTTTTTAAATAGGGCATTATATTAGGTTTCTAAATTTCGTTAATGTTTCAAATAATAACCACGTTTTATTGGGCGGTAGGGGTCTGTAGTCTGTACCTGACTCTGTAGTGCTGAACTATTCACGGGGAATATCTTTTAGTTTGTAATTATTTGGTATTAGTTAATGCTATATCCAGCAATAGACAAGCTTGTAGGCCGGCATGACATAGACGATATTCGATGGATTATAGATATCTCGGTGAATACCGGTCTTTTTGGATTGTATTGTGATATTCATATTAAAGGTAATGCAGAGTGCATTGAGGTACTTAGGTATGTATAATTTATAAACCCACGAAAAGGCATTATTACATAAGAATTAAGTGTTGTATTGTTCCCAATACACATTACATTGATATATAAATGACTATATTTAATTATTCATAGACACAGATCTATTTAACGTATGTACGCATACATACACATCTACAACCTGACTGCCTTACAACATATTCGTGGACGGGGAAACGATGAGTGAACTTTGACCACTACACTCTATAGATATGCAAGTAAGTGTGTGTCCCAACAATATATATCGCCATTTTACCGTGCTAAACAAAAAAGTGTTAGTCGACTGTGAATAGGGTGTTAATATTACAGTACGAATATTACAAGTTAAATTATTATTACTTTTCTCATAAATTCACACAGTTCATAATTACATTTACTACTTCGATACAGTACATGTAAGATAAACAACTATGTACTTTCAGTAGTTTAGTTTTTCAATTATCAAAATTAAAATTGTTGTATTTTAGTTTACCGTGAGTTAACATAACTATTTCCGTGTTTGCAGTGTGTTCGTATCGTAAGTAGAAGATTGCATCGGGTTACTCGTATACTAGGAGTGGGGTTGCCTGGTCGCTCACAATAGCCCCGGGACCGGACGTGTTTCCCTTTGTACTGAGGCTTTTAACTTTCGCCGCTGATATCCAACACCGTCCGAAAAAAAAACCGTAACCGTAACGTTTGCTATTCGACAGAAAAATACGGGATTTGGTGTTTCAATTAAACACTGCGTGTAGTATATTAACTTTGAATTAGTACTAATTTTTATATTGAAACTTTCCTGTGCGGTAAGACATTTTATTATCAATATGCGTTTAAATATATTTTATTACTAGTGAATGAAATAAATCATAAATATGCTAATAATGTATGTATATAAATAAAAAATAATCGACGAATGTATGTCAGCACTACTTGAAACATCCGGCTGCACCTACTTGGATAAATCCTTTTTGGTTAAATTCGTAGATGCCAGAACAGGTTTGTATAACAGAAATTCTTTGAAAGATCTTATAGAAAACTTCCGGTTTAAAAATTGTCATATCAAAGGTGAAAAAGGCAAAAGATATAAGAGAAATTTTTAAAATTATTGGCATAATTGACGTTCATTTGTTATTTTATTTCATCACTGTAAAGGGAAGATTTGGACTCGATTTTTTTCACACACGCGAAAAGTCGCAGCGGGCAGCAGGAATAACATAAGTAAAATTATTAATAAACAGGTAAAGTTAAAACAGTGATGAATCAGTATATATAGAAGCTCAATGGTACCATGTTCGGACACCGCATTTTTGAGGTACATTCGAGTTCGAGTCTTCATAACGAATCTGGTCCATCGGTGAAGGCAGACATCGTGATGTAGCTATATCATGGTGGTAACGTTTTTATTACTCCTACAGGACTAACTACACCTACAGGTTGTCGCCAAGAACCGTTAGATTGCTGGTATGTTAGGGCAGATGCGGTCGGGAACCTGTTTTCGCTAGGTTTAGTGAGTTACCATCTTGAGCCACATTATCACGCAATGTCAGATGAAATTGCAGTTAGATTCAAAAATATAGATACAATAATAACAATAAAAAAAGAATAAAACACCGATTCTTAAAAAGAAAAAATCACTACAATAAATTAATTTTAGTCTATTATTAATGTAATGACATGACATGGAACATATTTTGTAAACGACATTGCAAATTGCAAAGTTTTCTTGTGGCTTGGAAGAATTATGTTAATACACAGACAGACACGAGAAAACATACAGTGTTATATTGTTTTATGGATTATATTTTTAAGATAAAAAACTATAAACACTCTCGTATTTATAAAACACTCTTGCAAAGGTAACCGAGAAATGATTTTCTTTTATACCAATAGGTTTAAGATATATTTAGCTATTTTTCTGCCGACTGTATTCGAACAAAAAGGTCCGTGTGAGTTTCATACATCAACTCTATTTTTGAACGGCAGGTAAGCTGGTCTTTTGTGTGCTACCGCAGGGCAATACTCTTTCTTTCATTGTTGAAGATTGTCACCCGATTAGAAAATCGATGACGTCTGCAACCAATATTTTATATAACAGGTTTATAAAAGTAAAGTATTGAATTTATTTACAGCGAGATACGAGTTATAATTAATTCAGTAATCATGAATTTCATATTTAAAAATAATAAAATCGAATTGTAAGTTTGATGTAGTATTTAGACAAATATGCTAAATTAATTTTGATTCAGCAATGAATCTCTAACCTATTTTAGTCGCTGAGAATTGACCTAGAATAGGCGGCTGTAATATATCTCTTCTAGTGAGCAAACTATTAGTAAGATTTGAAACTATATTTATAAAACTCTATGATGTTCAAAGGAATAATATTTTTTTTTTAATTTCGTATTGCATTATATTTATAAACAATCCAAATTATTTAATAAAGGAAAACAAATTATCCGACACAAAAAACTGTATCTTTATTTGTTTCTTAGATTTGATATTTAAGTATCATCTAGCATATATTTAATATAATTCATGTTAATTCATCAATCTATTCCAAATATAAAGCGTGTCCAAGTTAGTCGGATAACAAGAAATTAGGTAACTGATATGTTTACTAAATAGATTAAGTTTAGATGTTGCATATTTCTATTCGAGACCGCTCTGTGATTTAGATGTATTTATTTTAACTTTAGTTTTGGCAACCAATCTTTCAGATTATTATTGCCATTGTCGTTGTAGTTAGTTGCCATTGTAGTTAATAATATTACAAGCATCGTGTGATTATTTCAATGTTCCAACAAGATGGTGGCTCCCTTGCTAGAACCTTCCTGGGAGTTTTTGTGGGATCTTAGAATTTCATGCTCCACGATATTATTTTCTATTCACTTATGCACAATAAACTAATTATATTACGTAAAACACCTCCAAATTTACAAGATACAGTTAAATAACACAAGATTATAAATAAAATATAAAATCCACTACATGACAGACTAAAATCCTGCCAAAAACTACCCAATATGTATTATTATTTATCTTTGTAGGTTGCCCGAAAGAGTCTTCGATATAATGATTACTCAAAGTAATGTTACATGGCAATTATATAAGTAGCAGTTCGCAAAAAATAAAAAACATAAGCCGATCGAGGTAAAAGCTAATTATCCCATCGAAGTCACAAGAGTTCCGCCGTCAAATCGCTTGAATCGTTTTATATTTATAGAAGAGGAAAACGGTATGCTGAATTAAAAAGAAGGTCTCTCCAAGTGGCCAATAAACGGGCTTCTTTGTTAAATATGCATATGTTCAAGTATCGTATATTTTACGACCGATGTCGGAAAGGGCACTCCATTGAAGATGTGGGAACACCCAACATAAGATATGTTAAAGTTATTCTTATAAATTCTAATTTAGAATAACGATATAGGATGATACTGCTATGAAAAATCTAACTGACATTTTAAAGGATGACCAGTATTTTAAGTAATTACGTGACTTCTACGTATAATTTTATTGTTAAGTTGTAAAGTTTCACTTGATTTAGTATATGCCAAAGCCAATTAAAAAAATGATCATGATACGTCATTAATATTTCGGTTATCAATATTAAAACTTATATCTTTTTTTTTCTTGCATGTAGACGACGTAGGTTGGGTCGGTACATTTTTTTTCTTTGATATTTTTCATCTATTGGATTTCCCACCATATTTTATAGTAGGTTCATACCTTCATCATTATTTTACTTCTTTAAGCATCCCTATGTGTACATTTCTCATTTTTCCATTTATATGACTGTGGAGGCTAATCTTGCCCCGGTAATATTTTGGAGATAAATTAAAAACACAGTTCGTTACGCGAGGTATTTAATGTGCAACTCACAAGTGTGATGTCATATAATGACAAAAAAGCGGATTACATATATCAATTACGAAGTGGTAGCTGCAGTGCTATTTTATTTGCGCAGGCGCTATTATGTCTTGAACAATGACTTTTATTTCTACTCCTGACACATGTACATATCAAACTAAACTATATCACGTGCATTATTTTTATTCGATCTGATTACGCTATTGACCTAGCAAGGTCATAACAGCTTCACCGGACTACTACATTAATACTAATTTCATAATATTTTTGAGGTTATCATTTTAAAACTTTTATTCTAGTTATTACATACTAGCCTTTGTTCGCAACTTTTTCGCGTGGATTAGTTACTTTGGGCTAACGCTAAGACGCAGCGGTAGCTTTCAAGAAGAAAACAACCCTGATTTTGAAACATTTTTTAGTAGTGCTCCAGTCTTCTTGATCTTGGTGTGGTGATATATAACCTATAACCCTCCTCGATAAATGAGCTATATAACACTGAAAGAATTTTCCAAATCGGACCCTATTGGTCCTGAGATTCCCACTACAACATGGCAAATTCACAAACTTTACCTCTTTATAATATTAGTATAGAATATAAAACTGAATTTTCCAAACCGAACCAGTAGTTCCTGAAATTACCCTCTACAATGTTACAAACTTTATGTAGTCCGGTGAAGTTGTTAAGATCTTGCTAGGTCAATAGCGTAGTCATTTCGAAACAAAAAAAACGTCACAAACTTTATGTCTTTATAATATTAATATAAATTTCCTTCGTAACATTTGCATCTCTGTTCAATTCAGATTTCTTTCATCCACTTCATTTAATGACATTTAATTTAATGTATTATGATCTTAAGTTTACTATTTTACTATAGTGTAAGCATACGATTGTGTTAGCAAAAACAATTCCTACATAATCCAGCAGCAAGTGTTTATTGTTTCGTGTCAAACAAGTAAAGCTTTACCACCGAACGTTAATTTAAATAACGGGGGTGGTTCGCGAGATGGGACGTTTCTTTAGCGGACATGCAAACAATTAATTACTTGAGTTATTAATGTTGGGCATTAGTTACAAGCGGGCCGCGTCAGCGGTCTCTCGGACTCGCCGCATATCCGCAGCTCGTTCCGGAACATATTATATAAATTGTATTTTAATACTGCTTTTAAACAATCGTTTTCGCAATTTAACTACATTTTCTTTTGAGTACAATTTTACTGACTTTAGTGGGAGTGAATAATAGATCTCATAACGTAAGGCACTCTAGTTTTCCAGCTCACTTAGTTCGATATAAAAACTAGTACAAGAATATATTCAGGAGCTACTTAACTCAAAACTATCGTTTGAGTACTACGCCAACTCTACGTGAATGCATGGCAAAATTTATCCATAATATATTTTAATTTTCTTTATATAATAGGAGGCTAACGAATGCATGGGTCACCTGATGTTAAGTGATTATCACTGTCCACTGATACTTGCGACACCAGGGAAGTCGCAAGTGCGTTGCCAGCCTGTATATGGGAAAGGGGGAGGGGACGGAAAGGGAAAGGAGGAAAGAGGAAGGGAGGTGGGCCTCCGGCGCTCTCACTGACCGAACGAAACACAACAATGCAAGCACTGTTATTTTACGTCGGTTTTCTGTGAGAGGGGTGGTACTACCGCGGACGAGCCAACCCATTCAGGCTGAAACCAGTAATAGCTTCAGCGTGGCTCTACCACCTACACAAAACCTAAACCTGGTCTATGTTTAAAAATATAATGTCTTCATGACAATTCACAAAGATACTTTATGTTTTATAACGAAAACATAAATCAAAAGTTAATTTGATAACAAAAACTACAATCTGCGAGATAGAGACGAAAGAAAAGAAAGTTAATTACAATAAAAAGTTTAAATCAATATTAACAAAGAAAACTTATTTATAATTTATTTATTGGAAAAAATATTATCTGAATTTACTCTCTCCGATCTGATTGAAATTGCTTCGTAATTGAGATTACTTTCATTACATATATGACAATCAAAGACTAATCAGAAAACATGACATCGTTCAATAAGCATTATTATGTTTTAAAAAGTATTTTTATCCGTTTTGGTAAAAACGTACCCGTAGTAAAAAAGAGTACACAACTAAAATATCTAAAGCAAAAACAAATTCGAGGTAATTATATTATATTTGGCAGAAAATAACCACAATTTTATTTAAAACACTATTCTAGCTGATGACGTCACTCACAGCCAGATGAGCTTAATGTTGCATGTTGTGGCAGTGCTTTTATTGAAATTGAAAAATAGATTTAGTTTAGAATTCTTATGACGTGACTTCTATTTTTATAATTAATTTTAATGATTTAATATGGCCTTTATAATGTGTTAATGGTATTTAAATGATTTAAACATACTTCTACTTTTCGTAATGTTACAAAAGTCAAAAACGCGCCTGAAACATTGCGGGCTTTATGCCAAGATGTCGTTGGTCGACAGTCACTTCTATGCCAAAGTTATTATAAGGCGACGCTCTGCTCGGATAAATAGCCACAGTGCTTACAGAGAGTTAATATGTTTCTCTGACTGACCGTCTATACCATACGTTGTTCGTTACACTTACAATTAACATATACTAATTCAGATTTATGGAAGTCAAGTATTGAGAATTAAATAGACCTAAAAAACATGAAGCAATCTACAATTATCTTAAACTAGTGTTTGTTGACGGCTTCGCTCATGTTAATATAAATTTGACCTATACTTTTGTACCTTACCTTACCTGGGTCACAATACTTCTTCCCCAATGAATGATGTCCCTAAGAAGTCTTTATGCAAAGTTTCATGTTGGTCGGTTGAGTAGTTAAATCATGATAGCGTAACGAACAGACTAAGATTCGCATTTATACTATCAGCTAGGATTAGTATAAAGCAACTAGTTTCCATGCAATAACCAAACAGTTTTAACGAAAATGAAACTTGTGCTATGATACACCTAAATTTTGGAGTTTGTATATTTTGTTGTTAAAGTTTTTGAGAAAATGTAAATAATTTTTACACCGTAATATATGCAACTTGTTCTGCTGATTCGAATTATAATTAGTCATTATAAAAATACCTTTATCCTGTTTATGGAATATTATTATTCCTCATGTAATCTTCTTCTCTTCTCTTCAAAAGGCTTCTATGGTAAAATAATACGCATTTTTGTTGATTGTTCTCGAAGGAAAAAAATCAATTACTATATATACCTTTTTAGATATAAGCCGTATTCAAATAAACTAACTCAATGCGAACTATACAAAAAAAAAAAAAAACTAAAACTACTAAAAAGAACTACCTACATTGAGAGTGACGTTCGACCAAACACTTTTTATCAGATAATTTATTTTAATATAAAGTAATCAATGTTTTGGTTTGGCTTCGGACTTAGATGGTACTTAATTTGTTTAATATAAAAACCAGAATAAAATTTTTACCTATTTGTAACATAAAATACGTACTTGACGTCAATAAAATTATTGTTTAAAACAATTTTGGATTGTCGTATGCCAATCAAGGGTACAAAGTGAATGCCGCGGGGCACTGGTTTGGGCAGAGTTGTTCAAATAAAGTTACTTATGACGTCATATTTCGACACTGAATGCTGAACCTTAAAGAAAATGTATTTATTCCTTTTTTTTTAGTTTACATTATATCAAAAGTGTACCGTGTGACCTATTAATCGATATAAATAAAAATACATTGTTGAATATATGTAAGTGCATTAGTTCAGAAAGGCCATACCTATTTGGTTAACTAATTTTGCTATGTTTATAATTATCAGGTTTGTGTGCAAAAACTATGTTTGAAAAACTGTACGAAAAAGAATGAATTTTGGTTAAAAAAATGAGTGAGTGAATGAGACAAAAGACTGTAGGGAGATCTTCAGAAATATTAACAGAACAATTGACAAATCAACGTTCAGTTTGTTCAGTTGCGATTTTGTTTAATTACATGGTTGTATTGTAACGACATATTCGATATCATTTTCTTTATTAGTACGAGTAAGAGTATTCTTTATTAGTACACATGTCCGAAGCCGGGGGGAGCAGCTAGTTCTATATAAACTCTAAATTGCAAATAGTTTAAAACTACATCATCTATCTAGAGAAATAAAATTAAGGTTTATTTGTTTGATCTTATTAATCTCGGAATCGGATGAATCGAATTTCACGAGACTTTTACTGGCTCTAAGTGAAATTTTCAGAGTATTGTGTGAATATATACCTATATATATACATATATAGGTATGTATGTATTATATTTATAATTACGTTTCTCCATAAGGGCTAAGCAGTAAAGATAAGATTTTACAGAGGTGACTTTTTATTGTCAAAACGGCTGTACGATTTAAATGGAATTCAAAAATTCCAATTATAAATTTAAAAAAGAATCCACAATAAATCTATATAGTACGTGATTTCTAGTAAATAAAAAAGGCATTCAATAGTCGTTAAGAACAAACTGGCGGAAGCCATATAGGCTTTGATATAGTAGTCTTTGTATAGTGATTTTTTTTTATTGTAGCACGGCAAACTGACTGCACTATGACTGATGGTAAGCACAGTGCAATCCAAAAATAATAGCGACCACCGATTGACACTCTATCCATCGCCGGTCGCCACTATCATGCCGGCCTGCAAAAAGCTGGATATGCACAGGCTGATCCCGAAACGCGACCCGTAGAAGCGAATCACTATTACGGGCTTTTTCACCATATACATGGTGGTTGCGACCCAGTCAGGCTGTAAAACCCTACCACCCCGCTTTCGCCATTGCCTCGTTCGTTATTCAGCAGGGTGCACCACGAGCAGGTGAGGTTGGCTTGGATGTCTCAAGTCTTATGATGTTATTTGACACCCCTTACACCCCAAAATTAATGATTATATCTTTCCCATCTTCTATATTTAAATACAAGATCTTAAATTATAATTTTAATTTTATATAATTATACGTATTTTCAACGATCATAAATTGAAATAATCATTATTTTACAATCGAAATTAAATGACTTGTGTTGAACTAAAAAGAATCATAATTAAAAGATAATGTTAACACTAGTTCGAGAAGGCCTAGAAAGCAGGCCGACCAAATCTTTTAACAAATAGATACCATAGCAAAATGTTTAGTTAGCAGACTACTGAGAAGCAAGATACACTTATAAATAGAAAATCTTGTTTATGTTTTGTTTACATGAGATAACATATACTTATATGGTTGTTAATTAACCTCGACACGCCCCCAGTCTTGACCGAGCCGGCTGGCGTTGATAGCGTACATGTAAGCGGATAATATACTCCTACTGCATGTTAGGGATACATCATTACTTATCATTACCTCAGTAACTAAACATTTATTATGTTTTGTCGGGAATTTATCCTATCTTTGTTATTTCTTCGATTGAATATAGGTATTTAGTGTGTCTAATAGTTTGTAAATGTACAGATAAATGAGTATCTAATAGACATTAGTTGCATTAGATCTGACAATTCCAGATATATATAAAAAATATAAGATATTATAAAAAAAAGTGTGTGTACTTATGTACATGCGTTAGAAGTAATGCTTCTTTGGCGTAACAAGATAAAAATCTTATCAATTTTTTTTTTCTTTCGCCTTATTCTACGTTTGTAGAAAAAACGACACAATAGATAAGATACAAAGAAACAAAATGTTGACTATAGCTAACTTCAGGGTGTCGGTTTTTCGTGACGGTGTGCTCGCACATCTTAAAAAATTCTTCTGCAGACATTCTTGATGTGCATGTTTTTATCCAAAACAATTAAATCTTCTTCGTTTTGGTTATCATCTTATATATCGACAGAAAAAAGCGGGAATGTCGTAAGTTGCATTCTGGGCTAAATTACATTTTACCTTATTCTTGTATAAAAATACCGCTTCTAATGTTCTGGGTCTCGTTCTCCTACGATTCAATGTTTTATCGATGCAACTTTGGTTTTCTACCTAGTTTTAGCACTACACTAAAAAAATGAAGTTTTGAAATAGTTTTTTCGGCTCTGGTGTAAAGTTGGGTTTTTCAAGTTACGATAATTGTGCTTTTTTCCGTCAATATGAATAAAATGATAGAGGCCGGCCGTTCTAGATACTTCAAAAAAATAATGAATGGTTTATGATCTGTTTTATTAATTTGTACTTCTTAGACACTCGGTCCTTATTGAAAAAATACCACGATGTCTTTATTAAATACAGAGTCATAGGAGCCTTAAGAATTAGAGTTTTTGTAATAATTACGCTCTTATTTCTTTGTATTTTCTTGGCGTGTAGAAGTAGGGCTAGCGGTTATATGCTTATACACAAGACAATGCAGACGAAGTCGCGGGTTGAAAAATACTATGAGCTTATATTCATTTTGGTGGCCTTCACCATTAAATGAGATTTTGTGAAAGAACCATATATAGTCAAGTAAATACATCTACAGTTACAAATACATTTGAATACATTACATATATTTAGAATTCACTAATGTAACATCAGTTCTCATGTAAAGTTTACATTAAAAGTTATAAGGTTATTTCCAAATTAGACGGTTTACACATCATTTAGGCGATTCGACGTCCTCGAAGACACTTGAGCTTGGACCTCAATTGTATAATAAATGTCGGAAGGTCCAACCCAGCCGCATTCCCCATTATACCGACCTTCTACTGACCGACAAAGTGATACTTAAATATCTGTACTGGAGACAATATTATAATTGTAGAATATGTGATTATTACTGAAGTATTTCATACCTTACAGAAATCCATGATTCAATATTATAGTGGAAGTTACTTTGCACTTCCATCTGTAATTTATTAGCCACTGCCACGTCTCATTGCAACAAAAGAACATTAAATTTTATTTCCGCGATGTCTACTTGAACTGGTTAAATCTGAAACTAGTAATTAATATAGCGATCAGAATATTAGTGACTGAAATAACAAAAAACAATTATACTAGTAGATTGTACTTACTACGGCAGTGCATATACTAAAATTGGAAACATTCAGAGAAGGTCAGCATGGCCCCTGTACAAGGATGACACGCAAAATAGTGAAGCGTTCCACATTTTTCCGAACCTGTCACCCCCCCCCTCGTCCCGCGCCGGTCCCGTTATCCGACGATGCTGTTTGTCCGATCGGGTTGTACCAGCGCGATATACATGCCCTCGCTCGACCCATTGGGGCCTGGAACCTGTTAGAAGGAAGCTTTGTTGGATGGCTTTGTATCTGCATCTTCAAGAAGCCGAGATCGAGGGCAAGAAGCCTTCGCCCACCGACGTAGCCGCACTCAAGCTGGCCTTCAATGAAAAGCTAAAGCCATGGCTCTCGTTGAGTCTGATCGGGCGAGCATTGCACCGCCATCGCAACTCCCCTGATTTCGAGAGCCACAAACGCCTCTCAGTACCTCAGTACAGCCAAAGAAGTTACCATGGCGTTCTCCTTGCGAGTCCCGCAAAGTGGCTAAGTTTTTTTTATATCTTAACATTACACAGTGACGGCACTAACTTGGCTGTCTGGTTAAGATATCTTTGTCTTTTCCATAATATGAAAAGAACAGAAACAAAACAAATCCACGCAACGCTACCGACACCTATAAAAAAAAAACTCTGACGTGTTTCAATATAACGCTAACATCGTTTCACGAGCTCTGCCTTACAATTATTATATGGTATATTTAAAATGTGAGACTTAAGACGAGAAAATCGTAAGTAAGTAAGTCCAAGTATTCTTGTTAAGTTTAAAGAAAGACTTTGTATATAACTAGAAGAAAGAAAATCAATGTATAGCTGTCCTGTATTCTTTTTTTTTTTTTTTCTCGAACTGAAAACGCTGTTGACCTGGAGAGGTCTTTACAGCTTCACCGAACTATTGAGGCGAGCGCTGAAGGCACTCAGCCGATTTGGGATGTTTGGGCGACTAACTCAAGGGTGCACGGCACACCTCGGCATGGGCTGTCGCCTGTTTTGTGCAAAAATCGCGACCTATCTGAGCTAACCTAAGCTAAGCTATCTGGATATACGTATATGAGTTATTGAAACATGCATGTGTACCAAGCATGCGTGCCTCAGCAACTCCTATATGTATTTTGTATCGGATAAATTCCTCTAAACTATATCGGATATTATTTTATTTCTCTGAAAAAGAGAAACAGCGTGTGAGCGTGTAGGCGTGCATGTGCGTATGGGTGTTATGTGTAATGTTGTAGCAGTGATGTAAGGTTTTGTGTCACTGTATCGCGCGAGCAGCGTACTCAAGGGCTCCACGCCGAGGGAACTGACCTAGGCTTGAGTCGCTGCCAATCTGGTGTGCGGGAGCGAAATTTACCCCTAGACCACGGCGGCGTGATCTGGGGTTACGCGGGCGTGGGCGTGAACACGCTCTGTTTGGAGAGACAGGCTGGTACTGATCGTTCGCTGCCGTTATTTTATCGGGAGGATCGGTGAAAATATGTCGCGGTCGTCTTTTGTAACGCGGAACGATTGGTACGGTTTCGTAATTCGAGGCGGATACCACTAACTGACTGGGATGATTCGCGGCTTTTTCAAAATATTTAGTAGTTAATGATTTTACGTACGTCCAGATAGTAGGCATCTCCAGGCCCCTGTGAAGATCCTCATTCCTAACGTACGGTGGGGCACCGGTGGCTTTACGTAAGAATCGGTTTTGAATTACTTGTAATCTATCGAAATTATATTGCGACATGTGTGCAAAAACGGGTGAACTATATGTTAGAATAGGACGAATACACATCTTATATAACGTAAGCTTATGTCTGATGGACATCTTATTTTTGTGACAAATTATCGAATGTAACCGACCCATGACCATAGCGGCCCTGTTTCTGACAATTTCTGTGTGTTGTTTAAACGTGAGGCGTTTATCCAACGTGACTCCTAGGTATTTAACCTGATTGGCCCAAGGAATCTGTGTACCGTACAATTTAATAGGCGCGAGTTTGTGTTCATGCTTATTGGATATCGGGTCGAAAAATATCGCGGCGCTTTTTATCGGGATTTACTTCTATACGCCATCGAATAAACCAATCACCGAGTGTGCTAACGGCTTTTTCGATGCGTGTCTTAAGAACTTTCGGATGCCAACCGGAAGCGTAGAGGACTGTATCGTCAGCATAACAACCTACCTCTACTTCCGGAAGCCGAGGTAGGTCACTGACGAACAGATTAAAGAGTGTGGGTGCCAGAATGGATCCTTGAGGCACACCCGAGCGTATCGGGTGGGACGAGGATAGTTCCCCTTCCACTCTATAGCGGAAGGACCTATCGGTGAGATAGTCGCGTAATATGTGAACTAACCTATCGGAGATACGAAACTGAATCAATTTATATATGAGCCCTGAATGTCATACCTTATCGAAAGCCTTTGCGACATCAAAAAAGACTGCTATTGAGCGTTTCGGATTAGGATTAGTCGGAAACGGATTAGGATCCGGATCTGCATTAAATTTCGAGAAAATGTACTCCGTGAGGCGGTGCACTTGATTCGTACAAGAGTGTTCGGCTCGAAATCCGAACTGCTCAGGTGGTAACAGATCTACCTCTGATATGGATGTCTGGAGACGGTTCAGAAGGAGCCGTTCGTACAGTTTACCTAACGTATCTAATAAACTAATAGGGCGATAGCTATCGGGAAGCGTAGCTTTTTTGCCGGGCTTATGAATGCCTATCACTACGGCCTTCTTCCAGGCGGCTGGAAAATGACCCTGGGACATGGCCGCATTGAAGATGCAGACCAATAGAGCTATGATACGATCAGGAAGGAGTCTCAGTACTTCGTTCCTGATCCCATCGGGACCTGGGGACTTCCTAAGCTTTAAACGCTTGATGGCATCCGATACTTCATCAAAAGTGACAGGGGTTAGAGTATCCACCGGAGGAGACGCGAGTGCGTGCTCTACCGAGGACTCGATCGATCCAATATGTATAGAGTCAGTATTAGCGGTGTTTGGTGAACATTGTTTTTCTAAACTCGCTGCGAGAGACTCCGCCTTGTCTAAGCTATCGAACGCGAGAGGCAACCCGGCGCCTCTGTCGAGAGGGGGCATAGGAGTAGTCACGTCTGACTTTAGTGATCGCACGAGCTTCCAGTACGCCAAGTGAGATGGCTGGATACTCTCCAGAAGCCTGTCCCACCTGTCGGCCCGGATCTCTGCGATACGAGCTTTAACCTGTTTGCGTAATAATCGTAAGCGATCGCGATTTTCAACAGACGGGTACGTGTCGTGAGCTCGAGTCGCGGCGTTCTTTTCCGTGATCAGCGCTCTCACGTCATCTGGGAGTATAAAGCGGCGATCATTCACCACTTGTACCTCTTTCGAGGTCTCCTTGACGGCGGTCTGGAGATAGCTGACCAGGGAATCGATAGCCAGATCCGCGTCAGCTTTTGACACTAACACGTCCGGAATATTATCTAACAAGTTTGATGACGAGTTACCTCTGAGATAACGTTCGAGTTTCGCGTAGTCGGCCACCCTAACCGGCGGAGGGGTGGTGTCTGTACTTGAACCTAGCTGTAATATTACCGGGCGATGGTCGGAGTCAAGTTCGTGTACGACTTGAATAAGTTGTAACCGAAGCGTGACATTCTTTAAAATAGCTATGTCTAAGACTGTCGGGCGACAGTTGTCCTGATAATGAGTGGGTTCCATAGGGGCTATGACGTCAAACGCGAGATCGTCACTTAGTTTGTCGAGTATCTTCCCGTTTCGAGAAGTAGTTGGACTGTTCCAAATGACGTTCCCACTGTTGAGGTCCCCCGTAATAATAACGGAGTCTCCTAACTGGAATATCGCCTCTAAATCGGATTTTAATAGCTCTCTATTCGGCGAGAGATACGCGGATACTATTATAACGGATGGATGACCGGTCATCCCTAATTTGCATACTGACACTTCCATATTGGATAGAACGGGCGGATCTATCGGCATACAATAAAGTGAGCGTTTATAGTAAATTAAGGTGCCACCCCCGCGAGTGACACGATCATTTCTGACTATGTTGTAGTTCGCGATCGCGGGGTTACGCATTTTTGGTTTTAATTGCGTTTCCTGTATGAGGAAGACGTCTATCTGTCTATTACATAAAAAGGCAGCTACTAGATCGCGCTGTGTCCTAAGAGATCTTGCGTTGTAAAACAAAAGAGATAGACCGCGCGGTTTTATTTTATTCATAGCCGCGAATTTATTTATTTACGATTGTGAGCTTCACGGACGAGGCGTTGCAGCGTCGTGGCAATGCCTGTGTATTTCGCGAACGCGTTGAGCTGGCCTACTCCTTCCTCGGTCTAGAGAATTGTGTAGAAATCTAGTATATCTTGCATGTCATGTTCCAGCATGAGCTGGTGAATCCAGTCAAACCCGGCGAGGCCAAAAAAGAAGGCTGAAGCCTGTGCTGGCTTTGCCTGTGGACGCTGAGCCTGAGGCCTAGGTGGCGGGCGCTCGGGCGCCATCTTTGTTTCGAACTACTTTTTCTGCCGGGCGTTCGGTACCCGTGTCGGAGTCGGAGGAGCGTGATCCGCGGCGGGGGCGTCTCCGATGTGAAACGATTTGGAAATCGTTGTCTTGCGCAGAAGGCGCGGAATTCGAGGATGGCGCGGTAATGGCAGGCGTGAGAGACGCGGTGGGCGTGACTATGTCTAACTCCATTTCGGAGCTGGCCGCCGAGCTGGAGCTTGGTGAACGGCCTCTATCCGCCTGGTTCAGCGGTGACGCAGGCGAATCACTGAGGAGCGCGTACCTATTAACTGTCGCCACGCGGGGCACATATTGAACGTCCTCCTTGGGCGGGGCACAGTGACGCGCGAGAATGGCGTCGACGACGCTTTCGTCGACTCCATTCGCTAGGAAATCGTTCCTGATGCTTTTAATAAATTTGAGGGCCATTTTGTGGCCTGAGGGGAACGCGAATCAACCTCCCTGCCTTAAGGGCAGGGGGGCACGCCAAACGAGTTAATTACGGGTCTATACCGGGTGCGGATCAAGAGAGCTGTTTAAACTGATCCAGAAGAAGAAAGCAAAATAGGAAATACGTTAACGAGACAGGCAAGGTAAATAATTTGCATAGATATAGAACAAATAAATAAATGGATAACTAAACTAATAAATAAATACAATAAATAAAGTTATAAAGAAATGACGACTAAAGGGATAAAGGACTATGTAAATAAATAGATAAACTAATTAGTAAACAAATAAATGTACCAATATAATATAATAAACAAAGCAATAAATAAATACAAAGGAAGGGTCTCACTCAATTTCAGGAAAAATAGCGCAGATGTTCCGCAGGTGCGGTACACGTGTGCGGCTACGTCAGGCGGATCGGCACTTCAAGGCGAAAGCCGAACGAACACTCACTGTAATAGCGATTATTATAATAATCACGAAATATCGTTCCGAGCGCGGACACAACCGTTCCCGGCCGCGTCAAAATCGGACTATCAACCAACCTGTATTCTGAATTATTCCCTGCATTTCTTAGATAACTGTTGTGAAAAAGAATAGTTCGGTAAAGCTGTAAAAAGGTCTTACTTGGCCAACAGCGTAGTCAATTGAAAAAAAAAAGTTTGTAAAAAATACATGACTAGTATGATTTCATAATTAAATATACCTTTATAGTTTTCTAATATATAACAACCGTTAACAACCATGTGCCGTGTCCGAGCTTTGACTCGCTGCTTCAATTTAATTCCGTTTGATGTGTTTAATTACTTTGTTCTTGTTTGTGCTTGTTGCGGTCGTTAAGTCGAAAATGTTTCCAAAACTGTTAGTATTTCCAAATTAAATGTAACCCACGTCAAACTAACCAGATAGTTTTATACATACAACGAAATCATTAACGGCGAACCAATAGTTAGGTCGACGTGCCTCTTGTCAATATCGTATGATTTGGGTGATGAATGTAGCCTTTGGCCTTTAGAAATAAATTTACATACTCGGAATAAACAGGAATATTATTAAGCGTGAAGTATAATTAAAACCAAAACTTCCTTATAAGTAATACCATTATTATATTGAAAAAGAAACCTTTCAGAATTAGTTTTCTAAATTGAAGATTGAAGGTTGTTAAAAGTTGGAGTATATATTTATCACTAGCATTTGCTCGTGGCTACGCTAGTGTTAATGTCCTTTTTTTCTGGATCAAAGACGTTTTACGTCCCTTTCTATGCCTCTGATAATGAAGCAGTTAGACGTGTAAGCGTTACAAAGAAACAATTTTACATTCGCATGTTGTTTACGAATTGGATTACGATGGATAAAATAGTTAATAATGACTGTTTTGTTATTTAAAGATGCTAATAATTATAAAGGTAAGAAGAATAATTACTAAGATATTTGGAATTTTAAAGTAAGGGCATGGCCGCGGCCGCGCATTCCACAAGGACGAGCTGGGGTCCATAATATATCTTGTGGGCAGGCAACCGCGATTTGACTGACGGCGCTCTCTGAAAGGACATTTATCAGTCTCACAAGCGGGTTACTCTAAACCAAACAACAATGAATTCTCATTGACTAATTATCTTGGTGTTTCTTGTTCTAAACTCTTTTCTTTTGACTAATTAACATTTTAAAGCTTAAGTATGAGATTCAATTAGACTTAATACTTTTGTGTATTTAGCTCCTGATTTTTAATACAAATGATGTTTGGAGTTAGCATAATTTTTAGAAACAACACACACAATTATCTAAAAGTCTAGGGTTATCTGTATCTTGGTAGCTGGTTGAAATAATTTAGTAACATAGTTATGTATAATACCATTTCAGTTGAATCATCTAGGAATTTATGAATGTTATATTTAGGAAATACAAATGGACAACAAATGAAATTAATTGCAATTATGACAAAAGCTTTGTGGCGCAGTGGTACTATATGTGGTTAATGTTAACAATATAATACTTGTTAATGTAATATATTAATTTACAAATGAGATAAAACTGACTCAAGTGAATATATACCATTTATGAAAACAAATGTAAAACGCGGATAAACCACAGTCTATTTTCCGCGCGAAATGCACCGGGCGTTTACAAATTGCTTTGGGCAAAGCGTAAATTTTAATTTTATCTCTAATACCTAAATGACTACCGTGACTCGACATAATAAATGTACTCTTCCCATGTTAGCGATGCAATCGATTCATTTACTCTATTGCATACTTTGTTAAGCATTACTTATGTAGACGAAATATTATTTAATTTTATAACAAGGCGATGCCCATCTACTCCGAAAGACATAAAAAAAATGGTAAAGAGTTAATCGAATCTAAAAAAAATTTTAGGCTATAATTGTTTAAGAAAAATTCCACATTGAATAGTCATAGTTCTATGGCGCTACGTTCAGTAGTTTTGACGTGATTAAGTCTCAAAGGAATTGCACTTTTATTATACAAATAGTAATAGTAGTATCACCTTTTCTTTATTACTCGTAAGTCCCCCTTGCCAGTAATTGTAATATAAACAGACGTCAAAACCGGCGTCCATTTGCACAGGCAGCTGATCTGTGTGCGAGTCACGGCGGGACAGTTTATTTCAACTTTGGAACTTTTCCGGGAGCGTTCGAATGGGGCATAATTTTCATAAGAATCGCGCTGTTGCGCCTCGACGTAAAAATTAGATTCATCAGTCTCCCACACACTTTTGCGCGAATGCCAATTCGATTCGAATTTGTAACGTACGCTTGAACAATAAGATGTTAACTTTTGCTACTGTGAATTTACATACATAAATAGATATGTAAGTACCGACGTATGGAAATTCCACGGAAGATATAGTATTACTTTAGTTATTTATGTAATACGGACTACAGACGTACTTTACTTAATACGAAAATTATACAAACATCTCACTTCTTTATTGTATGATTGTAAGAATAAAAAATGTAATCATAAGGCTCTACGTTCTTTTTGTTTGAATAATTTGTCTTTCATTGATATGTGCGCAATTTTGGATAAGCACTTTTATGTTGAATGTTAAAAATATGCATCATAAAGCATATGAAGGTTTTAATACATTTTCTACTACTCACCACTATCTTACTTTATGTTGAATTATGATGTGACCTAAACTTTGAAGAAGAGCAAGTATTTATGTGGCTCTCAATATGCCTACAGGTGCTCAGAGACTGACTTTCAATATGAGAGTGGATTTAGGTAGATAGGCAGAAAAAGAATTCTAACCTTTGTCGATTTACGTTGCGTCCGTACACAGTGCTACTGAAACGTCATTTGTATGTACCAAAACCTAATTTATAAAGTGAATAAAACTTTTCTGGTGGTACACTAGAACACTATATAAGAACTGGTTTCAGCATAAATGGGTCAGCTCGTCCGTGGTACAACAGTACTTGCATTGTTGTGTTTCATTCGATCAGTGAGAGCACCGAAGGTCCACCTCTCTTCTCCCCTCCTCCTCCCTTCCCTCTCCTTATCCTTTTTCAACCCTCCCCCAAATACAGGCTGGCAACGCACTTACGGCACTCCTGGTGTTGCTTGTGTCTATGGACGGCAGTGATCGCTTAACATCTGGTGACCTACCTGTTCGTGTTCCACTAATGTATAAAAAAAAGAAAATAATTGAGTGGGTCATTGCGTAGTAGATTTTTTTGAAGAAAGAGGGGTTCCGAGCAGTTATGTTATGCCTGTGTGCTGTGATGTGTTAAGTCGTCACAACGGCTCATACCTAACTTTACTTGTAAAAGAAGTCAGACAGAGACAGCGTGCTATTTTTGAATGGTTGAGTGAAACTGGTAACCCTTGATGTTTTGCGACTGAAATAAGTGGGAAGTTGATATTTTCACAGGTGATCCTTCCAGTTATATTTTGACCCATGCTTTTGTAGGTATTTTCTATAACAATTTTGTGTTCTAATTAAGGTAACAATGAGTTCCACCGATATGATGATAACAGGTAAGCAATTATTTATTCCATTCGCCACTTTAAAAAGCTAATTTTTTATGATTATTAGAGACGTACAAAAGAAATAAGATATCGCTTAGCAACGAGTCATTTATATTATAGAATTTCTTCAAGAAGATTTGTGAATAAATTTGATAAACAAAACAGAAAATATTTACAAGGCTGTCGGATAGAATCGCTCCGTACTAGATATTGAATACAAGCTGGCGTTCGGGACACAAACATAATTTACTTATCTCACGCGAGACCAAAAAGTTTCGCTCAAACAAATAATATACGTTTCCATGAGCGCGGTGCGGGGAGCACCTGGGCGGCACTAGGATCGGTGTGTCCCGAGGGAAATAAAAACTTTGTCGCACGTCGCTTGTCCTAAAGCCTTCTCAGTCTCCGGGCTCCATGACACTTTCACCGATTCGCTACATCCATACAGTTTATAGCTCTGATTCTAAACGACACTACGTTTACGATATTGTTTCGCATTACTGCCACATAAACCATGATTATAAAACGTCGCCAGAATAAGAGACTCGAGATTATATTCACTCAATATTCAATTTTACTTACTTTTGCTGACAAGAAACAATACATTTTTATTCGCTATATAGTTAATTGTACAGTTTTAATAGTTTTAAAGATACTGTGGGTTACTACTAAAAATGCATAGGTAAAACTTACTCCTTAAGCTCCTGCTAAAATCGCTATCAAATTTTCTTGTCGAATATTGCAGTTTGTTACAACGATTACAGTTTTTTATTGTGTATATATAAAAAATAATTATGCTGTGTTATTTTCCAACTATTATTTAATAAACTTGTGTCAGTAATCTTTGTAGGGTAATTTATTGTATAATATTGTATCTAAAATCGTCTGAGTGCCTTAAGCGCTCGCCTTAGTAGTTCGGTGAAGCTGTTAAGACCTTGCTAGGTCAATAACGTAGTCAGTTCGAAAAAAAAATGTATAATATTGTAATCTGTACACAATGATACAACAACGAAATGAATATTTCCTTTCAATTATTCGTATCATACATTTGAACGGGAGCAGGGTTAAATACTTAGTTGTTCTTGTAGTACAGTGAAGCTATAAAGGCTTTGAAAAGCCAATAGCGTAGTCAGTTCGAAAAAAAAAGGTTGTTCCCATGTTGCGATAACATTGGCCGCCCCTCATTGACAGTATGAATAACAGCAGAATAATCAAATCTTATGGAATTTGTTACTGAATAAATAATTCGATTTAAAACTAATATACCATGTAATTTATTGCTAATCCATAACGTATGAGAATTGAGAAAAAAGGAATGAAATACTTTTAATTAAGACTAGCGTCTTCAGATAAATAACGTCTACCGTATTACGTTCTAAAATAGGGATTTGTTGAAATGACTTGCTAATATTACTAGTGTTGAAAGTTTCCGACATCTCGAGTTCGATAACTGCCCGGATCTCTAGAGGAATTTTTAAATTAATTCAAAGGAAAAATAAAATTAACGAAGTTGGTGTAGATTAAATTATATTCTTCGTAATTTGTGTCAAGAAACTTCGGGTGTTGAGAGAGAGGTGTAATATTTTTTCAGAGTTGGATAATAATAGGTGTTAGAGGACTGTGAGATAATGAAACAAAAATATGGAAAGCCTTATCTACTTAGTATAATAATTAAAAAATCATGTCTGTTTATGAATTTTTATATGTAACATTAATTGCTTAGGTACCGCAGTTCTACTTATCAATTTTAGTATACTTTCTCTTTTATTTTAAAGATATTGTAATGTAGTAACAGTAGTGACAATAGTGGTAGAGCTATGCTGAAGCTATTACTGGTTTTAGCATGAATGGGTCGGCTCGGTCGGGGTACTACCACTCGACCCACAGAAACACCGACGTGAAGTAACAGTGCTTGCATTGTTGCGTTTCGTTCGGTCAGCAAGAGCGCCGGAGGCCCATGTTCTCTCTCTTTCCTCCCTTTCCTCTCCCTCTTCTTTTCTCCATTACCTCTCACCCCAAACACAGGTTGGCAAAGTATTTGCAACTCCTCAGGTATTGCTAGTGTCTATGGACGGCGGTGATCACTTAACATCGGGTGACCAGCCGGTTCGTTTGCCTACTATGATATAAAAAATAAATTGTAATAAATTTTAAAGTTTAAACCTTTTTTAGTTAGTTTAGTCCTTAACTTGTCTACTAACTTTAGTGTCATATCTCCCTTTCACTCTACGTAATCTACAAAATCCTTGAATAAACATTTACCCTCTTTGCCCTTTTACACCGTGAAAGGGGTCTGAGAACTCCCCTAAACTTATTTAAACTTTTACTTTGGGAAATCCTTTTCACAGGCAGTTTAAATGTGAAATAGAATATGTATTCTGTATCTTTGTCTTTCCCTGCGGTGAGGTTAGTGGAAATTGATTTCGCTGGTACACAATCCTTTTGTAGATTATTATGACATCAACCAAAATTTACATTTAACCTAGTTCGTAAATAAAAAAAATAATAGTTAAGTTAAAATAATAATACTAAGTAAATAAAAAACACCCAATAGTTACGATTTGTCACGTAAACAATAAAAAAAAGCGAAAGCAAAAAAAGGTGCGGACCAAGAGTCTGCAGAACAGAAGAAGAAGAAAAAACCTAGTTTGTACCCGCGACTTCAATATGACTTGTCTCAGAGAAACAGTACTTTTTTGGATGAAAGATTTCCAAGTTATTTTCTATATCCCTGATAACTTGCTTGCAAAATTTCGTGATGACCGATAGAGTACAAACTCACTTTCGTATTATTATTTAACTGTGCCCGTGACTCGGTCCGCGTGGAACATAATGTAAAAAAAATTGTGACTAATAAAATCATCTGAAAGAACTAAGTCCATTTACTTATCTACTTTTCTCTCGTCTTAAGTCGCGTCGTCATTAAAATTACAATAACTTTAGATAGGGTAAACCGATTTTAATAAAACCAAGATTAAATGTTATTCGAAGATATGCTTTATGATTGTCTTGGTGAGGTTTTATCATAAACGCACTATTTTAGCAGTGATGAGTGTTCATACAAATAGACAGACAAACATTCCTAAAATGGATTGGAATACATTGTATTTTTTTTTTTATTGATGCACGACAAAGTGACTGCACTCTGCCTGATGTTAAGCATAGTACAATCCAAAAACATCGGCAACCACCGATAGACAGATTATCCATCGCCGGTCGCCGCTGTCATGCCGGCCATAATGACGAAAGTCATCCGGTACTGGATATGCACAGGCTGATCCCGAAACGCGACACACAGAAGCAAGTCAGTATGACGGGCTTTTTCGCCATATACATGGTGGTTGCGACCCAGTCGGGATGTAAAACCCTACCACCCCGCTATCGCTATTGCCTCGTTCGTTGATCAGTAGGGTGCACCACGTGCAGGTGAGGTTGGCTTGGGTGTCTCAAGTCTTAAGATGTTACTCGACACCCCTTACACCCCAAAAATCATAAACACCTGTAACATTTTTTTTTTACAAAAATCGTCAGTTTAGTATTACATCCTTATTATTAGTGTAGACAAGTGTGTTTGCTATAATAGTTATTGCTGCTAAAATATTTTCAATAACAATTTAACAAATTATGTATCGTTAGACGTTACTTTCACATAAAATAAAAAATAAAAAATCGATAAAGTAATATAATATTATACCCAATAAATATGCCACGTACCAGGTTACACTTTGTTCTCTAGACAAGATCTATTGATAAGGGTAAACATAAATACTCTTCACTAAGGTAGACTTTATTAGAGTATATATAGACAACAGCTTTGAAAACTCAAAGGATTCAAACTTAAAGTCCGCCCGAAGGTATCTCGAATCATCAAGAAGGTTTTCTAATTTAACATTACTTTAAGTGGGTGGCTAAAGATTTACAAATTATTTTACTTTAGCGGATTTCTCAAAAACTGTTCAACTTTCATAGACTTCTTGTAGGCATTTTACTTGTTTATAAGCTTAAAAAGTCATTGCTTACGTTACATATAATTTTAAATTAAAGTTTTATGTTCTTATTATCAATATTAGTCTTGGTTTTCACATCTATCAGCACTCGGGACAAGAATTGTATTATTTCGTATACAATTTATTAATTAATCATATGATGAGCTGCACTAACTCAATACAAAATATAAATATTGCATGTACATAGGCCGCTGTGCTACGTGTCGCGTCGTTAATCTAACGCAAGTGTAATACGTCACGTTCATGTTGACTTCATCAATGATGGTCAGTGATGCAAAATCACAAGATTTTAAACAACAAAAAATGCAAACACGCATATTGTACAGTCGAGTATATACGATGTCTGGCACAAGCGCACTACGTCACGAGCATGTCGAGGTCATCTGTGATGCGAACTTGTAAGTTTTTCCAATCAAATAAATATATTTTCTTATAAATATATTTTCTTTAATCGCACAAAGCGACTAAAGAAGTTTTCAATTCCAAAATATAATATTTCTTAAGATGAATTGTGAAGTAATTCATTTTAACATTAGCTTATAGTTTAATTGGATCCGAAAAGAGGAGCTAATTCTATTATTATGTTCCAATCCTTCAATGAAAATCCTTTATTGTTTAGAAGTAACGAGTTCCAAACTTTTATAAGATTAAAAGTAAATGTATGGAGATCAATGTAAAATATGGTCGGTGCAAAGTAATGCAGTTTGGAGAACTCCGGTACCTTACTTGGAGTCAATACGCGGAACATTTCCTATTACACGCCCACTTCTTTCCATGAATCAACGTATTTATATAGAGTAACTACAAAAATATTTTAGTTTTGTTACCATAATATTGGCATATTAAACATAACGCACTTTTTAAACTTAGTTGAATTTGAACTAACAAATAGTATAATTTTTTGAATAATGTTCAGCATGTTTAAAAAAATGATTTTTAAATAACACCTGCGTACGCGTTTGTCGTTATTTGTTGTATGAAATAATTGACTAATAATGCTTATGGGTAATATATTTTTCCAATTTAAATATACACACACATCAATGAATGTCTATCGGTCGTACAGTATATTTATTATAGCGCCACCTAGTTGCGACATATAGAAAATATATAGCATATAAAACACTCAAACGCATGAACTTGTATTGACCGAATCAAATTGGACTTTGCCTGCAATTAAAATATAATAGAAATAATATATATAAAATGGGATAGTACTTTCTTCTAGATTAAATCTACTCTATGTTTTTATCTGTACACCTGACAAACGTACACAAAATGTTACGACGATCGGTTGAGTAGTTTAGGCACGAAAGCCTTATAATATTAGTTAGGAATTGTATAATATTTATATATAAAGGGAATTGTTTATGCCATACTTCGAAAGATTTGGATTATAAACGAATTTCACGATGTGTTACATCGGCAGGCGTAACTTCTAGTTAAAAGCCAATTCTCAATATTTCTCATAACGCTCCAAAAAAGTAAAACTACAAAGATATTTTATAAAAATGTATATAACAATTAATACAAACAAGTTGATCTTAAAGTCAAGTAAAAAAAACAAAATGATAAATAATTAGATAATATTTTAAGCAACTCTATAGAAGTCAGGGCATATTTTTATTCTAACACAATTTGTAATGGAAGCGACACGCGGAGACAAGAGAGCAAGGCAAAGGCGGGCGGGCGACGCGACGGGTCGGCGAGGGCGGGGGTGAAATTACTTGCAAATTCCATTTACGGACTCCGCGGCCACGCGTCAAAGGACTGATTCCGTCTGTCATTTGATATTTGGATTATGGTATAGGTATGTAAAGAAAATAGGAAATACCGATAAAATGAGCGCATTAATCCGGAAGACCACCTAACAATAACACTATTCAAGAGTGATCCATGGAATTCGTTCTATAAATGTAAATTTAATGTTGTATAAATATAAATGTGAATAAAGTAGCCGGATATAATCCTATTCATAACAAAAAAATATATTCCAATATTAAAGATTTAAGTTGACGTTAGATTTTTATTTGCAAGTATTATATTAAAAAAGTGTCGAAACTTTGAAAAATATTGCAATTGTTAAATTAATAGTATTTCATATTACTGTTTATATTTTAATCGGCTTGTTCGCGGTTTCGTGTGCGTTTATTATTTGTTGTATTCTCCGTGTATGAAATTCTACGCATGCCAATATTCAAGATAATCTGTTAATGGGTATTCCAATTTTTCGATATCAGATCTCCTAATATACATTTTATAACACATATGGAAATAGATAATATGAACATGTATTTTGATAGTTATTACATAATTACTCATTTGTCAATTTGTCATTTTACTTGTTAGAATTATGACTGCCTAATACTGGTTTTTTATTGTTTAATTAAAGTTTATATAGGAATCGGTAACTAAATACGGTGTAGTTTGGCGATTGCAGGCAGATATTTCAACGAACATTCACGGCGACTTTTTTCTCTTAATGGTCAACTTTATTGTTTGAACAAGGTCACACCTATGATCTGATGTAGTTAGTTTATATAATTAGAATTTAAAAAAATAAAACAAGTATATAATATATGGTATATAAAAGTGAGTTTTTATTTCGTTAAGCCGCAAACCACCCCAGTCCATAAGTGGTATCTGCCGCGGACTACACTTCCAAGCCTAGTACAGAGCGCTCTAAAAGATGACCAGAAAACATCTTCACTGATCTCCCGGATAAAAGTCCGTCAGCGAATGGTTTGTACCCTTTAGATTCTCTAAACAGAGCATGCTAGAATCCATGTCCACGTAATCAAAGGTGATGCCGTCGTGGTCTGGCGGTCAATGTCGCTTCCACATACTCACTGTGGCCCTTCTCGGTAGCAAGTTTCAAGCCTAGTTTCGATGTCCTGGAGTTGAGCCTTTAAACGTGTCGCTAGCGCGATGCAATAATGCTACATTCTCACACTGTAAGTGCACATGATGTTGAAGAGTTTTTACTATTTTTCCCTTTTTTAAATTTTCGGTTAGCTTAGCTAAATTGTCAGAATAAAAATACATGTATACGAGTGTCATCATCGCACATACGTATGATTAGTTCAGCTTGTATGAATAGTTCATATCGGTACACGATATTTCACGCAAGGCAATAACCCAAGCCTAGATAGGCTAGATATATAGGCTTACCTATGTAAGAAAACATACAATAGTATATTTTATTTGCAGTGTATTAAATTTATTAGTATCTTAGAGGAACAACTCACGCGTCCGTTATTATTTATTGCACATATACAAAGTCTTTCATATTCTAATACTGAGTGTATTTAATACATTATAGTATACTTTGTGTAAAATGTACATAATTATTTCTCGCTACCTTTAAATACAGAACAAAACATGGTCAAAAGTTTCTTGTTTTCCATGTATACGTCATGATTACCAATGGACCGGCTGAGGAGTCAGATGTCCGATTGGTATGTAAGTTACGAAGTATTACGGCGAACTTACCTCATTACCAGTCTACGCCACTAGAATGACAATGGCGAGAATTTTTACTTCATTCCCGTCTACGCTTATTAGGTGCTCTGGGACGTGTAGAGGCGAGAGACTTGAGACTTCTCCGACCGGCATATTGAATTCTCATCGAATTGTTTCACTTTACTTAAGGCTCCTATTATAAAAAGAGATATTTAACGGTTCTTAATTATTATATTATGCTAAGTGGTAGCGTGTATCGACACCATATTGATTAACGTCTTTTCAAATGCTATAAATCCTCCGATGACGAGAAACATACTATACAAACTATAGTATTATTATAGAGTTTTTCTCATGCCTGCCTGATTAGTTCCAATCATCGAATTGAAAATATGTTGCGAAAAACTTGTAGATGTATACTTAGAAGCGGTACTCGATTACCAGCTGATCCTTGAGGTTCAAGTTGTTACTATCTAAGACGACATACTCACATAATCAAATAATGGATAATATAAATCTATAAATCATAAAAAATAATATATATCACACGAAGATTATTAACAACGATGATTATAGCAACTTTATGATAGACTAGCAGGCATGGCGGACGTTGTCCCAAACAATCCCAAAAAATCATGACAAATTATATATTTAAACCTTCCTCACTATTCACATAACTACTGGTGGAAACTGCATGAAGATCCATTTAGCAGTTTTTGAGTTTATCGCGAACAGACAGACACATAGACGTGGCAGAGGACTTTGGTTTAAAATATGTAATAGTTATTGTGGTGGATATAATTTCGATAACTTCTTTATACATAAGAAAGACCAAGGCTTCTTAAAATTTTTATCTAATATAAATCGACCTAGGTAAAATCTACGATACTATTGAACATCTTACTCCTTGGGAAAAAGTTTTAAGGCTGGCAAGGATTAATTTTACACAACCGCACTCCGGCCGTAAGGTGATGATGAAACAATTGGGGGTTTTACCTGGGCCTAGAGACCGGCGTAATTCACTGTCTCCAACGTGGCATAGGGTAGGTATACAATACAGAATTTTAGTATGTAAAACAAATTGAACACAAATTCATTTGAAACACAGAATGTTGTAAGTATGATTTAGATTGATACATCATTGCGAAACTTCAATTTCAATAATTAATGTTATCATAGATCCTAAGACAATCTGATCAATAAGACATCTGAAAAATAAGGGTAAAATTAATTACCTCCTCAATATGTTCATTTACGGTGTCTATTTATGCACGTACACATGACTTGCATTGTGAATTAGTGATTGCGATATTTCTGTATCGTGAAGGCAGAGTATAATAGGGCTCCTCTCTGTGGAAAGAATCTGGGCTATGGATATGCTAGATATTATATATATATCCATCCGAATGCAACCCACTGGTTACGCGGCTATGTTCACTGCCTTAGTGACGTCAGGGAATGTTTTATAGCGCTTAGCGCCAAAACCGGGGTTCGTGTCATTTGGTATACACTTAAAACAGCTACTAAGTCGCGCTTGACATAATATTTTGACCCTTTGGGAGGGATATACATAAATAGGTGGATGTATTCTATCCATAATGGATCGTGATATTAGGTAAAGGAAAGCATGAGCGAAGCGTTGCGATGTAGCTTCAAGAGATCGTGTTTGGACACCGACATTGCTTTGAACGTGATTATTTCGTATACGTCATATACAAGGAGCTCACTGTTCAGGCAGCCGATGCCGATTAGGAAGAATAAGCAAGAGGTGGAAGTAATCTCTCCGGGCTGAGTCTTCTGAGGCTGGAGCTGGGGTAGGACAGCGAGCCCATGCGGCCAGATGCTGCCAGAGCTTGGGAAGTACCCGGCAGTTTGAGATAGAAATCATTGGATATCAGAAATGGATGTTGAAAATGATGAAGTGAAAAAAACGATAATTAATGGGTAAGCTAAAAATGTTTAAAAAATCTACGTATAATTTTAATTTATTAGATATTTTTTAAGAAAGCCGTCATCATTTTAAGATGTAATTAACGACTCTTTTATGTTTAGAGGAAGTGTTTAAATACGACTAATGAAGTGTGTTTGGATACGAGTTTATCGTATAATGGTAAGATATGCTTATACATTTGAGTTAGCGATTTGTTATTGCCGGTATCTATTCCAAGACGTGTCACAAACCTTTGGGCTATGAATAATTTACGCGATCGCTGCGACCGCAAAGTGTTTATTGTGATAGTACGCCTGGCTTCACAACCGCACTCTCATGTGAAATAAAACACCTAGATTTTTCCTCTCAATCTCTCGTGGTATGTGTATAAACAAGGTTACATACGAAAGATCACAAGTCTTTCGCAAATACTCGCAAAAATATATTTTATACCAACGGTACAAATACAAATGTAAGTAGTCTATACAAACCTCTTCTAGAATATTTTTACTAAGACAGAGAACTCGATGTAAGAAGCTGCCGTGACGAATACAGCGCAGGATTCAGCATCTAATGCCTTTACTAATAAGGTCGCAAATAATTTGCAGTGGTCTTTCCCATTGGCCGTGGAACTGGGAATCGAGGGAAGTCGGCAGTAAATAACAAGCGAGATCGGATTATTTCGATAAGATCGTAAAATGAAACAAGGCGCGTCTCAGTGAGAGGTTTTCTTTTTGAATATGTTACACGTTAGCCGGCACATTGCCCACGTACGGATGTTAAATGTGAAAGTTTGAGTTTGCAGTTTTTCATGTTTCACGGTTGCACTTTTGCAAATTTTGAAAGAGTATATAGGAAAGTTATATTGTAATAATAAATCTATACTAATGTAGATGGAGGGTTTGCTTGGTTGAACGCGCTAATCTCAGGTACTACTAGTCCGACAGTATATCATCTCACTAAGATCAATAGGCGCGGAGGACCAATGAAGAACGTTTCAAAATCAGGGTGTTTTTTTCCTTTTAAGGACTTCTGCTGCGTGCTAGTGTTAGCTTAAAGTAACTATTTCACGCAGAAAAGTCACAAGCAGAAGTTAGTGAATATACCTATTAACTAAATCATGTTTCGCACGGGATTTTTAGATCGTTGCTAATGTTACTATTTTAACATACAGTTAACTTATGAGATAATGCATAACATGACATTTGCGGGGTGGTAGGGTTTTACAGCCCGACTGGGTCGCAACCACCATGTATATGGCGAAAAAGCCCGTAATAGTGATTCGCTTCTGCGCGTCGCGTTTCGGGATCAGCCTGTGCATATCCAGCTGCATCAGGCATAGTGCAGTCATTTTGCCGTGCTACAATAAAAAAAAACATGAAAATATTATGCTTATTTAAAGAAATAATGTTAATCCTTATATATACCTTTTTCTGTACGTGTGTATGTCACTGAACTCCTCCTAAACGGCTGGACCGATTTTGATGTAATTTTGTGTGCGTGTTCCAGTTGATCCAAGAATAGTTTGGATTCCCAATTGGACCCGGTAGGTGGCGCTGCGGTTGAATTTTAGGACTTTTTTTCAAGGTACGACAACGTCCACTAGGTTCACTAGATATATATATAAAGATAATGATATAAATTTTAATGGTGACCGTTAAAAAATATAGAAAGTTATTTGTTGCAGCACCTTCTTGTGACGAATTATAGTCTATAATGGATGAAAGCGAATGCGTTAATTTTCTATGCGATTTGTAAACAGTGTACATAGCAGTGTTAAACCGTAATTGTTTTCTAGTGTCATTTGCGATATAATATATCTATGTTTTGAAAGGATTAATATGAATAACTAGCATTATTACGTAGCTTCGCTCGTATTTAATATAGATTGGATCTTTCCCTCGAGAATAGTACTTTTTTCTCGATAAAACCCCATGTTTTTATTGTGCATTCCTGATAACATATATGCAAAATTTCATCAACAGGTAGGAGAGAAGGCGTGATAAATAGATTTACATTCTGGTTATATGTATATATTAGAATAGTCAAGGTACCAAGCCTTTCACCAAGTGGCCAATACTGCTGCTACTACTGCTGTCTTAAAAATTGGTTTTGTTATTTAGACTTCAAGGGCAACCCTACTGGATTGAGGCGACGCGAACATGTGGAAGCACGCGCTGTGGGTCACAAACGTCCGGTCGCAATCTTATTTTTCCGGGCGGCTCGCTGGCTCGCTGCCGGCGCGGCGCTTATTGCCTACGTGCCAGCGGAACGGTCGCGCGCCTGTCATATTATTCTATCGACCGACTATCGGTTGCGCCCACACGCCTGATATTAGTATACCCACCCAGCTCTGCCTTCTTCAGATATTGGCCGGAGTCGTAAATAAAACTGCCGCGGCAGTAAACTGCTTACTCTCAGAGGTAATACCCGCTACTTATCACCTTAAGGAGATTTAGTGACGGCCAGAATTATATTGCCCAAGTTTGTGGTGTTTAGATAAATTGTACTACTTTTTTTGGATAATACATTCATGTTGTTTCCATAATATATTATTATATGTGTAGATATTTCATAACACCAACTAGAATGGTAGTCACTAGCTTTTGCCAGCGGCTTTGCTCATGTTAGTGTAGATTTTTCTCGGGCTCAGCACCTTTTACTGGATCAAAAGAATCTTATATCATTTTCTATACTGCTGTAATGAAAGCATGCAAAATTCCATACTGATCGGTTGAGTAGTAAAGGCGTGAATGCGTAGTAAACAAACAAATAAATAAACTCATATTCAAACATACATTTTTTGGTAAGGATAGGATTCGGACTAATTAGGTTTATAGTGACCAAGTTTGAAACACATCTATAGAAAATTGTTTATAAGGATTATGTTTATTATTGTATGTACCTGACAGTGTCATATCCTGTTAGACTTCTTTTACTAGATTATTTTATACTTAACAATTTGGTCCGGCAGACGCTATCCCGTCCTGATTATAATAAATCCGTGTCATATTATATACCAAAACTTTCCTCATGAATCACTTTATCTACTGGTGAAAATCGCATGAAAATCCATTCAGTAGTTTTTGACTTTATCGCGAACAGACATACAGACGCGGTAGGGGACATTTTTTATACTATGTAATGATATTCACAGAAAAATTACATGTAACAGCTTTAATTTAGTAATTTGTGATCAATATTAATTTATGTAGATACATTTTCGCCTTGAATACCTTTGGTTTTATGTAGTCTTCCTTAGGGTTAATGATGAAAAAGTTGACAGAAACTCAATATTTACGACTAAACTTGTATATCACAATTACGCGAGCAATAACGCAACAAATGCGACCGCAGCCTGTGGTATTGTCACCGGCGAATGTTGCCGCGGAGAGTTGTCTGGTAAAGTGAAAGTTTTTATCTGTTTGGTCCCTGGTTGGTCGTAGTCATTTTTGCTTCGCCTTGTTGACCGCAATCGCGATTTAGGGTTGATCCGTATACTTGAGTGCTGGATAACTATTGATATTTTGTACTAATAACTTATTAGCTCTATCTCTTCACACTCTTTTCTCTGTAAGGGGTGTCGAATAACATCATAAGACTTGAGACACCCAAGCCAACCTCACCTGCACGTGGTGCACCCTGCTGAATAACGAACGAGGCAATGGCGCAAGCGGGGTGGTAGGGTTTTACAGCCCGACTGGGTTGCAACCACCATGTATATGGCGAAAAAGCCCGTAATAGTGATTCGCTTCTACGGGTCGCGTTTCGGGATCAGCCTGTGCATATCCAGCTTTTTATAGGCCGGCATGATAGTGGCGACCGGCGATGGACAGTGTGTCAATCGGTGGTCGCTATTATTTTTGGATTGTACTATGCTTACCATCAGGCATAGTGCAGTCACTTTGCCGTGCTACAATAAAAAAAAAAATCTATATCTCTTACGGTATCTAGAGTGAGACAGAAATTACTTACTTTGTTTCATTATATTTACTTAGTTTTAAGAACGTTAATATGAACTTTTTGAAAAAAAAAATACATAGTTCTAATTTAAATTGCAACTAAATGTGTTACCTTCATTTTAATTGAATATTGTTATATTGAATATGTAAGTATATGTTAAATGAGTAGTCCGGTGAAGCTGTTAAGACCTTGCTAGGGCAATAGCGTAGTCAGTTCGAAAAAAAAGCATTGTTCTGCCGAAACAAAGCAATTACTCTTTATTTATTTTTTCTTTTTTAGTTGATTTACTATGATTAAAACAACATCATTTATAATGTTTAATTCAATTTCGATGATAAAGGGCTGCGTAGAAATCAAACGCAACAATATATAAGAACGATTGTTTTTAATTTTTTAACCACTAAATTTTACCTTTAAGGGGTTCCAACGAGTCTCCCTCAACATTTAAATATAAGTTGAAATAAGTTAATAAATACAATATATAGCTACTTTATAAGTAACTGAACTATTTCAAGACTAATCACCAAAAGCACTCATAGTACAAGTTACTTTCCAATGAATTCACAATTCCCAGTCTGCGAGATTGCCCAACGAAACGACCATTAGCATTCCAAATGGATGCGCAATTAATATATTTCCACAACCTTAAATAGTTGCCACTTAGCAGTAGACTGTGGAAATCCTACTAGTATCTTGATGAACAAAAATGATAACGATAGATTGAAGATATAAATGACGTTTATTAGCATATGTGAATTTGAAGTTAAATTATTTATATGAACACTGTAAAAACTGATCTTTAAGTAAGAGAATCTATCTAATGTATATAATTTTCCATTTAAATTGTAGTAGAAAAACTAGAAACTCTTGAAGTAACAATATTATTAACTAAGAGCTGTATCCGGGGCTCCGCACGCTTTCTTTTAATTGTATTAAAGAAATTATGCTCTTTAAAAACAATTCTAAGTACGACACGCACGCCACTTACAGTAGTATGTAATGTATACAATATATATATATATATATATTATATAAGAAATTGTATTGTGAACCTCTTTACGTAATACGTTTAAAATCTTATTAGGAAGACCTCTTCTATCTTCAAAGTTACTAATAATTATAATATCGAATTATAAACAATGAGTTGAAATCTTGCTAAATTTCATACAGACAAAGTCGCGGGTAACAGCTAGTCTAAAATAAAATAACCTCAATTACTCTTTATAAGGTAAGGAGAAAGTCCCGGGAAAATCGGTCGGTAAAGCCACGGTTAACAGCTAGTCTAAATTAAAAAAAACTGAATTACTTGTTATGATGCCCACTAACTGTAGGTAAATGTTTCGTGACAATTAGTCTAACCATTTTCGAGATATCATTGCGGACGGAGCCGCGGTTAACACTTAGTCTAATTTAGTCACCCGCTGTAATTTCTATCTGCCAGTGAAATTCTCGTCAAAATCGGTTCAGTTGTTTCGGAGATTACCCGGAACAAACAGACAGACAGACAAAATTTTTAAAAATTGCATTTTTGTTATCAGAAGCGTGTACTTTCGTACCTAATCAGTGAATTTTTTTATTTTGCTGTTACATACAGACACTTCATTTTTATTATATGTATAGATTATACTAATAATAGTGTTCAGTATTCAAAGTAAATTCTCAACAAATTAACGTTTCTCCGAAAGATCGTCATTAGCAAGGTATATAATAGAATAATTTAAGAAAATTAGAAATTTAAGATAACCTAAGGTAAAGAAATAATTTCGTTGCTTCAAAATGATTTGCGTCTAAACTTTCTTCGACAAATATGGCTAATTTTGCTTTTCTAAAAATAATCTAGGAGATAGACTTTTGTGTATTACTACTGAGATCTCATTATTCCTGAAAATTAACCCGCTTGTGTGTGTGTTCCTTTGAGAATAATCTTTAGACTGAAATTTGAAAGCGCGAGTACCTAATGCTTTTCTTGGCGAATAAAGATTTGACTCTAATGTTACCGCATTCAAACATTACACTCGACCTTACACTCCTCGGTTGTTTAAGTTGAAATGTCTCTATTCGACAAATTACTACATAAATCTGATTACTAGTAGAGTGAAGATCAAGTATGGTATCAAATGCTGAACAATGAAGACCTACCAGCGTTACCGTTTGTTTCCACCGTCACTAGAATGATGAAATTATTCTGTTAAGGAATCGTAGAGAATACTATTACTATAAATAAAAAAGCATTTCCATTACCTAGTTTACTTCAAAAACGAAAGAAACCAGATTCCATTTTAGGTATTATCGCATCGCGTGCTGGTTTGAGAGCGGTAGCACGGCCCCTAATAAAATGAACGGAGGTAACGTTGTGTTTGTAGTGACGCGGTCGAGATGAGAGATACGGCACGCTTCGTCCCCACCGAGCTCGACTTTAAACTAGCACTGAATAAACTACCAAGAGACTGAACAAAACGTTTCAAAACTTAATGTTTATTGACAACTTTTATTGTAAAATAGCTAACTATAATAACATTTTGTTACATAGTACAACGTTTGGGATAAACCGATATATATGCTGTTATGCCATTAGGATGGTGTTAGGGTTTTTTCTTAGTGCATCTGGTAGCCTGCCAATCTCATATTGATAATAGAGGGTCAGTCTCAATCAAGGTTTAGCTTGTTTAACATCTTAAATCATTAAAAATCATATGAGATGGCGATCAAACACTAACATATAAAAAAAAAGGTTTTATTTTGTAGTTGTGAATGCTTGAAGCGAAAAATTATACTCCGAAGTTAACATACTGATCTTTTTAGTACATTTCGAATATTATCGCTATGTTGTGTCACTGTACCGTTTAACGATTGACATGATATCTAAGAGTACTAATTTCTAATAAAAGGCGGTTTATACATCTTAAATCGCAGATAATTATTTAGTTCCCGCTTTCAGTTTGGTACAGAACTTTGAAAGTGTTCTTGATTTTTACATGGTAATCGAGATATTTTTTAATTAACATTTTCTATGCATTGGGCGGTCAAATTATCATAGTGACTACGTTATTGACCTAGCAAGGTCTTAACAGCTTCACCGGACTACACCAACTATAGTCATAACTACTTGCGTATGTAATTGTTTGCAAAACATTTAAAAAGAAATCATTATTACATGACTACATTGAACATAGTGAATTAGATTTTGTTTTAAATTAAGTTAATAAATAAGAACCTAGTTAGCATGTAATCAATTGATGTAAGCAAAATTTTACTGAATATAGTAATTGAAATGTATATAATTTTGAAAACTATTTATCCCCATTAAAAAAAAGCGCAACTAGCACAGAGAGCTCGTAGTCCAAACCTTCGTTCTAAATAAATCAAAAGTTTAATATAGTTAAGCGGCTGCACCTAAAGTATGCTTGAAAACTTTCAGACTTTTAATTCGCCCGTAACAGATTTTAATTTAGTGAGAAACTGTTTCGTCGAAGTTGTTATTATTCGATTAATTGTTTAATAATAAAACTAAAAGCAACCATTTTATGAAACAAAGTATGTACGTACAATGAAATAATAATAAATGAAAGATTGTTATTGAAAAACTAATTTTATATATTTCTTTATGTAGTCCGGTGAAGCTGTTAAGATCTTGCTAGGTCAATAGCGTAGTCAGATCGAAAAGATTTACCCGATTAGGCCTCCCACGGCAGTGGCTCAAGCCTAGGTTTGATCCCTCGGTAGGGAGCCCTTGAGTGCGTTGCTTGCGCGATACGGTGACACACAAATATACATCACGCTACAACACTACACGATCACCCCCACACACGTGCACGCCTACACGCTTACACATGAAAGTGGAAGGGTTTACTTTTTTTCCCTTATCGAACTGAAAAACTCTCAATTTTCCGATAATAAATATATAGAGGAGTTGTTGAGGCGTGTATGCTTGGTACACATATACGTTTCAACAACTCATACACATATGAATAGTTAGCTAGGTTAGCTGAGATAGGTCGCGATTTTGCATGCAACAGGCAACACCCAAGCCGAGGTGTGCCGTGCACCCTTGAGCTGGTTGCCATAATGAAATCGGCTGAGTGCCTTAAGCGCTCGCCTTAGTAGTCCGGTGAAGCTGTTAAGACCTTGCTGGGTCAATAGCGTAATCATTTCGAAAAAAAAAATAATAATATTGGTATTGGGGCAATGGACTTCTTGAACAGAAAAGGAGACCTTATATATAATTATGCGCCACTACTATTGTAAAGTTTGAAATAATTTCTGAGAAAAGAATGTTACCCTCACTTTATTCTATCGCTAAAAAGAGAAAGCATTACTTGGCACTGCAATGACTTTCTTTATGAGCTTGTATTTTTATTAATTCCTAGTCTCCGGTCCGGAATAAAAGCACTGAGAGGAAAATGAACTTATAACTTTATTTAACACGAAATACAGTTTATAATATGCTTTATAGCATTGTTACCAAGTTCCTAGATGCGAGAAAATTTAGCGACAGTTACAAGTCTAGAAAAAGTAATAAAGATAAGTCTTTTGAAATTGTTTTTTACTGGTAACAATAAGAAGCCACTTCTCTATTATCCAAATAACAAATGTCAATATATATTATGGCAACATTAAAACCATTTTAACATATGAAGATACTTGTTAGGATTTTTAAACACAGAGGTTATTAAAATTAAGATATGAATGAAGAAATGTAAGATCTGGAATGTATATTATTTGTAACCATTTCATTTCAATCACATTTCATAAAAAAATAATATACAAATAGAAGTCGGTTCGAAAGCAGAAATTATATTGAAAAAAAAAAAAACGAAGATTTTAAAGAAAGTTTTTACAGTTTACAATAATGTGGTCTGCGGAAGTGGTAACTTTTTAAAGTATATTTTTGTACCAAATGTACCAAATATCAGTAAGGTATTCATCAATTCAATTCTGACATTTATTAACTTAGCTAAACCCCGTTAGCAGGAAAATGTTAGTGTTTAAAAATACACCTAATAGTACCTTTACGTAGGTACAAAATACAATCTATATGAGAAATTTGGAAATAACTGTCATTCAGTTCCTAATATTCATATTAAAACTCAAACTTTAAACGGAATACTTTTATCGTTCTTAACTCTACTCTAATGGTTTACTTGTTTTTGTCCAAAATGCCTAATATTTAATTTCAAAAATTAAAAAATATTTCTACTGTATAAACCACAATAAAATGAGAAGATGCAACATATTAATCAATACAACACTCATAAGATTAAAAATCTCATTTTGAAAAGGTTACATCGCCAGATAGTCAAAAATAATTTTTTTTTTCTTAAATCCAATTTAGAGTAACTAAAAGGTAATTGCATTCTAATATTTTTTGCTTAAAATAGATCACAACTCACTCATTATAAACACAATACTTACACATTACTTTTTCACACACTCCCACGTTTATATTCCAACTAGCATGGATAGAATATTTTACCGTTATTGTAGTACCTATAAGAAATTGTGATGAAAACGTTTGTAGTTAATGCAGACAACAACGCTGTTTTAAATTACATACACCCGATTAGGCCTCCCACACCCGATTAGGCCTCCAACGATAGCGGCTCAAGCCTAGGTTCGATCCCTCGGTAGGAATCCCTTGAGTGCGTTGCTTGCGCGATACGGTGATACAAATATACATCACTGCTACAACACTACACGATCACCCCCACACATGTGCACGTCTACACGCTCCCACATGAAAGTGGAAAGGTTTACTTTTTTCCCTTATCGAACTGAAAAACTCTCAATTTTTCGATAATAAATATTTGGAGGAGTTGTTGAGGCGTGTATGCTTGGTACACATATACGTTTCAACAACTCATATACATATGAATAGTTAGCTAGGTTAGCTAAGGTAGTTCACGATTTTGCATGCAACAGGCAACAGCCAAGCTGAGGTGTGCCGTGCACCTTTGAGCTAATTGCCAAAATAAAATCGGCTGAGTGTCTTAAGCGCTCGCCTTAGAACTCCAGTGAGGCTTTTAAGACCTTGCTGGGTCAATAGCGTAGTCATTTCGAAAAAAAATATATAAACTAATTTGGAATACCAAAAATAGTATTATGAAGCAACTTAGTTCATTTTGTTTACTCCTTACATATTTCACAACTGTTAATAAGTTATTTAATACACTTATTGAAGTAATAAGATTATTGGACGAGGCTATTATTACTTAACTAACAAACTGTTTATGCAGCGTCCAAATGCTGCAGGGTAATGCCGCGGCGGCTACAGTCTCGTAACTTTTACTTTTTTATGAATATGCGTGTTCTATTTTAATTAAAATTTTCTTCTCACTTCTGAATATTAACGACATCTTTAACCTCGTATTTCTCTACCCGGCTTTACCTTTGAAGAAATTATTATGTATTTATCATACTACTTCTGTTTTATTACTCCATTACATTTCAGACTTTTGCTTAAATAACTTTTAGATAGAAATAAATCGATACGTAACCTTATGAGTCGTTCAAGAAGTCATAAAGATGCCGGCACCTCACTGCTTAATATAGCCGCGTTGCAAGAAACAATTAAACAAGCGGGAAAATCATCCTACAGACAGACGTAGATTCTCTAATGCGATGATTTGGATATGGCATGAAATGTAAAATTGGAAACAAAAGATAAAACTGCATTTGATCTAAAGCTAAAAAAATGCCTTATGTTAGCTACCCACTTCCGGAACCGCTCGTCATTCAAGACTCGGGATACTAGCGCTACATATTATAGATACGCATTGATACTAGCGCCAAGCGCCAACATATAAGAGAGACACATTAACACTAACGCCATTTTATTACAGATACATAAATGAGAATTATTATAATTATATAGATTTCAATGAGTCATTTCAATAGGAATTGATATTGTTCATTTATTACTTGCACAACATTAGTTTTTTGATAATAATAGTAATTGCTTTGACTTCAATAGTTTGACCTATAAAGGGCTAGATGTCTCTACTCTACACACATACACATATTTCAGATACATAAATAACAATGATATAACAATGATTTTATATAGAATTGATGTACGTAAATAATATTAATTTGTTCATTAATTATTATCTTTGTGTTACTTAAAACATATAGCAGAATTATAAGTAATTGGTTTGAGTTATATATTTCGTCTTATAAATTATATAGTTCGGCCTATAAAAGGCAAGATGGCAGTGTTATCTACGCATTCCGTTGTGACACATTCCTCTGTGAATATTTCCTATTGTAAGCCGTTACTCTGGGCAAATAAAGAGTGAAAAGTATTTACTTAGTATTTATTGGCATCCTGACCGCATCGACTATGGCGTATATACACACAACCTGATAACACTTATTTAATTTTAAGTTACCTATTACTTGTAATATTTCAATTACTTTTACAATTAAAAGTCTACCTCATTATTTAAATGTATGCTAAACATTAACCATTACGAATCGCTTATCACTATAAGTGGTAGAGCCATGCTGTACTGGTGGTGGAGCCACGATGATGCTATAAATGATTTCAGCACGAATGGGTGAGCTCGTCCAGGGTAGTACCACCCTCTCACAGAAAATCGACGTGAAGTAACAGTGCTTGCATTGTTACGTTTCGTTCGGTCAGTGAGAGTGCCGGAGGCCCACCGCCCTCCCTCCCACTTCCCTTTTCCCCTCCAACACAGGTTGGCAACGCACTTGCGATTCCTCTGGTGTTGTTGGTGTCTATGGACGGTGGTGATCACTTAACATCAGGTGACGCACCTGTTCGTTTGCCTCCTAGGGTATAAAAAAATGTAGTTTATGATCGGAGATAATATTGGTGAAAATGAATTTTAAGGTGAAATAATATTCGTAAATCCACGTAGAAGGTGCCAAGTGTCGAATGGCTTGTAATACGACGGGTATAAATTGTGGAGACACGGTGACGAGCGAGTCGCACTTACACTCGGAATGAGAGGTATCTACGCGATGTACGCGGCGCCGCGCTCTGCCCGGGATCTGAAATTTCCTTTAATTGTTTCACAGAATGTGTACGTACGATGTTCCTTATATTACAGTTTAGGTTAAGCGCTTTCAATATTACTTATTTTCACATCTTGAGATTGTATTATTTGAATAATTGCTGTAATATTGTTTGTATCATAGTGTACATGATAATATTAGATTGAATACCATTATTAAATTAATGAGTAAGAAAAATTAAGTT
>JACEII010000005.1:3014478-3090310 GCA_014332785.1 Antheraea mylitta | reverse complement strand
AAAAAAAAAAACAGTGACTACTAAAATCATCTCATATATTAGGTATATTTACTTTTTTTTTTCTTGTACTTAAGTCGCATCGTCATTAAAATGACGATAACTTTTAATAGAGTGAACCGATTTTAATAAAACCAATACTAAATGTTACTCGATGATATGTTTTATTTTCTTGGTGAGGTTTTATGGTGAACCCAGTACTTTAGCAGTGATGCAGGTACGTACAAATAGACAGCCAGTGTTTACACCCTTATTTGCTGGTTTGAACTGGTCGAAGAGTGATGAATGAAAATAAATAGAGAACAGACTCAAATTCGTATTTATTGTAATAATATATGTGTGCACAATACAAAGATCGGAAGCGAACAGGCTACATGGGACGCCGCGCCCCCCGAACACGTCCGACGCGGTGTTGCCAATATGATTAAATTGATTAGTTTATGTTGGATCCCAACATACAGACATTTTTCAGAATGATAAAAAGGAATTTTAAAACTCATTCCAGGACACCTGCAACAATTTTTTCACAAAAATCTAAAAGTACAGACACGTTAAATTTACATTCTTATTATATGTATAGAAGATAATATATATTTCAAACTTAATAAATAGTAAAATTCCAGAACATAACGCCTGTTAAAATTATACATCAAAATCTGATATAAGTGTGCAAATCTCTAACGCTACATGCTACATGGACAGTTTACCATTTCCTTAAAATTCCTTCTTATGTCATTTATACTTAGTATGAAGAATAATTATATGTTTAAAACAGCTGTATTGAATTTATTTAAATTTGAAATTGCTATATGGAATAATACAAGAATCAAAATTTTAAAGCGAACGCATTACGAATGTATATTCCGATAAGAGACACTGAAATTTATGTGAAACATTCAACACTACACTTTGAATGCGTTTTAAACTTTTAACATTATGTATTTAAAGTATATCAGCAGTATAGCGGGATAACAGGCGGCTTGCAGAGTATTCAAATGAAATTGCATCTTTGCCAAAACTAGCGACAATAGCGTCGCTTACATTAATATACAATAGCATCTTTGACCCTCCTCGCGACGTGGCGCGGAGCTGACTCTTTGTTTTTATAGGCTGTTGAATAAGTATTAACTAAGTAATATTGTAGGTAAGAAACGTGGCGCGTTTAGTGAAGGTTTTCAACAACGTACGAACTGAAAATACATTCGGTTCTAAAATGTTAATATGTAAATAGGTTGAAAATACATTTGATCTAATGTACTATCAAAGTTTTAACGAGACTATGTAAAAAGAACAAAATATATAATAATTACGAAATGAATTTTCTTTGGAAAGAATAAATTATTATGAAAAAAATGTACTTGATGTTATGTATATACATAATATAGAAAACAACGTAACAAAGATAAATTAAAAAATATCTATACAAATCCATTAAAAATAAATTGGTAATGTGTTTGTTTTTACTAATGAATATGAGTTTGTGGCATTACTTTAATTATTTATTAATTCTCAACATACATTCTTGTACACACTATTTATTTATTTACAATTACAATTATTAAGATTTTTTTTATTTTAATATCATCAGTTTAAAATTTGTGGTTTATTTTAGAGCTTGAGTAATAAATATAATGCGTGTATGTGTCGTCTAACCTAACCTACCTTGAATATATTTTATCTTCTTTAAAATTCCAAAAAACCTCCTTTACCTAACAGCAAATTACTTGACTAACCCGCATACAAAATTTTAAGATCCTGAGAGGTGTAAAGTGCCTAGACCGGTGAATCCATCAGCGTATTACTTAGGGTAAATGTAATACTATGTACAGGAACATAGTTATTTATGTATGAGTAAACAGGTTTAAAACAAAATAAAAGTTATAAGACTGATTTAAAATTACATTCAATATGGTAAGCGTCATAGTAGTAGCCACATTTAAAAGTTACTCCTTTTATTTTTCTTCTTCACGGATAATGTTGTTAATATTTATTTTTAATATGATAGCATCAACTAAAATATATCTTAGAAGAATTAATAAAGCAATATAAATTGATCATGGGTTATCTAATACCTTTAAACGAGCAATTCTTGTATGTTTTTATATTGTTATATATTCAGGATGTCGGAAACGGCGAGAGCGATTTCCATGAAATTTAGTATGTAGGTGGTTTCGGGGACGATAAACCGATCTGGCTAGATTTCATTCATAGAAAAAAAAATCTGGCAATTTAAGCAATGAAAAAATATAGCTAGAATATAAAGGTAAATTTCGCCACCGCTGTCAAAACAAAAATAGCTCAGATGGAAATCGACTACTTTGAAATCCGTCTAATCCTAGTTCGAATCCGAGTAACAGTAAAAGAAATATTTTATCAGTTTATTTTTATTTAAAAATGTTTTTTAAAGAACCGAGTTAGTCTCGGTTGTCCAGATACTGTTTTTAATATAATAACAAAAATGTGTGTAGTTTAGAAACATTAAAAATATACCTTCAAAAAGAAAGCGAGAAGAGCGTATGTCCTCAAATGTTCACCAATATCCTGAGACAAGCAAGACACTCTACCCGACACAGTGTTTACCTCCACCATGTTTCATTACACAAAAAGGTTGCAGATCAGAATTTCAAGTCTTCGCATAAGAAGTTTGATTTCAAAACAGGATATCAAATGTTTCATAATCTCAAAACAATATAAACATCACATATTATAATGGCAAAATCCTATTGAAATGGCATCGAGTTTTCATTAGCATTTAATAATGTTTCACTAAGCCAATACGTTTTCCTGAAATTATACGACTAATACTCGTAGTTCATATGCGATGAACCGGTCGTATTCACTGGCCCACTAGTGGGTGGGCTAGGCTTGCATCAATACGAATGCAATTAGTTTGAGTGCATCGTTTTTGATGTAGTAGAGTGCCGACACAGGTCCCTATGTGTGTCGAGAGCTATCCGGTATAAATAATAAATTGGTTAATCGTGTACCGGAGTACATATAAACATGTATAAAATTGTTTGGAGAAACTGCGGTCGTGTCAATCTACATTTGTAAGTTTATTGAATTGATTTGAAATGTATTAATGATTGTTATCTGTGCTCTGTACATCTTATGTATGTATATATCTTATTTGTTTTGACGTTTGTAGGTGATATACTCACCTGGGAAGTTTTTTGGCTGGATTTTATTCTGTCATGTAGTGGATTTTTTTTATATCATAGGAGGCAAACTAACAGATGGGTCACTTGATGTTAGGTGATCACCACCGTCCATAGACACTTGCAACATCCAGGGGAGTCGCAAGTGCGTTGCCAACCTGTGTTTGGGAGGAGGGGGGGGCAGGAAGGGAATGAGGAAGGGGAAGGATACGTGGGTCTCCGGCTCTCTCACTGACCGAACGAAACGCAACAATGCAAGCACTGTTACTTCACGTCGGTTTTCGGTGAGAGGGTGGTGCTTCCCCGGACGAGCCGACCCATTCGTGCTGAAAACAATAATTGCTTCAGCTTGGCTCTACCACTACTAAAAATTTATTTTTTTCATAATATTATTTTTTTTCATAATAATTTCATTTCATATTTAATTCATAATCTTGTGTTACTTAACTCTATATTGTGTAAAATCGGTAGTATTTTATGTAATATGGTTCGTTTATTGTGTATAAGTGAAGTGAATGGAAAATAATACTTCGGAGCATGAATTCTGAGATGCCACAAAAATTCCCAAGAAAGTTGTAACAAGAGAACCACCATCTTGTTATAACGTTGAAATAACCGCACGACACTTCACTTGAATATCGATCTCCTGACTTATCCTGATATCCTGACAACATATGGACATATCAGAACATTTTTTTAATGATTATTCGAAGATAAAGAAGATAAAAAATGTCTGAAATATTATATAGAAGATTTGGCGCTTAAGCCTTTACACTAACTTGGATTTAGAAGAAAACAGGCGAAACAATACATAAGAACTATCCGTATTACAACTTCAGAATTGGCAAAAGAAACGACTTGAAAATGAAGATAAAAAAGATGCTTAAAAATTTACGTAATATTATATAGAAGATTTGGCGCGTATACCTTTGTATTAACTAGAACATAGAATAAAATTCACTACAGAATATACAAGAACCACATATATTGACAACTTTAGAATTGGCAGTATGGATTAATTCCTTCGCCTGTCTTATTACTACTATTACTATATTGTATTGATAATCTTGTGTTACTTGACTCTATATTGTGTAAATTGGTTGTGTTTTATGTAATATGGTTCATTTATTGTGCATAAGTAAAGTGAATGTAAAATAATACCACGGAGGATGAATTCTGAGATGCCACAAAAATTTCCTGGATATTCGAACAAGGGAGCTACCATCTTGTTGAAACACTGAAATATTCGCACGACACTTTACCTGAATATCGATCTCCTAACTTGCCCACATAAATTTAAACCTATCTTTGACTTTATCAACTCCACGCTAAGAAGACATATTTAAACAATTTTGTTGTATGATGACTCGAAGATTACAAAGATAAAAAATGTCTGAAATATTATACTACTACCAAATGTGAGTTATTACGTAAATAACACGCGAGAAACTTATATTTAAAACAATTTTTATTCTATTTTATTGACACTGTCAAAGTTGTACTTGACTCTTTTCTAAATTAAATTGTTACATTAAAGTGGAATAGGTTTCCCTTTGTAAAAAAGTCGACAGACTGTTTTTTATGAAGAATTATAATATCTAACGGACTATGTAAATGCGCCAAAACATTTCTTTTAATAGAATTTTGTTGCTGTAAATCTTTATTTAAAAATGTTTTGTTTACTTTATATAGTTCTGTATATTACTTGAATTTTATTTTTCCGTTACAATTATGTAATAACAATAAACTTTATTAAGTAGTCTCGCATCTTATACATCAAAGTAAAAAAGGTAAAATTTTGTTGCGAATAAATAAAGGAGCCTACTTATTTCTTAAGGACCAGCAAAGGGCGGCGGTAATCCGTTATCATCAGGTGCCCTGCATGTTCTTCTGCCACCAATTAGTATAAAAAAAACGCCATTAAAATACTTAAGTGTATAAAAAATATTTTCACAGATAATAACTGGCAATGTGGAACAGTTCGTCAAGTATGATATTAATTCTATTAATTAACAAGGCAGCGTTGAATCAAGAGTAATGTTGGAAAATAAAATATTTGCACGCACAAAATCTGTCGATGCATGTTCAACATTGTTGATTTACGATTTCATTAGTCGGCTGCAACGCGACGAAACAGAAACATATATGGCTACAGATAGTTTTAGGTACGCGCTGATTGCGATGATTATGAAGTTTGAATTTAATAACGTATGCTAAATGAGTTTTTTTTCCGTAGTAAATATCCTGACTATAAGGCTACTAAATAATTTTCTACAGAGATTCTAATTTGTGAACAAGTGTACTAATTAATTAGAAGCCATCAAATCTTGTAGGTGATAGATAGAGCCACGATGGAGCTATAACTAGTTTCAATATGAATAGATCGGCTCGTCCGGGGTAACCACCTTTTACAGAAAACCGACGTGAAGTAACAGTGCTTGCATTGGTGCGTTGCGTTCGGTCAGTGAGGTGCCGGAGAGCCACCTCCCTCCCCCTTCCCTCTCTTCCTCTTCCCCACCAACTCAAGCTGGCAACGCACTTGTGACTCCTCTGGTGTTGTTGGTATCTATGGACGGTGGTGATCACTAAGCATCAGGTGACCCACCTGTTCGCTTGCCTCCTATGATATATTAAAATGTAATTATTAATATATATAGTATATCGGTGTGATATTTTATTTATATATTGTGATATTAAATAGGTTAAATATAACTTTATAAAAACCTCACCTTTTACACCTACCAACTTTTATCTCTGCATCACCTAATGGTTGACTGGTAGAGAATCCCTTCGGTTTTAAGTCCGCCATTGCGTATTTAACGCATAATGTGTAAATAAATAAATAAAAAACAATCATAATAAACAGTACAGTTTTACTTGACCACTAAATAATGATTAAGTTTGTAGGTAGGGATCGTGTGATTATGCCCCTGTTAGTGGCTATTTTAAGATAAATATATGACATTTAACAAAATGTAAATCATTCAGTAATATATAGTGACTTAGTAAGTAAAAAATAGCTAAATATGCAATGTACATGTACATATAATATATATACATTGATTGCGTTTTCCACAGGCGTCATCGCATAGAAAATATTGCGAATGGGTAATTGGATATATACGCCATGCGTCGTTGGCACTCGACGCCGCGCCGACCGGTGGCGACGCCTGCCTCTGACAGGTCACTGACAAATAATATGAGTGACTATGAATGAATGCTTGCACCTATTGGATTAAATGCAATTTTATGCCGAACAGTTATGTGAATTCGTTGATGGATTTTATTTATAGATGTAGATTGATTTTGGATTACTCGTATATATATGTATTTCTTATCGTTTTGAGTGATCTCGTGCTATTTTCATGATATCAAAATTTCATGCATTCTGTTCGTGTAAGATAATCTAAATAAATAAAATGATAGAGGTCTGTGGTTTTGTGAGCGTTACGCAAAAAATACTAGGTATATTTCTATCACATTTTTTTTAGTTTTATTTCTTAGACACTTAGTCCTTATCTAAATATCATGGTATTATTATTTAATATTACATTATTAATGTTTTAGAAACTACAATTTTTATCTATATTACACGTTCAGCGATATATGAGGTTGGATAAGCGGTGTGAAGTGCATGCGCAGGTGAAATGAGGTAAACGAATAACATTGTTTAAAAATAAACTTTGTTTATTGTTTTTTTTTTGTATAAAACATATTAATAAGATAACAAGCAACGTAAACGAAGTCACGGGTATCCGGCAATGCAGATTATTATTATGGCAGACATGTCTAGTTTCTTTATAATCCAATGGGCCTCTGAATTTTTGACAGATTGTAGATTATAAGTAGTATAGTATAGCACGGAGAGGATTCTTTGGCTGCGCTAGTGACAAGTGTGCCAACCCTCAGGTAGATGGGGATTGGAGAAACTAGACTTCGTCGTACTTTATGTTTTAGGTTTTTCACACTATGAGTTTACTCTCAGCCACCGTAGACGTCTCTATTCGAGAATAGTAGGAATAGCACCTTAGAATATGTTGAGTATCTATTAAAAGAAAAATTGAGGTATTTTCGAGGAACGCTTGAACACCAACGCAAGTTAACGTGTTTTTTTTTTTAATATTACTTTGTAGCAATATATACTTTTTAAAAGAAAGTAAACTATGCGAAAGTTTTTTATTTATGCTATTTATTATATTCAGGTAAAAACTAGTACGATGCTTTTAAGAAGTGTTCCTGATATAAACGAATATTGCAGGTGGCATTAATGATCAAAATATAGGAAATTATTCGATGATTAAACATAAAAGACTTTAGACTACCAAGAAAAATAAACACAATTTAAACCTTAACTATATGTCCATAAGACTGTAAAAGACCATTTAAGTTAGGTTTGTTTCCAGGAAAGAAGTTCTCTATTCCTCCGACCGGTGTATTCCCATCTTGTCGTGTCGTTACGAAAATAGTTTTCTCACATTTAAAGCGAGGTAAGGCGGGGACAATTGAATCAAATATTCGCGTGCTTCGGAAATGCGACCCTGTTCCTTCGAGAAACTTCCGATTCGATTTCGTGAATTCACCGATTCAATGGTTACGCTTATACTTTTTGATTAGGGTGAGACGGATAAACGGATGTATTTTAAGCTTAAGTTACAACGATGATAAATCCCTTAATTAAAATGTATTCTCTAATATTTTCACGAAGTTTAAAGTAAAGGGTCAATCGAATTAAAAAAAATAAGTAGACTAGAACCATCTAAGAAAAATTCTGCATAAAATGGTAATATTCCTATGTCTATACGATCAGTGGCTTTGACGTAAATGATTCTGCATTTTGGTTATATATATACTAGCTTCTGTCTGCAACTTCGTCCGCATGGAATGGTTACTTTGGACTAACGTAGCGGAAGCTCTAAAAAATAGACCCAATTTTGAAACAGTTTTCGTTGGTTTTTTTTTGTTTCTATTGGTTTTAGCATAATAATAGTCTTCTTAGATAAATGAGTTATCTAACACTGAAATAATTTTTCATATCGGACCAGTTCCTGAGATTGGAGCGTGCAAGCAATTAAACTCTTCAACTTTACAATATTAAGTGTATTTAAAATGAAAGAAAAATCATTTGTAGCACTTGTATTGATTATAATTTCAATTCATAATTTCAGGTTTTTTATGTCTCACATTAGATAATAATGCTTATGTATTGTATAAGTTACGTAATGACTACATAATGTTAAGTACCTTTAACATAAATAGCAGCTTAAAATTCAGTGTTCAAGTTTGTTAACGCATACCTAAAACTAAGTATTTTTCCATAATTTTTTTCACTTTTACCCGAGACACTTACTACGAGTTTACGGGTTGAATAGTGTTCCGACGTTTTATTTTTCATGCTCGCAGTAAAATGTTTTGAAAGGACCGATTTCACTTTACGCTATGTTGTTCCCGCGCCCGCATGTCTACCGCCTACCATTATGAAAGCAACTACAATCGCACATTATTGTTTCGACGGCGTACATAGACTCCTTTTTATTTCAGTTTTAATGCAAAGCCCTATCTTTACACGTTATGTAATTAAAATGAAGCTCTTAGTTGTTTTTTGTTGTTATCAATACATTTGGATTAATTGAATTTTAATAGAATTAAGTTTATTAGTGTTTTCTATTAATTTCATCAACAATCAGTATTTTTATGTATTAATTAAAGACAGCCACAATTCATTTACTTGCATCGAAACTGATGAAACTGATATCGCTGCATTAGTAATTTTATGCTTTCATTACTCTAAACAAGAGAAATAGTACAAGAAGCATCACAATGCTTTCATTCCGATATACATGTAGTGTTTCTGAATCATGCAATTTTAATTGCATGATTCACAAACAAATATATGTATGAATAGCTTAGAATAGTTTAGCGAGGTCAGATCGGGTTTTTCTCGGTAACAGCCCAAGCAAAGGTGTACCCCGTGCACCCTTAAGCATGTTACCTGAATAAAATCGGCTGAGTGCCTTAAGCGCTCGCCTTAGTAGTTCGGTGAAGCTGTAAAGGCCTTGCAAGGCCAATAGCGTACTCAGTTTGAAGAAAAAAAAAGCATTACAATGCAAATAATTATTTCCAAAAGAAGTCCTACTTTTGAGTCTATCAATTGACAACAACTATACTTAGTGTAGTGGGTAGAGAGGTGGAGTGGGTACTGAGGGCGATACGGGCGTACCGGACGGTGTCCTCGGCGGCGGCCTTTGCGCTCGCCGACTCCGTTCCTTGGGAGCTGGAGGCAGGCGTTTTCGCCACCGTGTACAGATTCACGGCGGCAGGGAAACGTAGTGGGGAGCCTCCAACTCTCAGGGATATACAGTGTAAGAGACGGGAGTTGCGGGAGGAGGCAGTCAAGAGGTGGATGCAGGACCTGGCGGACGCGCGCTACGGAACGTACACCGTTGACACCGTCCGCCCGGTCCTGCGGGAGCGGATTGGTCGGGAGTGGGGCTCCCTGACGTTCAGGCTGGTGCAGGTACTGACCGGGCACGGTTGTTTCGGGTGGTACCTGCACCGGATTACTCGCAGGGAGCCGACCGCCACCTGAAACGAGTGCGGTGCTGAGGAGGATACCGCACAGCACACTCTGTCTGAGTGTGCAGCGTGGGAGGTGGAACGCCGCACTCTGGCGGCGGCGGTAGGAGAAGATTTGTTGCTGCCGAGCGTGGTTTTGTCCATGCTTGGCAGCGAGCAGTGGCCGCATTTTGCGAAAAGGAGGCGGTGGAGAGGGCCCGCGAGGTAGACCCTTTAAGTGGCCCTCTCCGCCAACGAAGGACAGGCGGCAGGAGGCGGCACTTCACCCAACTCTTTCCGCCACCATAGCCGGACCTAAGGGGATGCAGCCGGGAGACTCATCCTTTCATTGCACAGGTTCGGCGGACGAGGGGGGGGGGCAGCTGGTGTATGCCCAGCTGCCTCTTTATAGGTAGGAGCCCGGCGGCTACCTTTCGCCGGGCGGACCGTGGGGTCGGCTATCTATGGGGAATAGCTTAGACCGATCCCATGCCGCCCCAACATCAAGGTCTGTCGGTACACCGTGAGGTTTCAGTCCATGCGAGTCGGACATAACCCACTCTCTCCTCCGGGAGAGTGGGTATCCATAAGGGATTTCCCCACTTAAAAAAAGAAGTAGGTAGAGAAAGTTAAAAAAATATTTCGAAACAGTATATGCAAAACTATACATCATTAGCGAATTAAAGTCGTTCAAGGTAGTTCAATATTTGTTGTTTGTATTCTCTAGAATTATTATTGCTTCCTATAATATATCGATAATTAATTTTGAATTAATGTATAGAGTAAATCAATATTTTTGAGACGTGTGACAATAACATATTTTATTCTTTTAGAATATTTTGTTATGCTACTACTTTCATTAATTTGCGAACTAAAGATACTTAGCTTTAAATAAGCTAATATAAGGTAAATACACGTACATTTAGAAATAATATCTATATAAGTCAATTAATAGAATGAAGCCTTACAATATCCAATGTAGAAGTAGTGAGTGCCTTGATGAAAATCAACTGAAGATTTGTTTCCTTGCTTTATTTTTTGTACTTTTTTACAGGTTTTTTTGACTACGATCTCATGTGCTGTTAAATTATGCGGTTTAAGATAGTAAGCACGTTAAACCTAGAGGGGTCTAACCAAAAAGTGTAAATGCCGTAACAGACCAATAGGTACTTGGCGAAAGATTTTAACTTGAAAGTAACCAGACGAACTTGAAGAACACACGCTATGGTTTTCCTTCACCAAAAAATCCGACTCAGTTGCATGGACTCAAATCTATATAGATCGACGCGGAGTCCGAGCACGGTATCAACTAATCAGCGTTTCAAAATTCACTACTTCATTTTCGATTTAATGTGTACGGCATTACATTTCACGATATAATTTATTAATGCCCATGTTATGATAACTTTAAAATGAAACCAAGAAGATCTATTAAATTTTTTTTTTTCGTGTTATAGGAGGCAAACGAACAGGCGGGTCACCTGATAGTAAGTGATCACCGCCGCCCGTAGACACTAGCAAAATTAAGGGAGTCACAAGTGCGTTGCCGGCCTTTTACTGAAGAGTACACAGGTTTCGTGAAGGTTTGTAGTTAGGGACGGTGTCAATACACCGTCGCTGGGTGTCAATTCTACAGGGTTAATACTTCTACCAATTTTTTACCAACTTTTACTAATTTTTACCAACTTTTACCAATTATTAAAAGTAAAGAAAAAAAATGCTATATCTAATATTTACATTGCTTGTGTATCAATAATACTATTAATGTATATTGTAACTACATTAATTCTGTACATATAAAAAAAGAGTAAAGAGACAAAATCTGTTCAATAAATATATTTATGAAAAAATGCTATGGGAGTTTTAAATTAAAGATTATATTCGTAAATTTCAGGGTCAGTAAGCTAAGTAAACTATATCTGCAGTAGGTGCGTGTAGCCAAAGCTGCACTGCAAATCATTAGCAGGATAGAGACGGCTGCGGCGGACCACACTCGCTGTTTGCATTCGTAATTAATACACTGTTTGCACTTCTGATTTACGAAAGCGTTCCGCTGTGCACTACTAATGTGTTAATAGCTTAGAAAATTCACGTAAATACAGCTATGATGTTATATATATTAAATTAATTTTAATTCGAATAAAATTCCTAATAGTATTGTTAAAATACTATTGTCTCATATGATTCTGTTTTCTCTATATTCATGCCAGCTTTTGTCTACAGTCTTTATTCGTATTGATGTAGATTTAACCTATCCCTAGGAACAGTATTTTTCTTTCTTGATGGGAAGTACCCTAAATTTTTTTCTCTAAAACATGTATCCAAACTTTAATAATGATAATGGAGTAGCCGTGAGAGTATAATAATCAAACAAACAAAATGACATTCTCCTTTATAATATTAGTTAGGATACGTTTAAACTACGTTTCCTTTGAATCTCATAACTAAATGATAGGGATTTTCGTTGACGGGAGTTTCGTCTATCGTGTAGTTTTTATATTTTAATATATTAATAACTAGCTGACCCGTGCAACTTCGTTTGCACCAAATTGGTTATCACGCGAAAAAATTGTTTCTTTTTTTATCGTAGCACGGCAAAATGCCTGCACTATGCCTGATGGTAAGCACAGTACAATCCAAAAACAATAGCGACCACCGAGTGATACACTATCCATCGCTGGTCGCCACTATCATGCCGGCCTACAAAAAGCTGGATATGCACAGGCTGATCCCGAAACGCGACGCGCAGAAGCGAATCACTATTATGGATTTTTTCGTCATGTACATGGTGGTTGTGACCCAGTCAGGCTGTAAAGCCCTACCACCCCGCAAACAAAACTGATACCCGATTGCAGCCACAACTACCGTTTCCAATTGTGAATCCAAACTATCCACGGATTCACTTAAACATATACCCAGATTACATGTATTCATTTTTTAAATAAACCTAGTACCCATTCGTAGCGTCATCTACCAGGATCAATTAAAATAAAAACTAACCTACATAAAACTGAATAAACATCTCTACCACTTACTTTATCATAACTATCTTCGACTTGTATTAAAACCTTTTTATACTCCATTGTATTAAAGAAAAATATATGAACACCGTATCGAAGCGTCAAACATCCCGCCGAAAACGTCAAATGTCACTTGCTTGAAACTATTGTCTAAGAGTTATAAACTGTTTCAAAAACGTATTTAAAATATATTTCCAATATATTTTTATAAATAATCTCTGTACCACTCACAACATAGTACCTATCACCTTCAAACCAAGCCAGTTTTATACATCAGGTTCAATCCCTCGGTAAGGATCCCTTGAGTGCGTTGCTTGCGCGATACGGTGACACACAAATATACATCACTGCTACAACACTACACGATCACCCCCACACACGTGAAACACATGAAACACTGAATGATGATGAATGAAACATGTTACACATGAAAGTGGAAGGGTTTACTTTTTTCCTTATCGAACTAAAAAACTCTCAATTTTCCGATAATAAATATATGCAGGAGTTGTTGAGGCGTGTATGCTTGGTGTACATATACGTTTCAACAACTCATACATATATGAATAATTAGCTAGATTAGTTAAGATAGGTCGCGATTTTGCATGCAACAGGCAACAGCCAAGCCGAGGTGTGCCGTGTACCCTTGAACTGGTTGCCTAAATAAAATCGGCTGTGTGCCTTAAGCGCTCGTCTTAGTAGTCCGGTAACTTATATACGTATATAAGTTATTGAAACATGCATGTGTACCAAGCATGCGTGCCTCAACAACTTCTATATGTATTTTGTGTAGGAAAAAATCGTCTAAACTATGTAGGATAGGATAACGAAAAATAAGGGTAGAACTCTTGTGTCACTGTATCGCGTGAGCAGCGTACTCAAGGGCTCCACGCCCAGGGAACAGATCTAGGCTTGAGCCGTTGCCGCGAAGGGCCTAATTTGGTGTACGGGAGCGAAATTTAGTCCCAGACCACGGCGGCGTGATCTGCGGTTATGCGGGCGTGGGTGAGAACACGCTCTGTTTGAAGAGACAGGCTGGTACTGATCGTTCGCTAACGTGATTGAATCAGGAGGGTCGGTAAAAATGTGTCGCGGTCGTCTTCTATACTGCGCAGCGTTGGGTACGGGTTCATCGTTCGCGGCGGATACCACTAACGGGCTGGGATGATTCGCGGCTTTTTCAAAATAACTACCTGTAAGTGATTTTATATACGCTCAGACAGAAAGCATCTCCAGGTCCTGTGGAGATCCTTATTCCGGACGTACCATGGGGCACCGGTGATTTTACGTAGGGCTCAGTTCTGGAGAACCTGCAACTTTTGAATACGATTTTGCGCATGCGCAAAGACCGAACGTCATAATCGGACGGATGCAAGTTTTGTATAAAGTGAGTTTGTCTGGGGGATATTTTACTCTTATGACAAAGCAAATGATAGAAATGACCTAAGACCATACGGCTTTGTTTCGCAGTCTTTCTGTGTGTGAATCGAAATTTAAGTGTTTATCTAAAGTAACACCAAGATATTTCACCTCGCCGGCCCAAGGTATTTCGGCTTTGTATAGCCTGATGGTCGACGACGCATATATTTGAGATGGCGTCAATCCCAAGTCATACGTTTACGTTTATCGTTGTATATGGTGGTCAATAATGTTTAATAAAATGAAATTGGTTCTTTGCTATGAAAAAAAATAATTAATTTGAAATTTATTATTGGAACGAAGTTCCTTACGGCAGGCTTGGAGGAGATAGATATTTTGCTGCGCGACCGAACTGAAAAAAATGTGATAGTAAAACTGTAACGAAAAGTGCATGGAATAAAACAGTTAAATGAGACGTGCGCAGGCGCGACAGTCGTATACATAAGCGAGTAGTGTATAATATCTTTCTCTTTCTCCTTTTTTGTAATTATTTCTATTTCTATGTAATTTTATGTTGTCAAACAAAAATAAAGAGACATATTTTGTTATTTTAATTGATAATTTGAATTACGATTACATAAAATTGAGCACGATTTTTTTTTCCAAATAGTGTCGATTCTACATTAGCTGAAAGAACTTCGTTCCTACCTGGTGTCTCACGACACTACATTCTTTTTTTTATTTATAAAATATATCAGCGAGTATATATATGATTGTTTATAAAAAATGTGTCTGAATGTTTAATTGCGTTTAAAAGTTACTGAAAAAAATGTTCCTAAACTTATTATTGATTAATCATAAATCAAAATGCCTATTAAAAATACAACGTTAACCCGCTACCAAGTGTCCTAAATTCTGTCTATTGATATATTGATAATTTCTGTAGGTGGTAGAGCCACGCTGAAGCTATTACTGGTTTCAGCATGAATGGGTCGGCTCGTTCGGGCTAATACTGCCAGAATACTTACAGAAAACCGACGTCAAATAACAGTGCTTGCATTGTAATGTTTCGTTCGGTCAGTGAGAGCGCCGGAGGTTCCCTTACACTCCCCCATATACAGGTTGGAAACGCACTTACAAATCCCCTGGTGTTGCTAGTGTCTATAGACGGTGGTGGTCACTAAACATCAAGTGACCCACCTGTTCGTTTGCCTCTTATGATATAAAAAAATATATATTGATGTATTAAAGAACCAGGTATTCTAAAATTCTTGTTCTTTTAACGTTGCCGGCTCTTGTACTAAGGTGTCGCAAAAAAGTCTAGTTACGTTAACTGCAAATTTTTGTTTTTCGTTATTCTGGAGAACTCATTGCGTTTTATGGGACAAAGTGTATCCTGGATGTAGTCTTCTAATATTAGTTATCACCGTGTCAAATTTCGTTAAAATTGGTTCAGTACTTTCAGAGTAATTCGGGTTTATATTCTAGACTTTAATCCTTTATCCTGAAGAACCCTTTGCGTTTTATGAGACAAAAAGTATATTTGATGTAATCTCGTAATATTAGTTATCACTATGTCAAGTTTCATCAAGATTGGTTCAGTACTTTCGGAGTGATGCGTGTGCATAGGGACAGACAGACAGACAGACAGACAGACAGACAGAAAGACAGACAGACAAAAATTGTAAAAAGATTATTTTTGGCTTCTATATCGATAACATAGTCTACCCTGATTAAAATTTTCAAAAAATATTTAATGTACAGATTTCGACTTGTTACAGTTTTATTATAGTATTAATTAATTAATTAATTAATTAATAATAAAATTTTGTAATATTAATAAAATAATTTTGTGTTTATTATTTTGTAATGTTGGAGTCATTTAATGTAAGATAGATTGGTTACTGTGTATAACCGAATTGGATGCAAAATAATACCACGTAGCAGGAATTCTGAAATGCCACAAAATATCCCTGGAAAGTTCTAACAAGGGGGCCATTATCTTGTTAACATTGAAATTATCGCAAGACATTTGTAATATCATACTTACACGACAATGGCAGTAATAATCTAGACGATTTGTTGCCAAAAATAAAATTAAAAATGAATTTGACGATAGTACTTCTTCACAATCAATAATATAATATCTACCAGTAACGCAAGTTCTTCGTTTAATGAAATACTGACAAAAAATACAGTTGTCCGTGAACTAACGAGTCCTAGGGGTGTGTTTTGCTCATTTTGGCTTCATGAAAAATTGTGGCATGTTTTTTCTCACCCTCTCTCCCTTCAGGTTCCTAAATCAGCTTTCCGAGGCCTCGTCGGCTGGGCGTGGTGTCAGTTCGACGAAAAATTTGCATATTTAGCGTAAGTACGTAGACGCACGTCCCGAACAGACGGATTGCGCTGGAAGACGAATGATCTCGCGACGTGGATCACATCGAGGTCATATTTACCAGATTTTTAAAATAAACTATGTTAATATTAAAAATAAACTGAATATATAATACCGGGTAATTGTATTTATATGCTAATATATGTAAGTGAACTTAAATACCTAATTTTATTCATTTATACACAAATATTTGTATGTGGGCAAGAACGGATTTAATTTAAAGCATTATGATGGACTTTGAATGAATGGGTGAGTAAAAAATTCTTTTACTTTGTAAGATTATAGTTAAATGATATTTTTGTGTACTTAACTAACTAGTGACTACGATTAATATTAAATGATTCTTATATATTTTACCTATATTATATCAGATGAAAGGTTAGACACTCGCAGTATTCTAGGGTCTAATACTTCATGGTCACGTTTAACATATAAAATAATAATATTAAAATAAATATTAATAAATAATCAAGAAAACCTAAGCTAAAGTTTGTTCTAAGACTTTCAAATGTATGGCTACAAATGTATAAATAAAATAGTAAACGTAAGTGCAGTGACCGGTGCCAAAAGCTACAATGGGCGACCCGGAGTTAATAACTTTCGTTAATATAATGGACAATAAACTCTTCTGTTTTATTCCTGACGTTCTCACGTTCCCTTTCAAATGAAAGTAAAATCACCCGACGGTCATTGTCACTGTGCTTTAACATAGACGTGTAAAGGATTGTATATAACTCTTGTATTTTTCTAGATAATTAGGTCAAATATTAAGGACCTATTTTTTTTATTGATTTAGAACGAGAATAGAGTGTACAGTATCCTCCATAATGATTGCTACTGTCTATACAGTTACTTGATATAGGTTTGTTGTTATGCGCGTATCACGCAAATCTGGATAGTTGTCATTTTTTTTACTTAAGAGAGATTGGCCCTTATTTAGAAAAAATCGTGAATATACAGTTATTACAATTTTAAGAAAGTGTGGTTTTTATAAGCACAGTGTTTTTTTTTGCCACGGAAAAGTGGGGAAGGCGGTGTCGTTTCCATGTTTTCTTTTGCCTGTTACATATATTGCAAAGATAATATAGGACGTAGATGACGTCTCGGCATCAGTCAGTTATAAGTAAATTGATATCAAATAAAAAAAAAAAGTTTGATTCTAGGGGTTGAATGTCCGAGATCCTTTCTTAGAACGTCTACTATATAAAAGGAATCCGCATGCAAATTTAGTACCAGTAGTTTGGGCTGAGCGTGAGTGAGATGTGTTAGTCAGTCAGCCAGTTATTCTTTTATACGTAGATATAATAAATACATACATACATATGTACTCATTGATTACACTCTATGGTTGCAACGATAGTAATGTTATTTGGTATATAACTTGATTATATTATGCAATAAGATACATATATATACCGCCTACTCAAGTGTGCTAGCTATTTATTTTACTACATAAAATTGATGTGTAACTTTTATATGGGTTTTAACATAAGTTTAGTACATTTTTATAGCGTCACGGTGTCTATAAAACAGAAGAGGTCGCGGCTTTTAACATATTTATTATTGAGCTCATGTAATTCCTTCGTTGTGTACTACTTCCAGACTATACTTATTATTATAAAGAGTAACTTCAATGAAGTAAACTGTATGCTGTTTACTTCATACTGTACTGTTAATATATATTTAAAGTACTTCCTATAGGTGTAAAATATTTATGTAAAGCCTTTTATAGTAGACTGTTATTTTAAAATGATAATAAAACAACATAAATAAATATAGTACTATTAAATAATGTATTTTATTCTCTGTGAGTACCTATCAAGATAGGCAAAAAAGGCGAGCGCTTTGATGCTGTTTTAATTTATATTTTTCTGGGTTTTATAAACGAAATTGAAAGAAGCTGTAGTTTCTTTGTCAGTGAAATTTTCTTTAGCAACGTATTAATATATTTATAAGTTTTTTTATTTATTAATTTAATCTCGCTTGCCCCCGGTACTACTACCCGAGCCACAGAAAACCGACGTGAAGTAACAGTGTTTGCATTGTTCCTCCCTGCTCCCTCCCCTCAACGTATAACACACACCCTGGCAACGCACTTGCGACTCCCCTGGTGTTTCTAGTGTCTATGGTCGGTGGTGGTCACTTAACATTAGGTGACCGACTTGTTCGATATCCTTCTTTGATATAAAAAAAATGGAGTGTCCATTATTAATATATATTGTATTTTGTATTGTTCATCTTAGAAGCTGGTTTTAGTGAGACTTATAGTGGCAGATATAACAGTTTTTAATATATCATCTGGTATACATATAATTTCTGCTTTTCCCGGGAATAAGTAGTTATGATAGATTTTAACAGAGGTAAATATAGCTGACGTATCGATTGCAACACATCCGAGTGTTGTGCTAAGAAAGAGACGGATGAGAGAAAATTACATGTGGCAGAGATGCGAATGTTAAGGTCGATGTGTGGTGTGACTAGAATGAATAAGATTAAGAATGAGTATATCAGAGGAAGTTTGAAAGTAGCACCAGTGACAGAGAAGCTGAGGAGTAATAGGTTAGCATGGTATGGGCATTTCATGAGGAGAACTGAAAACCATATAACAAGAAAAGTGTTGAGTATGATGATGGATGGATATACGAGTAGAGGAAGACCGGAGAAGGTGTGGATGGATTGTATGAAAAATGATATGTGCGTAAAAGGTGTGAATATTGAGTTGACATTTGATAGTAGAGAGTGGAAAAAGAAAACATGTTGTGCCGACCCTACTTAGGTGGGATAAGGATAATGATGATGATGTATCCATTACAAAACTGTTAAACCAATAAAAGACAAAAGACGGCCAATAATTATTCCAGATAGAATACATATAGTTCGAATAAAAAATAAAACTATTTACAAGAGAATTCAGCCCCGAATAACACACTTCGTTAATAATAAGTCTGTTTGAGCTACATTTGAGAAAAACCATTAAATATTCATAGGAATATAAAAATTATTCCAATTTCTTCTTATTATTATTAAGTTCAGGTCGATTAGTTAGAAGAAAATTTTAATTTATACTAGCTATAACAGTAAACGACTCCACGCCGGATTCAAATTTTATTATAATTCGTTCACAAGTTTGTTGGAAGCAATAAAAATCCAAAAACTTAGATTTGCTTGTAAAGTTCCGCTTTGCTTTCAACTTACGCGGGCCGAGTGGATTGGAACGCATCCGAGACCCTACAAGGAATGGGCGTGTGTGGAATGTATAATATAGTAGGAGATTAAAAACTACAAAACCTTGTCAATATCAACCAGTTCTGGGTGGGACACGTCTCGATGACGTCACTAACGATTTTCACTTTCGCTCGTTACGAATAATGATACATCAGGAGTGTTTAATTTATATTTGGTAACGAATTATTTTGAGTTTTTTGTTATATAGTAATACAGGGAAGTGGTGTCACTGTATTTTACGATAACTCAATTGTATATAGTTAGCATACGACTATTGACTGAATTCTATGTCTTTAAATGACATGAAGAAAAATTTGCACTGGTATGTCTAATAAAAAATCACAGGGAACGTTTAGATCTTTTATGTATAATGAAAAACTTATAGGGTATTTACAAAGCTATGATATTGTGACCGATATAGTTGTAATCCTTATCCAATATGTTAGTTATCTTGAAGATTTAATGTAAACCAGGTTTACTCCTTAGTGACCGTATTAGAAAATATACTCGATTTAAAATTATACACAATAAAAAAAAATATTTTGTGATACATTTACGAAACTATTTTATCTTTGATAAACTGTAAATATCAGGAAATACTGAAAGATGAAACGGATATAATATATTTAAATTGCTTGAATACTTTACGTTACATTTAGTACATTGGACCGCGGCGAAGTTGGGATGTACCGTTTTTAGATCACGGAACTAACAAGGTTTGCAAGGTGGTAGAGCCACGCTGAAACTATAAATGGTTTCAGCAGGAATGGGTCGGCTCATCCGGGGTAACACCATCCTCTCACAGAAAACCAATGTGAAGTAACAGTGCTTGCATTGTTGCGTTTCGTTCGGTCAATGAGAGCGCCGGAGGCCCATTTCCCCTCCTCTCCCCTCCCCTCTTGTCTCCCCATCTCCTTTTCATTCCCCCAAAACACAGGCTGACAATGCACTTGCGACTCCCTTGGTATTGCTAGTGTCTATGGTCGGCGGTGATCGCTTAACATCAGGGGACCCATCTGATCATTTGTCTCTTATATGATATATATAAAAAAAATGGTTTAACCAATTTATTTACGATAACAATTAGTTACATTAAAGTATAAGAAAGGAGAGAGAAAAAATAGCTTTATTGTTGAATTAAAACAAAACAATTAAATTATAGAACAAAACAATTGATTGACAGTTTACGTAGAAATAAAAAATGTCCAAAATTGGCAACCGCATATCAGCAGTATGCTGTAGTACACAAAACACTACAGTGCTGATTTTCAATAAAAACTCATACGATAGACGGAAGTCCAGTCGGTGGATATTCATGTAACAGAAAATAGAGGAAAAAACCCTTTAAGTTTACAATAATACGGAACACAGCTTTGACAAACACATTATATACCTATACTGTTGCTACAAATGTAATGTCTAGTCTGCATCAACACCTTGATAATAGTTCTTGGACGACCGAGCCTAACTCGGTTCTTTAAAAAACATTTTTAAATTAAAATAAACTGTTAGGCTTGCCTCACAAAATTAGCATTTTTTTATCAAAAAAAAAATATTAAAAAAAGATATCTCATTTGCTGTCACTGGGATTCGAACTGGGTTTAGAGGTATGTTCGAAGCAACGAATTTGTATCTGAGCTATTTTTGTTTTGACAGCGGCAGCGAAATTTACCTTTATACTCTAGTTATATTTATTTAATTGCCTGAAAACTCAGATAAATAGTTTTCTATGAATGAAATCTAGCTAGATCGATTTATTATCCCTGAGACTACCTACATACTAAGTTTCACGGAAATCGTTGATGCCGTTTCCGACAACGTCAATATATAACAATATAAAAATATACAACAATTGCTCGTTTAAAGGTCTATATAGGTAAATAGATAGGTAGATCGTACCGTGTTAAGAAGTGAGTTTTTACTCAGCATTAGAAAGGCAATATTAATATAGTAAAACAATGTCTAACACGAAACAAAGCATCTCCCGACAATTTTAATCGCATGAATTTTTAATTTCCTAGATACAGAAAAAGCGAACATAAAAATAGTTGCTCCGTTTCGAAGACTATTACAGTAAGTGCACGCTTCGGATATCGATCTATCCTTCTGTCAGTTTAAACCATTCATAACATGAACTTTTTTTTTCTAACAAGTACACTATTGTCTAGACTCTTATTTTGTATCGTATAGAATAATACAGTTATATCATTACTATTCCCTATAGACGACATAGATGAATATTTTATGTGATTTGAACTTTGGTGAACTTTGAGACATTGAAGTAATGACTAGAAATACTTTCAGGAGAGTTGAGAACAAAGTATACTAAGGTAGTACGTATATGGTTAACTAGGTTCTGCTCGTGACTTCGTCCGCGTGGAATAATCATTTTGGACTAACTCGTAGAAGCTCTCAAAAAGAAAAAAAAGATTTTGACACATTCTTCATTGATGTTCCGTTCCTATTGAGCGTAGCGTATATATATATATATATATATATATATATATATATATATATATATATACACATATATAGCCTATAACCTTCCTCGATAAATGAGATATATAACACTGAACGAATTTTTCAAATTGGAGCAGTAGTTCCTTAGATTACCCCTACAACGTCACAAACTTTACCTCTTTATAATATTAGTATAGATATATAGTTTCTTAAAAAAAAGTCTACCTGTTTACTAATATAGCGTACATTAAATATGAACGTAACAAGTTAAAAATAAAGTAGCTGAGCTGTATGATTATGTTCATAAATAATACATTTCATTTTTTAATTATCGTTTCTAATGATATAACATTATTTAATGAATACGTTTCTAGTTACAACTAGCAATTATTTTCTTTATAAAAATATACGATTGGTATACTTTAAATGTGTACGATATAATTTGGTCATCACAGATATTTCATTTGAGATAATAAAATATTTGTAATATCATTATGATAGGTGAATTTAGTAGGGAGCAATAAAATAAGCATTTCTGAAGAGAGGCGCGCTGCCTCAGGTGTTGGTTCGCGTCAGAATATTGAAACGAGTGTGATCAGAATCGAGATGCAGTTTTATTATCATATTGTACGCAAAGCAATTGAATTTTATTGGTTACTTCAAATTTTTAAGGGTGTTTTTAGTTAGATACGTTGGTTCGGTTCGTTCGAGTGTTCGATCATGGAAGCGTCGCGTAGAAATGTGGTAAATGTTTTCCGTTCGAGAAATGTAATTTTATGTGCAATGAGTTCTATGTATTTTAAAGTTTAAATATTATAAAACCTTTTCAGTGATGTACACTGCAACTACTTAGCTACCTTATATACCTAGCCTTGAACTGAGCAAGTTAAGTATGATATATAGTATTAATTATAAGTACCTGGGCGACCGAGCTTGGTTCTATAAGAAACATATTTAAATTAAAATAAACTGTTAGGTTGGCCTTATAAAATTAACATTTTTTCACGAAAAAAAAATCTCTTCTGCTGTAACTCAGATTCGAACTGGTGTTACACGAATTTTCGAAGCAGCCGATTCTCATCTGAGCTATTTTTGCTTTGACAGCGCCGGCGAAGTTTACATTTATATTCTAGCTATATTTTTTAATTGTCTAAAAACTCAGTTAAAATGTTTTCTATGAATAAAATCTAGCTAGATCGATTTATCCTCCCCGAAACTACCTACATAATAAGTTTCACGCAAATAGATGACGCCGTTTCTGAAATCCTGAATAGAGAACAAATGAGAACTGAGAACAAATATAAAAATATGCAAGAATTGCTCGTTACAGAAATTATAAATATATATTGCTGCATTATAGAAAGCTTAACAGTTTTTAAATAAATTAAACAATGGTTTGAGTCCAATGTTTTAGGTTACCTTATATAGTTTATAATAAGCCTCATTGTATGTTGACATTTTTGTTATTTGTAAGATGTTTAATTCAAAGAAGCGACTACGAGTCTTGTGTAATAAAATAAATGAATAGTACTTCTATATGTATAAATATGTATATTGTTATATTTTGGAGCGCCTATAATGAACATTATTTAAATTAATTGCGTAATTTTATATAAAAGCTCAAAGAAACAATTTAAAGCGAAGATGTCGTTAAATAATAATACAAGACATTTTGTATCATCCTTTGTTTGCGTTTATACACATTGTATACAATAATAATAGCATATCACATTAAGTTATTTTTATTATTACTGAGAAGTTGTATATTTCTTGGTTTTTACAGGTATACGGCAATCATATGCGACTGATGAATGAAAGTGAGTTGGCCTCGGAGGGTCGGTTCTGTTTTAATTTGTTCACATTTTTTTTTGTATAGATATATGTGGACTATACGTGTTTACCATGCGGGCAATGACAAGCGAATATGAAGAACTGCGTTACGAAAACATTTACAATCAGTTGAGCAATAAGCATGCAAAAACATGCATTAACTTAGGGTATTTATGGTACGTCGATGCTCGCTGTTTTTTCGGATCAATGCATAGTATATTCAATGTCGCTGTAAAGGGTATGTTTTTTATATCACTCGTGAATATCTTAAATGCCGCTAGTTAATTACCGGATACAGTAATAATGGCCGAGTTCCAATCGCGAATAACATAGACGCACTTCGCCTTGTTGCAGTGTGCACGTTACCAATATAAGTAATATACCAATATCAATGAATTACAATACTGTGTGATCGATCACAATGAAAGCTAGAATATCTGATTATTTTTTATGGACAAGTAATTTATGTTATTCATTTCACTCGACACTGACTTTAGAGTACATTTCATTGTAATTAGGTATATAGTTATATTATCTTGTAATTCATAGCAGACAAAGTATTTAATTTGCATCAGTAGTTTATTTGCGACTTTTCATATAAAATTATACATATAAAAAAATAGGAAATATTGAAATATCATGTTAATACGTGTAATGTTTAATGTATTTAACCCGCGAATATAAGAGGAAATGAGCGTCTGTATCTAAGGATTCACACGCGAATGAGCCACGGTACAGATTGTTACGAAATGTGGCGTCACTAATGCACCTAATGTTGTATGAAAGGGGTGCTATTGCTTTATCTGAGTCCCGTCGCGGGCTTCGTCGTGTAGAATGATTAGTTAGGTTATTCATGACCTCTATTATAATTCAGAATAATGTAACAAAGATCAACTGAAGGAGAAACGACATAATACTGAAGCTTTGAATCCTTTTTATTTAGATACACATATATATTATGTAACAGTACATCAATAATTTTTTTAAGGGGTTGGACTATGATTAGATATAGGAATAAAAACATCGAAAATCTATGTATTAATACGAGAAACAAAAAAATTGTACTTCTTTTTAACCTATTTCCCGTCAACGGGTGAACTTGAAATTTGGCTAAGTAAAGTTTTATATGGCGAAGAAGTGCAGAAAGCTGGTCTTTTTATATGAAATGCATTAGAAGTACATTCAATTCATTAAAATATGCACTACTCACACTACTGCTTCAATTTTACACAACATATACACACATGTAAATAAAACAGACATTTTGAAAGCTGTCAATAATTACAAAGTTCAAAAGAGGTTTTGAAGGAGGTTGCTATGCTCGACTGTATGTATTTTTTAACTCTTACGTTCCAATTACACTCTTTCATCCTACATTCAACAATGATATCATAGAATATAACTATTATTGTAATGTTTATTATTTTTTATGGTGAACTCAATTCAAATGATGATTTAATAAAAAAATGAGCCAAATAATACTTTGTATAATCAAAATAAGAATTTTGTTCATACAAGTAATCCATGACTTAGACCTCCGCGGTTACAATGTTGCAATTCAACCTCATGTAGCAACAAACAATAATTTATTTTCAAAAGCTAATGGTAGTATTAAAAACATATTTGTATTAAATTCACCATTTGATTGTATAGTGGATCTAATACTTTTTCAAACAATGATACTGGGCATATCACTATTTCTCATAATGAACAGACGACTACATTTAATTCAATATCACCTAGAAATACCACCCGCCTATGGTGTCGTGTAAAATTAATTGAAAATTGTGTCATGGGTTGCGATAAATTTCTTTATTTTCGTAAAGTTATGTTATTTAAAATTAGAGAGCTTTACCACGTGATTTTTGTTTCAAATTTATAATTAATTTCAATTTTCATTTACTCATAGATTTTTAAAAACGTTTATATAATTAGAGATCATGTGGCAAATAACTGAGAAACCACGATGAAAACCTTTGGTATAGAAGTGTACCCTTTGACGAAAGAACCCTAATAAAGTTCGAACTTTAAAAAATCAATTAATTATGGTCGAATGTCGACCACTGGGCGCCCACTAGTTACTATAAATGGCTACCAAGTTCGAAAAAAATATCTATTAGGAAAATCAGATACGTAGAAGATTTAAATAAAATTGAGCCATCACGGAACGCCTGGCTGATGTGAAACATCGAAATTGTTCAAATCAAACGAATCTCAAATTCTCAATTTACTCTATTGGTATGCGGGTTCAGTGCAGCAAGAGAGATTACGCACAATCGCTTACGCGTGCCATTATCGCGTCGTCGCCACGCCAAGTTTCACATCAAAAACTCGTAGCGCAATGCAATGTACTTGGACACATCTTTTGTATTTAGTTTATTACAAACTGAATAATTACTATCTTTCTCGTAACCTTGAACAATATTGAAACCTAATAAATTGGCTTTAAACAGTAATAATTTTAAAATAAATGTAACAAAAAATAAAAATAATTGAATACGTACAACGATGCGTGATTCCGCGCATCAATTACGTAATCTTTGACCGTCGCGTCGTTGGCCCGCGACGTACATACATCAATCAGCTTGTTGTCCGGCTGACGTGCTCGCAATCAAATAAAATTTAACTGAAAAGTCCTCGTTCATTTTTTACTCTATTTTATAGTTCATCTTTATGTGATGCATAGTTTCATTTTTATTAAGTTGAAAACTTTTGGTAAAATTTAAAAGATACAAAATGTACTGCAAATTATGTAAGCTAGTAAAATAATGTCACAGAACTTTTAAATTATTGATATCATTTATAAAATATGACAGGAATTATTGTATACATTTTTCTGAATAAGAATCAGTAGGCAGGCTTATTTTTGACTAGTACTTATATCAATGCTTTTACATTTTCAGTACATTGTCAGTTGACATTGTCAGCTATGCATGAAGGAAGGCATACAGAAAATTCTTAACCAAAAAGTTTTATTTACTAAACGTAAAGTAAAATATGTAATCATAGAAAACTGGTTTCTAATGGCAACAATCCTATTTAATTTCGTTACATTATTTTATCTCGACAGGATTTTAATGAAAAAAAAAAATTAATTTAGTACAATTTTTTATTCATACTGGCATCTGGTATCAGTCTTGTTTTATTTGGTTTCCTTATATTGAGAGCCTAATTTTTTTTTTTGTCTTCAGTGTTAGGAGTAATATAGATGGGATAAACAAATTTAATGGTTATTAATTTCGGGTACCTAGTATTGTATACTCTAATCTTGTAATTAAAAAAATAACTGACAAAATTTTCTCTCCACGAAGTATACATGCAAAACACATTGCGAGTATTTCACGCTTATTAACTCTTCATTCAATCACGGCATGTATTCGACAAAGTCGCAACATCGCGGCATCGGGCCGCACGCACCAATGATTTTAAATGTATTATTGGTGTATATTCATTGAATGTCATACGTCTGTCTATCACACGATTGTGATTCGACTTTATATCGGCTGTTGTTAAACAATAAAAGGCATTTAAATCATGTCAAGTCAGATAAATTCGCCTATCGCATTTTTACTTAGTCAGAATTCACGTTACATTTTTTAATAATTATACACGATATACATATTCTTATACAGTAAAATATATTAGCAACAGGGTTTACTTATACCTGTCCTATTATAAAATAGATGTTTATTGTGAATTTTGATTACTGGAACTTACATTGATAGATTTTTCACACAGGAACATTGCAATGCTGTCGCACTTTGTCATTTCAAGGAAACCAGTCCTCGATATAGCACCGCAATGCTTTGTTGATAACTCTTCAGGATTTTCATTCACCTGGCTCCACATCGAATATCCAGCGTCTTCAAGTGATTGACCTGTGTATATGTCTGTATATGTATGTATGCATTTTGTCTAACTGATTAAATTAATTAATCTCGTTAGAGACTGAATAAAGTTATAGTTCAAGATAGTCCCTCACTAGGTTTATATTTCATCATTATGAATGTACTTATGAATAATATTTAGCGTATTAATGTACTTATGTTAATGGAGAAAATAATAATTAACGTGTTTCACGAAATAATGATGGTTGAAGAAAGCATGACATCAATAACTTTCTTATAGAATTATGGAAATTGAAAACATATCTATCTATCTATATATTCATTATGTGAAGTTTCACATTTATAAAAAAGGGTATTTTCATACACATTTTAAATAATGCAAAATATATGTCAGCGTTTCTTCTATATAATTTTTAAAAGTGATACTTAATAATTATGAGTATTTGTTACAGGACTTAATCAACGACATTGACTTTAATCTCGAATTAACATGCGACCTAGAGAAATTGACATTCTATGTGGGCTTTATCGCATGTACTACGGAGGGTGTTCTGAGGAACTATTTAATATGCTCTCTTCACCATTTCAGACATGCGCCTCCCGCCGCTGGCTGGCTGCTCACCCGCACACCTTAAAAACTAGCAAGATGGCGACCACCGTGAGGTTCTCTCGAATCTTCATTATGCATACGCTAACGTTGTGGAATGAGTTGCCCAGCACAGATTTTCCCAGGGCTATGATATGGGCCTCTTCAAGAAGGGACTGAAACGCGCTCTTCAAGGTCGACAACATAATAGTGATGCCCTTGGTATTGCAGTTGTCCATAAGTGGCGGTAACCATTTACCATCAGGTCTGCCTGTTTGCTGCCTTTTGGCATAAAAAAATAAAATAATAGAATGTATGGAATTCTTCTTTCTTACCATGTATATCATATTACATATTATACCGAGCGACTGTTTGGTCACCAGCAATATTTTTACAGGGTAATCATAAGTTGATTCTCTTTCTAAATCAATAAAAAATAGGTGCTTAATATATTTGACCTACTACAAAACTGATATACACTGAACATCAGCTGATTTAAGCAAAACCGGACTGGTGTAATAACTGAATAACACCCTGTCACGCAGTCCGGCCCGCCTCCCGCACCTCTCTATAATGATTAACCTTGTCAAGGGCTCTTTTAAAGTTGGTCATTGAAGCTAGGCCCAATTTTTTTGCCTATAAAGTATTGTTTCTATTTTTTTTTTAAGTTTTAAAACAAATCCTAACTCAGGTTCTTTTTGTCGTTTATTAGTATTTATTTTGATATTATTATTTTTATTAAATGTGACCATGAACTACCACACAATTGACGGATGTGACCTTAAAAACATTCACCTGGTATAACTTACCTTTTAGTGTTCTGTACTGAAATGGGAACATTAGATCACTAAAACCGATATGCAAAATATTTGGATTAGGCACACTATTATGCAAATGCTCGCTTAAAAAGCTTGTTATTAATGTGGCTTCTTCCGGTGAATTTATTATAACCAAGCTTCCTTCCTCGGCTTTGCAAATCATATACGCATCGTGCCATGATAATGGTTCTACGTGAAATTTGTAGCATTTCCCATTAGTATTAAGACTATATCCTAAAAGTAGCAAAATATTGTAACGATGAATACTTCAACTAAGATAAGTTTATAATCGATCTGTAACCGCCTACGTCGCCAATAACATACATATGGTGATACATCTGTCAGAGAGGTTTTCTTTTAGTTTTTAATCGGATTCAGCTTCACTCAAATTATACGTGATACGGTGCTTGCTGCTATAATTGAACTGTAATTATATTTATCATCAGACACCACCCGATTAGGCCTCCCACGGCAGCGGCTCAAGCCTAGGTTCGATCCCCCGGTAGGGAGCCCTTGAGTGCGTTGCTTGCGCGATACGGTGACACACAAATATACATCACCGCTACAACACTACACGATCACCCCCACACACGTGCACGCACACACGCTTACACATGAAAGTGGAAGGGTTTACTTTTTTTTCCCTTATCGAACTGAAAAGCTCTCAGTTTTCCGATAATAAATATATGGAGGAGTTGTTGAGCCGTGTATGCTTGGTACACATATACGTTTCAACAACTCATACATATATGAATAGTTAGTTAGCTAGGTTAGCTAAGATAGGTCGCGATTTTGCATGCAACAGGCAACAGCCAAGCCGAGGTGTGCCGTGCACCCTTGAGCTGGTTGCCAAAATAAAATCGACTGAGTGCCTTACCCGCGCGCCTTAGTGGTCCGGTGAAGCTGTTAAGACCTTGCTGGGTCAATAGCGTAGTCACTTCGAAAAAAAAAAAAAACATCAGACATAAAGTTGTCACTTAATCGTAGACTGAAAGAAAATTGATACATCGCGGGCCGCCTGACAAGTGTGAAACACATGTGTAACGTTTTTTTTTCTCGATCTGACTACGCTATTGACCTAGCAAGGTCTTAACAGCTACACCGGACTACTAAGGCGAGCGCATATGGCACTCAGCCGGACGTAGTAAGCAAAACTGTATACACTATAGGTATGTCGTCATGATTCACACACATCGACACGCCAACGATCATGTTTATCCTCGCCTATAGATGTTTAACATCAAAAAAGAAAAACAACAAAACCTGACTTTAAATATTATTTATACGTTACAAATGAAATAGCCAAATAAGTGCAGCCATTCTAAAATGATGCGTTTACGTACATTAGGCTATTGATTTGTACTTATGTAGATAAAAGAGTGATGTTATTATGTGGAGTCAATAATAGTACTCTTTAGCAGAAGTATGCTAGTGTGAATCGTACTACTGAAACTGTATATTATTCTTGTCGCATACTCGCACAACGCACCCGAACAATTTACATTCCTAACTATAATTTTAGTACTACACATATAGTAGCTATATGGGATGGTACATATTTTATTTAATTTACGATTTTTTAGTTTGTTTAGTTGATCTGTTCGTTTTGCTTAACACGTTTAACGCCTTAGAAGGAATATGAAAATTTACACAAAATCCTTTTTCATGTAATAAATGTATTTGGTAATGGTATGTGCTGAATTTATAAAATGTTGTAATAAAACAATTAAAATACATATTTCCGTTGTTATTTCCTATCTTTGAAAACCATCTAGAAATTTCGGGCTGATGTTTTAAGTAGATATGTCCCATGCGGCGGATTATTCTTGAGCGTCTCACCGGTCACTAGCATTTTAAATATACCTCTTGCGTGAGTTTACTGGTGTCCCCCATGGAGTTTAACGTGTTAACCGAGTTTACAAATTAAAAATATATATACATATTTGCTTCACTATTTCGTATAGGTATGATTAACTTAGCTCAGATCAGCGTTGTTGTAACCAAGACAACAGCCCAAACCGAGGTTCGACCACTTTCATAGGCTTTAGCATTTTACCAAGTGGCTGAGTGATATACGCGTTCGTGCCATTAGTCCGGTGAAGCTGTAAAGACCATCAGGCCAATAAAGTTATATTTCGGGGAAAAAATTGATTTAAATATTCTAATACGTACCGATATCAAAATTATCACATTTTTCATTGTATTTTGTATCGTTTCCATAAATTTTACAGACAAATGGGTAAATGTCGTCACAAGTTCTGTCGTCAAGTAACCCTTCTCTTGTCATTACAACGCAATGTTCAGAATCATTGGCATTATCAGGTGAACCTTGACTCCACAGCAGTTCTAGTACCGTACCGGTCAACGGTTCTCCTAAAGTTTAAAGCAATTTTATATATATTGTCATTACTTGATTAGGTAAATAATTTCTGTATTCATCATTCGAAGTTTTTTGTACATTGGAAACCAATTGTCACTGTCAATGTTTATTACTACCACTATCATGTGGATAATTATAACAAGTGTCTTATGGTGACATCTGTGTTTGAACAGAATATACAACATAGGATCAAATGAGGTAATCTACTGAATAAAAACCCAAAGTCACTACACTAAATTCTAATTGTAGGTGGTAGAGCCACGCTGAATCTAGCACTGGTTTCAGCATGAATGGTTCGGCTCACCCGGGGTAATACCACCCACTTACAGAAAATCGACGTGAAGTAACAGTGCTTGCTTTGTTGCGTTTCGTTCGGTTAGTGAGAGCGCCGGAGGATCACCTACCCTCCCCATCGCCCCTCCCTCCTCCTCCTCCGCCTCTTCCCCAAACATAGCCTGGCAACGCACTTGCGACTGCCCTGGTTTTTGCCTCCTCGTTTGTCTCCTATGACATAAAAAAAAATGTGACCAACAATTTTATTAAATATAGTAAAATACAGAGGTCACCACAGTACGTAAATAACAAAAACAATTAAATGATCGTCCTTAAAAAAGTGAAAAAACAAATTATTGAAAACTATAGCTAATGGGTATATACTAAATTAAGAGTTTGCAGAAACAAGTTAAGGAATATTTATTTACCTTTAAGAGTTACGAATTCCCCATTTGAGAATTTATTATGAAGTCCAACAAATATAGCAGAATAATGAGCTTTCATATTACTTATGAGTAATTTGAGATTTTCCATTTCATCGAGAGAGTCCGGTGTTAGTAAGGAGGTGCCTTCGGCTTCGCAAATTTGCCTTGCTTGATCCCAGGAGGTAGCTAAGTCATGCAAGCGGTAGAATGTCTTGAATGTTTGGGCCCACATGTAGTCCATACGAAATTTCTGCGCTGCATACAATGTCGCATAATATAATTCAATTTAAATTAATATCACTACAAAAATATATATACATATTCGTTGTTAAATTTGTAGTTTACCGTTTGTCTTATGATAGTTCAATATTTGAATTATTACTATTAAGCAGAAAGGGTATTTAACGAGAGAAGTCAGTTTCGAGTTAATTTCTAAAGTTACCATATTAAATTATTTTCAACACAAATATAATTTATTTTGTTTCTACCGATCTTTTTACATAGAATGTAACTAGTACTAAAGCTGAAATGAGATTGTGCGGTAATAATACTGTTTTTCAATTATTTTTTCGCGTCGTATATGTGTTCATTACTTGATCACAAAATTATTGCAGTCGGTAAAGCCAATGCGTCCTGTATTGAAATCTGTAACAAAATCTTAGCCTTAATTTTTTGTATAAATACTTCAGTTTGAAAATTATTACTGGAGTCTGAAACTATATTACATATTATTTTAATCAGAGATTATGAACATTTTTTGCCAATGATTACGATAAAAAATATTTCAATTTGTATATAAGCGTATATAATTTATGAATACCAAATTTGTTTTTCTCTATGTGTCATAAAAATAACAGTTACACGATCAAAGTACACATATTTCTAAATTTAACGCTCAGACTTTTTTGGTTGTTATCCTCCTGGAATTGTGTACGGACATAAGTTACTCATAATAACATGCCACATAACCCTAAAACTTTTTACAATATTATGAAGAACCAAACAGGCATGCAGCTTATCTTATATAAGTAGACGGCTAATTTACAATCATCTCAAAAAGCATCGCAGTCCTGAGACTTCTCAACGTTTGAACATATTGTCTGCCAGTACGTATCGCCAACTACGTCCTTCAGAACAGTATATATTTCTGATTTACAGGAAAAAAATAGTTCGACAAAATCAGTTTTTTTTAATTTACATGAACGTATAATGTTGTTGTCTATTTTCTATCTGTGTTAACATGCAACAATAATTACCGTATTTTTTATATGCACGCGAATTGATTTATAAAAACCAAAATATTTAAAATAATTCAGAAGCAATGTTATTGTAAAGAGTAATAAGATAAAAGATAAGAAACATATACATTATGGTAGTACTTGGTTTATAATAGTTATCCTTATATTAAAATCCAGTTCCTTGTAATAAACGAATTTTAGAAATTGTAAATAAAATATCAGTTAGGTGCCAGGAATGTTTATAATTACGAACATATCTTGAAATATTTTCATGGAGTTAGGAAGCTAGTGTAGGTAATATGTATGAAATACTTTCCCAGGAAAAACATGTAATTTAAAAAAAACACCAACAACGTACTATTCGGTACGAGTCAGATAGCTAACACTAGATTCGTATCTAGACGAAGTCGGCACGGAGGATTATATATAATTCAAACACGTAAAGTGACATTCGAATTCAATTGGCCTGTATCAGTTTCACTCGATCGCGCTCTTAGATATCTCAGTATCAATTTTTCTCGAAATCGAAGCCAAAAGCGCGGACCACTCAGCTCAGGCGGTCCTTCCTACACGCTTATTTGAATCTCTTTTCTAAGCGGTTTCCTTTTCTGTGAGTGTCAGGTAATTATCTGTGTGGCATTCCAATTTTACGATCGAACGGTTAATTCAGTTTAAATCTCTTCGTGTAATACGTAGGCAGCGCCTAATCCTAGTCCCTCGGAACCAGTTCTCGAGTCGGGCTTGAATGAACCCGCAAAATATGGAGTGAGTTTCTCTATTCCTGTTTGCTTTTATCAGGGTACATGCTTTCATGACTAGCATATTTTTAAACCTGGTTAATTTTAATTTTAAATCATGTTTTGAACCTAATTGTGTTTGAAGTTAAACTGCATTATGTGGATCGTGTTTTTTTATTCCTAAGTTTAGTTTTTTAAAAACATTTACACCTACGATTTTTATAGAGGATAAAGGCATTATTTTTTAAATAAAAAACTTTTATGACATTTCCATCTCCTTTAAGTCGTATCGTGATATCCGTAAATAAAGTTCGGTGCCAACTCATCAGCCGCACTGGCTTCAGATCTGATAAAAGTTGTCTGAAACTTTCTATTGGGATATCGCCACCTTCGTCATGTAAATTGGACAGCTCGTGGCATGGATGCTGCTTGTTTCATTGGTAAAAACAGATTAGCTCTTAATCTGAACAATTTGCGGAATAGCGTAACTAGATGAACGCGAAAGATTCAAGGTCAGTTGGGTCAAAGAAATTAATTGTAGCTTTCATATTTCATATATTTTAAGAGGTTCGTTTTTATTTTATAGTCTAATGATATTTTTAATTCTAATTCTATTTTATACCGCATTATTTCAGTTAATGCAAAATAGGCACATAAATTGAAAAAACTCGTTATTACTGTGAGAATTACTATCTAGTATATCCAAATTACATTATATTATCCAAATATATTAAATAATATTATCATAGATAGTGCCTATTTGTAAATTATTATAAGATTACTCGCAGATCTATATGGTTTTATTTTATGCAAATTGTAAAATGTAGAAATTAGTGCTACTAATTAAAATAAATGGACGGTTTTTACAAATATACACCATATAACGCGGCCATCTATAATCTATATATTAATACGTGAAGCAAATTTTTTGTATCCCTTTTTAACCTATTTCCCGCCAACGGGTGAACTTGAAATTTGGCATAGTTAAAGTTTATATGGCGGAGAAGTGCAGAAAGCTGTTTATTTTATATAAAATGCATTAGAAGTACATTAAATTAATTAAAATATGCACTACTCACACTACTACTCGAATTTTACACAACATATACACACATGTAAATAAAAAAGATATTTTGACAGCCGTCAATAAATACGAATTTCAAAAAAGGTTGTGAAGGAAGGAGGTTGCTATGCTCGACTATATGTAATTTTTAAATCTTACGTTCTAATTACTATTTTTCATCCTACATTCAACAATTATATAATAAAATATAATTATTATTGTAATGTTTATTATTTTTTATGGAGAACACACTTCAAATAATGAATGAATAAAAAATGAACCAAATAATACTTTGTATAATCAAATTAAGAATTTTGTTCATAAAAATAATCCATGACTTAGACCTCCGCGGTTACAATGTTGCAATTCAACCTCATGTATCAACAAAAAAGAATTTATTATCAAAAGCTAATGGTAGTATTAAAAAAGGTCTTTGTCTTGGATTCACCATTTGATTGTATTATGCATCCATTACTTTTCCAAACTATGATACTGGGCATATCACTATTTCTCATAATGAACAGACTACATTTAATTCAATATCACCCAGAAAGAATACCACATAGTGTCGTGTAAAATTAATTGAAAATTATGTCATGGGTTGCGATAATTATCTTTATTTTCGTAAAGTTATGTTTGCTTAAAATTTGAGCTTTACCATGTGGTTTTTGTTTCAAATTTATAGTTAATTTTCATTTTCATTTACATATTGATTTTTTTTAATGATTATGTAATAAAGATCATGGCAAATGGCAAATAACTGGGTAGCCATGATGAAAACCTTTGTTTATAGAAGTGTATCCTCCGACAAAAGAACCCTTATAAAGTTCAAATTAAAAAAAAACAATTAAGTATGGTCGAATGTCGATTACTGGGCGACCACTAGTAAGTATAGTTTGTCAATGTTTAAAACTTCAACATTTTTATAGTTGTATAGATGTTGAGTAAGTAGAAAATACATTTGGGATATCCGTTATTTGGAACAATTTTATAAAAAGTTCTGATAAATCTCTCAATATATAAGTCATCAATGTTCAAAGTAGGATAAACATTTAAGGATTTAAACTTTTTATTGAATCGAACGTAGATCCAAAAAGTAAGCAACTGCCAATACTTTTATCCTTTTCAAACCGGTTAACCCGTAAACCATCTCAGTTTAAGGAGGCATTAAATCGCAACTCCAACAAGAACCGTTACACAAAAGTTAACTCACATATTGCTTTGTGTCACGAACGTTAAAGCGAACAGAATATAGCTGAAGAGACGTCGGGTTGGAGTGAGATGGGGGATGCTAGATGGGAGAATGGGTGTGGAGGGCGTAAAAGGAGAAAAACTACACCGCTAAAAGTGAATGCGGTCGAAAGCCACGCTTATTTTCAGCTTTAAGTGCATGGATTTTTTTCAAGTGAAGCTATGAGTACCACTGTGTACCTATAATGTGAAGGTAGATTGCTACGCCGAGCTGCGTCGCGCCGTCACGTCGTCTCCACAAAGTTGCGTCTCATTGTGACGTCGCAACGGTTCGCATTTATGTAATTTAGTGTCATTTTGTCGTAAAATCTACAAAATATTATAAAACAAAATCGCTTTTTGTATGTCTTTGTGTTTATTTAGTTCTTTCTAAATTTTGCAACCAATTTGAAGTCGATTTCCACTATCGTTTTTTTTTTTCAGGAAGATCTATATTATTGGAACGAAGTTCCTTATCGCGCGTTGTGAAAGGGGGCTAGACGGAAAAAAATCTTGCGAAAAGTTGTCACGACACTTTTTGCTATAGTAAGCTATTGTAAGCTGTGCGGCGTCGCATGTTTCTCTGTCTGTCTCTCTTATAGAAAGCAAGCCAGATATTTTCATTTCTATTTCGCATTGAACAGCGTGGTGTCGCGACGATTATTTTTGTTCAGTGTATACAGGTTTTTTGTGAATAATAAATAATAATAATAATAATGATCCCAAACATATGTTTCCTACTTCAGTTAGCACAAGCAAATTATTACGAAAATTGAGCCTACTGATTAAGTTTATATAACATTATATTTGTTAATAATAAAAAAAATATTATTATATCTAAAAAAAAAAAAAAATTTATTACAATTCCTTCACTAATTAATCGAAAGGAACTTCGTTCCATCCGGGTGTCCCTTGACACCTCTCAAGTTTTTCTTTATATTTAAATTTCTTTTGTATGTGTGTGTCACTAAACTCCTCCTAAAAGACTGGACTGATTTTTATGAAATTTTGTGTGCGTGTTTCAGTGGATCCGAGATTCACAATAGGATATGGTAGGTGGTGCTGCGGTTGAATTTTAGATTATTTTTTTAATTGTCAAGGCAGGATAACGTCCGCCCGGTCCGCCAGTATTTATATAAATTTAAAAGAGTTGGTGTAATCTATTTCTATTTGGCTGGCTCGACGAACGTTGTACCGTCTTGTTAATAAAATAACATTTGACAAATTATATACCAAAATCATACTCATCAAAAACTGCACGAAAATTCGTTTAGTAATTTTTGTGTTTATCGCGAACAGACAGACAGACGTAAGAGAGGACTTGGTTTTATACTATGTAATGATGAAGTCGTAAGAAAGTATTTCATGGGCTTATATTAATTATGCTGATATAAGATACATAAAAACAATATACTACAGTATTCTACATCCGAAAATTGCCTATAGAAAAGTCATGGATATTATATACCTATTTCCGATGGATAATCTACAGCAGCCTTATTCGTATTGTTAAAAAATAAATTGATTTCGGGATTTTACTTGGTACTCAGACGCTGACCTGATGATCAAATTTGGCATAGTTAAAGTTTATATGGCGGAGAAGTGCAGAAAGCTGTTTATTTTAGTGTCTAGTTCGAGTGGTTTGGTTGTGAAAAGGAGAGGAAGGTATTAAATTAAACAACTCTGCAGAACACTCGCCATGATACAGACGGTAGAACACGCTCAGTGAGGCAATATCCCTGCGCAGTTGAAGCGGCTCTATAAACTCTGTAATGTCTGCATAATTAACAATACGGATAGTCCGTCTCTGCAATTTGCCCAGGGCATTCAGTAGGTATTTGGCGGAACCATCCCAGAGGTGCGAACAGTATTTAACGCAAGGCCGAACTTGTGCCTTATAAAGAAGATATAGCTGATCAGGCGTGACAAAACCGTCGCACCTTGTTCAGAATTCCGAGTCTCCGAGATGCAGTGGAGATTACGCTCCCAATGTAGTCTCTGGGATTGAGGTCGCTGCGAAGATCTACACCCAACTTATTGAGATTGTCTCGCATTGCGAACGAGATGTTCTGAAGAGTAGGAAGGGGGGTAAATGGAGGTGTCTTGCAAGTAAACGCGTACACCTGTGTTTTGTTAGCATTAAACTCGACCAAATTACTTGCTCCTCATATTGATATGCGATGCAAGGATCGGTCGAGCTCAATGACAAGTTCCTGCCGTCTCTTTTCTGGTTCTTCCCGACCGCAAGAAGGCTTGCTGTAATATAACTCATGGATGGTACTATCGTCTGCATAGCAATGAATACGGCCCAAAGGCAACATATCATTCATATGCAGAAGAAACAGAGTAGGTGAAAGTACAGAGCCTTGAGGAACTCCAGCGTTTACTGACATAAGCTGCGAATCACATCCTTCGACAAGAGCACGAATTCTGCGCTCATGTAGAAAGCTAGAGATCCATTTGCATAAATTGTCGGGGAGTCCGTACGCTGTAAGCTTGGAGAGAAGACCACGGTGCCAGATGCTATCAAAGGCTTTGGCAATGTCGAGACTGATTGCAAAGACCTCGCCGTGTTTGTCAATTGCCTCCCCCCAGCGGTGCAGTATGTAGGCCAGAAGATTACCCGTTGATCAATTTTGGCGAAAGCCATATTGTTGCTTGACAGCTCCGTCAATAACGACTTCAAAAAAGGTTGCGAAGGAGGTCGCTATGCTTGACTATATGTATCTTTTAACTCTTACGTTCCAATTACCATTTTTTATCCTACATTCAAGAATGATGTTATAAAATATAACTATTATTGTAATGTTTATTATTTTTATGGTGAACTCACTTCAAATGATGATTTAATAAAAAGATGAGCCAAATAATACTTTGTATAGTCAAAATAAGTGTTTTGTTCATAAAAGTAATCCATGACTTAACCTCCGCGGTTACAATGTTGCAATTCAACCTCATGTATCAACAAAAAAGAATTTATTTTCAAAAGGTAATGGTCGTATTAAAAACATCTTGGCCTTGGGTTCACCATTTGATTGTATTGTGCATCCATTACTTTTCCAAATGACGATACTGGGCATATCACTATTTCTTATAATGAACAGACTACATTTAATTCAATATCACCCAGGAAAAACCACCCATCCATGGTATCGTGTAAAATTAATTGAAAAGTGGGTCATGGGTTGCAATAAATTTCTTTATTTTCGTAAAGTTATGTTTGCTTAAAATTTGAGAGCTTTATCACGTGATTTTTATTATTTCGAATTTATAATTAATTTCAATTTTCATTTACACATAGATTTTTTTTTAATGTTTATATAATTAAAGATCATAGCAAATGGCAAATAACTGAGTAGCCATGATGAAAACCTTTGATTATGAAGTATACCCTAATAAAGTTCAAACTTTAAAAAATCAAATAACTATGATCGAATGTCGACCACTGATCGCCCACTAGTTAGTATAAAATTATCAATACAAGTATTGTACTATTGTAGTAGTATGTGTATTACTACAAATTACCACAAGACAAGTACCATGAATTATGCCATGTACTCTATTGTACTTACATATTTTATTGCCGAACCTGCAGCGATATTTAGTCTTTAGTGTTGTTAAGGAATTCATATGAATTTTTTTTCTTATAGATATTCAGACAAAAAAAAAACTAAACGCGTAATACAAAGAATATTGAATACTAAAATTATGTCTGTTCATTATTTTATAACATATGAGACATTTATATGGTTGTTTTGTCAATACTCAATATAAAATCGAATCAAAATCAAGATACTCTTTATTCAATTTAGGCCCTGAGAAGGCACTTATGAACGTCAAAACTACCACTGCGGTTCGGAAAACCATCCAGTCATCGAGAACAACCGGCAAGAAACTCGATCTGGTTTACCTTCTCATTATACATAACATACTTTTTAAATATTATAACATAATAGACATACACAGTTACATTCGTTTTTGGTGGATGCACAGAGAGAGGCGTCATCTCCGGACGTCACCATCGTTCACATATTGACCCACCCTATAGTATCCTTTATGTATTAAGACTCACTTGACATAATACTTGAACTTACTACCTGGCAAATCGGTAATGTGCCTTGGGTCTTTCTTGTAAAATCTAACACTATTACCTAAAAAACTATTACTGGTCATGGTGACCAGTTTGTTATTGTTTCTAGTATTTAGATTATGTCGATCTTTTACTAAATCCATATAGATTATCTATGTTTTTGCGGACATCCATCAGATTATGAAGAATATATTGGGAGTGCAGAGTTAAGACTAATCAGATTAATAATATCTGAAATAATAATTTTTTTTTTCTCGAAATGACTACGCTATTGACCCATCAAGGTCTTAACAGCTTCACCGGACTACTATAATAATAAATCATTCTCCTCTTTATACTATAACGTCACAAACTGTCTACTTAATGCTAGGTGTTCACAACATCCTGTTCCTCTCTGGATCTAAAGGATCTATATATTATTTCTAATCGTTAGACGTCTAATCTTTATAGTAATCGGCATAGTCAATTGTTATTTTACAATATCTAAACACGTGTAGGTGGGTTCCAGTAACCTTACTTGAGATCAATTCTCTAGGTTGGTCGTATTGTTTTAACCGATAATGGCACATAGTAAAACCTATTAAATAACAGGGTGTGTCGTTAAGACACACGATAGAAGTGAAATGGTATTACTGGAAAAGATTTTAATTATCCATCAATCACTTTTGAATACAGTAGATAGTGTTCAGTGATCGCCACGCCACCTGAACGTAGTACATGTAACCACAGACAATGAGAAGAAAAGAAAGTGAGAACAGCGTATGTCTCACAGTACTCCAATACCCGAAGGCAAGCGTAACATTGCTCTCACTCTATCCGACACAGTGTTTCCCCCCCCCCTTTTCGTCACACAAAAAGGTTACGGATTAGAATTCCAATATGAAAATCTAATACCTTTAAACGAGCAATTCTTGTATATATTTATATTTCTATATATTTAGGATCTTGGAAACGGCGTCGTCTATTTCCGTGAAACTTAGTATGTAGGTAGTTTCGGGGACGTTAAATCGATCTAGATAGATTTTATTCATAGAAAACTTTTTTTTACTGAGTTTTCAGGCAATAAAAAATATAGCTAGAATGTAAAGGTAAATTTCGTCGGCGTTGTTTAGAAAAAAATAGCTCAGATGGAAATCGGTTGCTTCAAAAATCCGTGTAGTAACTCCAGTTCGAATTTGAGTGACAGTAGAAGAGACTCTTTTTAAAAAAAAATGTATATTTATTCATCAGTTTATTTTAATTTAAAAATGTTTTTAACGAGCCGAGCTGGCTCCGGTCGCCCAAGTACTTTATCATTAAAACAAGACCAAAATACGTATAAGATATATTAAAAATGAATGGCATTGTTCATATTCGTATTCAAATATTAAAAACTAAACATTTTTAAATGAAACAATAATATTTATTCTCTTATAGGAATATTTTATAAGCTATAATAACAAAATTCACCGTTTAAGGTAAATAAAAATAGCATGTTTTTGACATTCATAACGTTATTGTAGGGAACGTGTAAGGACGGGCGACACCTGGGGCCCGCACAATGGGCTCTTACAATACCCCGCGAAGTAAACTGAATAACTTTATTTAAGAACACAATAAACCACTTTTTACTAGAAAGGTCTGAATTGTGTAATGTTACCGTAGTTCCCATTGGAAAACAGCAAGGAAGTTTTTCTTTTTACCCAATTTCACTGAAAGGCGTCAACTTTCTTGTTCTTGTACTTGTTATCATCTTTCTAAGAGATGATTAGTCCTAGTTTTTTTTTTATTAATGTCGTAGGAGGCAAACAAACAAGTGGGTCATCTGATGTTAAATAAACACCACCGTTCATAGACACCTGCAAAGCCAGAGGAGTCGCAAGTGCATTGCCAGCCTGTATTGGTGGTGAAGGTGGTAAAATTGACCTTCATAAGCGCCTTCTCAGGGCCTACATTGAATAAAGGATATTTTGATTTTGAAGGGGGGAGGAGAGGGGAGAAAAGGAAGAGGAGAGAGAGAAGTTGAGGAGAGGTGGACCTCCGGTGCTCTCACTGACCGAAGGAAACGTAACAATACAAACACTGTTACTTCATGTCGGTTTTCTGTGATAGGGTGGTACTACCCCGGGTTAGCAGACTCATTCATGCTGAAGCCAGTAATAGCTTCAGCTTGGCTCTACCACCTACTAGTGAGTAGTTTAATCTAGTTTGTTGACAAATGACAGCTAATGTGATTATCAAGTATTGGGCTACTAATGATCGTAAGCCCATTATATGCTAGATTTTACCCCCGGCTTCAGTAGCATTAATATAGTTTTGAGCCATATCTCGGGAACAATACATTTTATCTGGATAAAATGTAGCCTATGTTCTTTTCTGTACCCCTGAGACGTACAGCCAAAATTTAATGATGATCAGTTCAGTAGTTAAGCAGTAAAAGTGTAATAAACCAATCCATATTTGCATTTATAATATTATTTTGGTAAGGTTTGTTATTGCTTAACATTACTGGAGTATCTAATGTTAACAGCTATGCAGTTTTTATGTCTACTGTCACATCAACTTACTTTGAGAGCTTTATTTGTACAGCGAATAAATCAAATTGTATATAAATATTTAAAACTTATATATATATTTACAAATAGGTAGTGAGGAAACGTTTTAGAATATCTTTCTTCTTTATTCGTCAGGCAATTCTCTTCATTCTTCTTTTGTTTTATAGCTATTGACGAAATTAAGTGTTATCAATAAAAAAAATTGGACAAAGATTGTTTTTTTCTATCTCTGCCTAATCGGTTCATATGTTCTGTCACACCTTTATTATTTTTAATTCTGTAATATAGGCCTGTTGTAATTCATCTAAATGTGAAAATAAAACGACCATGCTAAAAAAGATATTCTTTTTTATGCATATTCAGGATGGAGTGTTCATAGATGGATGACAGGGTTGCGGCTATCACCTTGCACCGCTGTGGTAACGCGCCAATAGAAATCCCATGTGTATCCAAAAAATCTTTGCTCATCAAATTAGACTAAGCAGAACGACTATTAAAAGAGGTTTAAATGAAGACCTGAGACCAAGGGTTCATTGTAAAAAGAATGGAAATTACTTGAACGAACGTTTGAAAAAAATTAGGCTGGAAAGATTCCGAACCATGTTACGCCGGTATGTGAGAAAAAGCTAGCGCGAAGTTTTGTTTTCGAACGAAAAAAAAATGTCAAAGAAAGTTTTAACAAATAAAATGGTGAGGTTATGCCCATAGCATTGAAGAAACGAGCATGCTTATACCGAGGGTTCGAGAGGAATTATTCTTCGTCATTTATGGTTTGGTTTGGAGATAGTCGAGATTAACTGAAGTGTTTTTTTGTGAAAATGATATTAAAACTAATGCTATTGCGTAGCAAAATACCATTGTTATAAACATCGTGGAACCTGTTTCCCGAAGCATATTTAAAAACAGACACAAGATATTTTCAATTCTTTTATTTATTTATTTTTTTTTTTTTTGTTTTAGTCTGCAGACTCTTGGTCCGCACCTTTTTTTTGCTTAGATGTAGTTTTTTTTTTTACGTAAAAATCGTATCCGTGAGCATATATATGTATATATATATATTATTATTATTAGTAATTTATTAAATATTCACTGTTTAATTATTATTAACTTTTTTTTAATGGTTTAATGATGTTATTGTTTTTATAGCGCTTGCATTTCCATTCTTTATGGCCATTTTTAGGTTGTAATCCACAATATCCCGTGCCGGAGCGTCCACGGCCCGATGAATGAACCTACTTATCGCGTCGTCAGTAACGTCGGTACAGTAGACACAGGTGTCGGTGTGTCTAGATATTGCCACTATAGCATGTGAAACGCTATCGTGGATTTGTACCCTTCTGCTCTTTGTTTGCAGGATCACCACCGATTTGAAGATCAGTCCCTGGGATTCATGGACTGTCAGAACGCGCGATCCTTCCCCTACCCCGTAGCCCTTTTTTATCAGGGCTTTTTTCTCCTCCTGTGTGTGTACCAGGAAGAGAGTATCGGGAGTATTTGAGGGTATTCGTTCGCCCTGATAGCCCCTGATGCTTAGAGATCTTACTATCGGTTTCGGTGAATATATACCGTCGTATACTTGACTCAGTGCATAGGCTACATCCATCGGGTTCCTGTAAGTGCAGGTGAGCTGTTTGTTAATACTGGCTACGGCCGTTGGTCTGGTATATGCCATCCGAAATAAATTTTCCCGCTCGATGTAGGGTAGTTGGTTGATATCTCCAATGAGGAGAATTTCGCTTGCTTCCGCCAACCGACCGGCAGTCAGGATTGCTCCGAAATGGTTCATGAGAGCCTCATCCACGATTAGCCTTGGACGTTTATCATGCTCTCTGAAACCATTTACTAATATGGACGCCATGGTGCGCGCACGCTTTTCTGCTTTTTTGCCGCGTGCCTGCACCAGTTTCTCCTGTAGATCTTTTGCCGCTTCGGTTGTGGTAGTCGCTACAGCGTCCCTCTCCACATTGAAGTTTTTAATCAACCACGTAGTCTTTCCACAGCCGGAAACGCCGTTCGTCCATCTGATCTTAGGTGTCGCTTTAGTGTTTTCCACTACTGCTGGATTTAGAACCCTCGAGGTAGTTTTTACCCTATCGAGTATTTTTTCCTCCAGCATGATTCTTGTGCACCGAGCGACTACTACTATTGGATCCTCCGGGGGCGTTTCGAACATCTGAGGCTGAGGTGCTTCCCCTGTCTCGTTCTCTTTCCTTAGTACGAAACCACTGGTGGAATTGTAGGCGGTCATGTAGCTACCCGTCATTACTCCTGCTATGACTTGGGACTTGACAATTGTTTTATTTAAATACTAGCTGTTACCCGCGGCTTCGCACGCGTTTTTTTTAATATATTAAATAAATGTAAAATTGTGATTAGATGTGGAAATTCAAATAATACTCTTTCAAAAACATTTGTAAGTATGACATGCACATCATATACTGTAACAGGTAACATGTACATTATATATGTGAATACTAATAGTGTACCGAATGGGATGGGATTTATCATAAGGCACATAGGTGGAACTTTAAACTGCTATCTATATATCACCCTCAATGCTCACTTACACTATATAAGAAAGTAATGAAAACATTAAGCTATCCATTATCGAAAAATATGTGTTAAATCTTTTATTATACAGATATAACATGTCCATATTTTCGATATAATTATACCTCGATAATAATATACCTTGCTATAATTTAAATCACATATAAACATATGACTTTCAATTATATTTATTCTTGGAGTCCAGTACAGCGCACGTCACACGCGCATCTTTACAGTGAACAACATATTTTTGATCAATTTCACACGGACGAACGTACGGATAACAGTTCATCACTACACAGTGTAAAACAAAGTCCTGTTCCACGTCTATCTATATATCTGTTCGCGATAAGATGAAAAACTACAGAACGCATCTTCATGCCGTTTTCAGCAATGTATAAAAAAATTCTGGGGCAAGGTTTAGGTATAGTTTGTCTTATTATCAGGGCGGGCAACGTCTACTGAATCCTCTAACTTAATATAAAACAGCTAATTAGTTAGTTATTTGACGGTAAAATTCCCGTTCAAATAGTACTTGTAGTCCGGTGAAGCTGTTAAGACCTTGCTAGGTCTCAATAGCGTAATCATTTCGAAGAAAAAAAACCGTTCAAATAGGTCCAGCCGTTTCGGAGATTACCCGGAACAAATAAACAAACAGACATATCGACATTATTAAAAAAAAAAAAATCTTAATGTTTGTAGCACCACAGACATGTATTTACCAAAAAGTTTTTATTTTAATATTACATACACACACTCTATTTTTATAATACGTAATAGATCACAAATCATAAATTGGAAACAAAACTAACGTAGAATAAACTTTTTGAGGAGTTTCTGGCGGGATTTCAATCTGTTATGTAGTAGATTTTATATTTTATTCGTAATCATTTTTTTTTACGTGGGGAAATCCCTTGTGGATACCCACCCTCCCAGGGGAGAGGATGAGTTATGTCCGGCTTGCACGGACTAAAACCCCACGGTGTACCGACAGACCGTAGTGTTGGGGCGGCAAGGGATCGTGCTAAGCTATTCCCCTTAGATAGCCGCCCCAACGGTCCGCCCGGCGGAAGGTGGTCGCCGAGCTCCTACCTATAGAGAGGCAGCTGGGTACACACCAGCTGCCTCCCCTCGTCCGCCGTACCTGTGCAATGAGGGGACGAGTCCCCCGACTACATCCCCTCAGGTCCGGCTACGGTGGCAGAAGGAGTTGGGCAAAATGCCGCCTCCTCCTGCCGGTCCTCCGTTGGTGAAGACGGCCGCTGAGGGGGTTCGCCTCGCGGGCCCTCTCCACCGCCTCCGTTTGCGAGATTACTTCCTCGACTCCCTCCATATGGGAGCACGCCGCGAAGCACCCAGTCGTAGCCCATGTTCCACAGGAGCGGCCCCAGAACCGACCCCTGTGGAACCCCCCGCCTTGTGGCCCGCCAAACCATCCGTCCGTCGCCGTCGACGTAGGCAACCTGCCTGTCCTCCAGGTACGCCTCCAACAACCGCCGCAGGTACGGGGGCACTCCGAAATATCGGAGAGCCTCCCGTATGACACCGTGCGGCAGGCTGTTGAAGGCATTGGCGATGTCTAAGGACACCGCCAAGATCCTCTCCCCTTGGGAGGTCGCCCCCGTCGACAGAGACTTTAGAAGGCACAGGGCGCCCACTGTGGAACGCCCAGCCCGGAAGCCAAACTGCGCGTCCGATATATTCGGCCCCACTCCCTCCAGGTGCTGGACGATTCGGGAAGAAACGACCCTCTCCAGCACCTTCCCGACGTCGTCCAGCAGGACAAGGGGCCGATACCCGGACGCGCAGTCCAGAGGGCGGCCCTCCTTTGCTAACAGGCAGAGCCGCCCAAGCTTCCAGAGCTTCGGGAACTGCCCGACTGCCAAGCACTAGTCGAACAGCTCCCGAAGCCACCCTCCAAGATGGCCCAGTGCAAGGCCAAGCACCCGACCCGGGACCCCATCAGGGCCGGGCGCTCTCCTCCGGTTGAGGAGGCGCTCGACAGCTCTCTTTAACTCCTCCTCCGTAATTGGGGGAGGACTGTCAGGCACCTCCTCAACTTCCGCCGAGGCGGAGGCATGGGAGGAGCCGGTAGCGGCGGAGGGTCAGGGAACAATTCTCCCACGACCCTCGCCACCACCTCCGGCTGGAGGGTCTCCGTCACCGGGAGCGCCCAGGATCGCAACTTCTTACGTACAATCCGATACGGGCGACCCCAAGGATCTCCCTCCACCGTTTGTAGTAGCTCCTCCCATGCCGCTTCCTTCGCCCAGCTGATGGCAGCCTGCAGGATCTTCCTGCACTCCCTGTAGCTGCCATACTGCCGGGCTTCCTCCTCGGGGTCCCGGTGCCGCCGTCGGCGGCTGCGCCCGAACAGCCGCCTGGCCGCGGAACAGGCCGCCATAATCATGTGTTACTTGACTCTATGTTGTGTTAAATTGATGTCGTTTTATGTAATATGGTTCGTTTATTGTGCATAAGTAAAATGAATGAAAAATAATACCACGGAGCATGAATTCTGGGATTTTGAAAATTAAAAAGATAAAAATATACGGAATATTATATAGAGGATTTGGTGCTTATACCTTTACATTAACTTGGACATAGAAGAAAATTGGCTAAAGAATACATAATAACTTCCTATATTTACAACTTTAGAATTGGCAGTATGGATTAATTTCTTCGCCTGTCTTTTTGGACGAATATTATTACTGCTGAACTTTTATAATAGCAATACAAAATAAACTTTGGAAATGTTTGCGGTAGAAACGTACCACGTATAATCAAAAATTGGAAACAAAACTAATGTAGAATAAACTTTTTGAATAGGAACATAAAATAAACCCTGAAAATATTTGCGATAGAATGGTATCACGTTACCAGGGCAACGCATATAATATTGACGCGCAGCGGAAGCTCTCAAAATATCCCAATTTCGGGACATTCTTCATTAACGTGATGATATGTAGCCATCCTCGATAAATGAGCTATCTAACACTGAAAGAAATTTTCAAATCGGACCAGTAGTCTTGAGATTAGCGCGTTCAACCATACAAACAAACAAACTCTTCAGCTTTATATATAAGGATGTAAATGTATAGATATAAGGATGTATTCTTATTTATTCAATCTTCAAGATTCTACGCCAGTTCAAAAAGCACAAAGCATGCAAAATTTGCTGACTGCCCGTTGAATTGTTTTCACCAAGAGCTGGCCCTCTTCTAGTCCAGACTGAAACCCACTGGATTACAAGACATGGCAACATTTATAGGGAAAAGTCTGCGCTAAACCTCTTTAAAGTTAGGAGTCTCTCTGCACATTTCTGGTTTAAGAAGTGGCAGGAATAGAATGAATGTGGTGCATGTTGCGATTAAAGACTGGCTACGTCGGTTAAAGGAATTTGTACAAAATTGGGGACGGTATTTTGAATAACATAAATAAAATTGTATTGTATATTTAAGTACCCTTCATTTCATATATACAATTATCAAAGAGTGTAATGATTAAATATATTGAAATTTTTTGACAGAATTTATGATCCGACTAGATATATGCATATAATGAAAATATATCTATCTACCTGGAGGCTCAAACACGTCAACAGCAATGAACGTCTCGGCATAGTCATCTCCAATTAGACAACGAATTTTTCGTAGACGATCTAACAGAAATTAACCTAACAGAATATTAAATTTCTTTAAAGAATTTTGCATACACTATTGGTTTCTCATTGTACCTTAATGTCACAATAACATCTAAACCAAGATAACCCAATGCATTTGTGGATATTCCTATAAATTGATTGGTATTTATGACATTCCAAGTTATATATATTGATAAAAAATCAAGTCCCCTTTGTAGGGAATCAAATCGTAAAATATTCATTGGTCCACGAAGTTAAATGTATAAAAATAAGAGTCAATTGCCGAATGCATGAAGTTCGTCACTTCAGAATCGCTACATCTATTTGTTTAATTCTTTTCTTGTTGTGTTCATTATTATTAGTAATATCTATACCAAAAAGGGAGTGAATGAAATAGAAGACTGTGAGAAGATATTCAAAAATATTGACAAAATTAACATTTTGTTGAGCATTTGTTCAGTTGCCATTTTACTAGGTTAAAGGTACTGTGTCTTTTTTCTCCATTAGTAAAGCTTTCCGAAGCCGGAACAGGCATTTAGTATAAAGTATTTATATTAAAAAATATAACAAAAAAGTTTCCTACCGTAGCTGTGAGCGTGGCCATACTTTAACAATGATTGTCTGCTTAAACAATTTATTCATAACAGCCATGCTACAGAATTACTTGTGTACAAAATCAGAATCATTTTGGGTTATTTAAAACTTGGAGACAACAAAGTGTGCTGGAGACAAATCGGATTACCGTATTGTGTTATAGGTCTGCTCTCAAACAAAGGATCCTGACGTCTTATAGCCAACGTTGGTTGGTTCACTTCATTAAGACATGAATTATGAATAGAGAAGGCATTAGCATCCATCTGGAGAGAGGACAACTACGAAGCGGTATTGTTATGCAGATTTGAACCGGACGTTCTGCGCAGTGTACGTATTCCTTCTAGTACCTATACGTATTGCTTGTAAATAAATTATACGTAGACTATCATTACATAATAGTAATTTATATTTTTATAAACGTTTACCAATTTTATATAATCATAATCAATATTATCGGGACTGTAGATATAAATATATACTTTTAGTGAAGCCAAAAGATTGTACCCTTGTTAACCTATTTCCTGTCAACGGGTGAACTTGAAATTTGGCATAGTTAAAGTTTATATCGCGGAGAAGTGCAGAAAGCTGTTTATTTTATATGAAATACATTAGAAGTACATTCAATTCATTGAAATATGCACTACTCACACTACTGCTTCAATTTTACACAACATATACACACATATAAATAAAACAGACGTTTTGACAGCTTCAAAAACTTCAAAAAAGGTTGCGAAGGAGGTCGCTATGCTTGACTATATTTATTATATTTATATTTTTCATCCTACATTCAACAATGATATTATAAAATATAACTATTATTGTAATGTTTATTATTTTTTATGGTGAACTCAATTCAAACGATGATTTAATAATAAAATTAGCCAAATAATACTTTGTATAATCAAAATAAGAATTTTGTTCATACAAGTAATCCACGACTTAGACCTCCGCGGTTACAATGTTGCAATTTAACCTCATGTAGCAACGAAAAAGAGTTTATTTTCAAAAGCTAATGGTAGTATTAAAACATCTTTGCTTGGATTCACCATTTGATTGTATTGTGCATCCGTTTCTTTTCCAAACGATGATACCGAACATATCACTATTTCTCATAATGAACAGACTACATTTAATTCAATATCATCCAGAAATATCATCCACCCATGGTGTCGTGTAAAATGAATTGAAAATTGTGTCATGGTTTGCGATAAATTTTTTTATTTTCGTAAAGTTATGTTTGCTTAAAATTTGAGAGTCTTACCACGTGGTTTTTGTTTCAACTATATGATTAATTTCAATTTTCATTTACACATAGATTTGTTTATATGGTTATATAATTAAAAAGCATGGCAAATAACTGAGTAACAATGATGAAAACTTTTGATTATAGAAGTATACCCTTTGACAAAAGACCCCTAATAAAGTTCAAACTTTAAAAAATCAAATAACTATGGTTGAATGTCGACCACTGGGCGCCCACTAGTACTTTGTAGAAATGTGTATTTTTTATAAGAAAACATACGTGTAAAAAATAAAAATATTTGTTCAATACTAATATATTTAGGTTGACAGACAGACACATGAGTGCCTACTCTAGGTGCCAGCTGTTATCCTGTGTAGGAGAAAGACGGCTTGTCGTAGCTTAGGCATGTGGTAGGAGAGAGATGAATGGCCTTTCTCCCGAGACGAGGGTACCGGTCCCGTCCATCTACGGAGGATCCAAGAGCGTGGCCAGGGTGTTGGAGCAGAGCATGCAAACCGTGAGACCGCACGATAGTCCACAATTGCACATGGAAACAGAGTAGCACGGAGATATTCAATGTAGAATTTTCCACTGTTTACTAAAAATATAAGGCGCCATAATTATTCAATTATTTTTCATCAATATTCTACCTAATTTTTGGTATTTTCTAGAATTCTAGTTTGTGGAATTGTGTATTGACGTATTTTGTGATTTAAATTTAACTTCTTCACTATTGTTCTATCGAAATGTTTATTACTTTTAATAAATAGATTTTTTCATTCCTAATAAAACAATACACTGTTAAGAAGGTTATAATAGGTCGTTGAGAGACTATTTGTTGCAAGTCGAATATAGTATTAATAGCTGATGGAGCAAGTAAATCCACACCATTCCCTTCTTAGGAGAAATCATAAATTCAATATGCAAATAAAACAAAAATGTATTCAACTAATTTAATTTTTGGCTTTTTGGGTAAATCGAAAAATATTTTAAGCTACCATAAATAATTTTTCAACAGTAATACTTGATAACAAAATCAACGGAAACTCAAAATTTGGGTTAAAGTAAATTTTGGAAAATAATTGATAACAGTTCAACGAAACATTTCGCGTATGTATTTATGTCGAGATCAAAATAAGTTTGACTATATTTGATGTACATGAAGAAAGCTTAATATGCCTGTTGATTATTAAGTAGAATTCCTATTTAAAAGCTAAATAAGCAAATATTTGAAGACTTAAGTTTGATCTATAATTTCTTAAGTTAATAAGTTGCCTATAACCACAAATTCAACGAAATAGGTATTCTACCAGTCAATATATTTAATCTTCTCTGCGATAAGTTGATTTCTTTTAGATTAGTATTTTACAGAACTATGTTGATATTTCTTAATTTGATATGTCATATATGAACAGAAATGCATATTTACAGGGTGGAGTCGCGATTAAGAACTGTTTCATAAATAACTGCGGGAGTGGATTGGGAGGAGATGGGGCTCCCTGTCGTTCAGGCTGGTGCAGGTGCTGACCGGACACGGTTGCTTCAGGTGGTACCTGCACCGGATCGCTCGCAGGGAGCCGACCGCCGCCTGCCATGAGTGCGGCGCTGGGGAAGATACCGCGCAGCATACTCTCTCTGAGTGGGCTGCGTGGGAGGTGGAGCCCCGCACTCTGGTGGCGGTGGTAGGAGAGGATTTGTCGCTGCCGAGTGTGGTCTTGTCCATGCTCGGCAGCGAACAGGCGTGGCGAGCAGTGGCCTCCTTTTGCGAGGAAGTCATCTCGCAAAAGGAGGCAGCGGAGAGGGCCCGCGAGGCGGACCCCCTCAGTGGCCGTCTTCACCATCGGAGGACCGGCAGGAGGAGGCGGCGCTTTGCCCAACTCCTCCTGCCCCCGTAGCCGGACCTGAGGGGATGTAGTCGGGGGGCTCATCCTGTCATTGCACAGGTCCGGCGGACGGGGGGAGGGCAGCTGGCGTGTACCCAGCTGCCTCTCTATAGGTAGGAGCCCGGCGGCAACCTTCCGCCGGGTGGACCGTTGGGGCGGCTATTCAAGGGGAATAGCGAAGAACGATCCCTTGCCGCCCCAACATCACGGTCTGTCGGTACACCGTGGGGTTTTAGTCCGTGCGAGCCGGACATAACTCATCCTCTCCCCCGGGAGGGTGGGTATCCATATGGGATTTCCCCACGTTAAAAAAAAAAAAAAAAGGATTATAAGGTATCAAATATTTTCAAATGTCAAGCAGATTTTTCTGTCAAAAAGGGGAACATGAATCAATACCATGATCGATTGTGATCTGTAAAAATGTCATCCGTAAACGTAATAATAAGCGAAAACAAAATTGTATTGTTTTCATTAAATAACTGATCTTTTTTGTAAACAAAGAAGATAAACGCGACTGATCTTCTCTCTGGTTTATCTCAATAAATGGGTTGGTTTCGAAACCGCTTGTACGTTTTCAAAACGTTCATAAGTGTACTGTAGGGCCTAAATTGAGTAATCTATCTTTATTTGATTCTTGTAACTATTTTATTTTTAAAAGACTCGTATTAACGTCTAATTGTTACGATACATTTTGGTGTATATCCCAAATAGTGACGGTACCGATATATATATTATAGTCTTCGATTTATATGCACTATAAAAAAAAATAGGAATAACAATTATTAAATACTATAAAAGTTACTACTATTTAAATATCTATATGTTACTAATTTTTATTATTCTTATCAGTAAATATTTAATTTGATTTCCAAATGAGAATATTAAAGGTATTTTGGAAGTGTTTTGTTTATATTGAGTTAGTACTGAATTTAAGCAAGAATAGCTGGATATGCTTGTATCAACAATATTGTTCCTTTGACTACAAAGGAAATTTAACTCGCTAAAGGTTTTAGTTTAGACGACCATTCGCTTGGTGATAGGGTTATTGCTAGCGTTTGTATGCCTTATTCAAGCCCCAAGAGAGCTAACCTCCTTTCTAGGTTTAGATGTTATCCATCTGAGACCACATAGTCAATCTACTGTAGTTTAACCGTGGTCTAATGCTAGGATATTTCTTGAATTAGGTAATTAAAGCGCGAACTTGTACAAGCATAAACAAGTTTATTTTAAAATGAATTTATTTAAATTTAACTAATACATTAAACATATACATAAAAATAGAACCAGACGGTCTTTTATTAGATAGTATCCGAAACTACATATATGTACACTAGTTTTATAGCAATGAAAATAACAGAACCCAGGTAATTTCGCTAATGCAAGTGGTTACACCCTATCTCCACACACTTACAAACGTTCCGTTCGAAGGTACCCATTAAGAGGGTCCACGTGCGGGATATTGTCGACCTTCCTTTGAATTCACTATTTTGACTAAGTGTTATATTAAGGTTAGATCACTGTTCCAATAATGGATGAATTTTCCTTATATTGTAGAAGGATAAAAATATATCATCTTGGTCTAAATAACAATCGAGCTCAAAATTTTAATTTTAATAGGCCCATCGTCAAGCTTCAATTTTCTCACCTCAATAACACAGAAAAAAAGTTTTTTTTTTTAATAATTTACCTGTGCAAGCTGTGAGAAAAAATTTCTTCAATAAAATAAATGGATAATGCTCATTCCGAATTAAATTTCGAACTAAAAATAACATAAGGCGAATTTCTGTCATCGATAGATCTGTAATTGATTTAAGGCCTTGAAATTTGAGTTTTCTCAAAAAAAATTTTTTTTTCCTTTTTTTAAGCTAAACTATTGAAGTCAGAACAAAAACTTAAATGGCTATTTTGTAATACGTTCATGTACTACAAAAAAGTTTTCTACCAAATTTTTGTACCATACTCTTTGGTAACAGTTTCGACTGACGGAGAAAGAAAACACCGTGAGGAAATTTGAACTTGAGAAATGTTCTTGTGGTGCCATCGTAAATGAGAAAATATAGAACTGTGGATTTGTCAGGGTTTGAAATCGTTAATAAGTCGTGGGCCGGCGTAGTGGTTATTTCCATACCTTACTTCGGGAAGAGAGCCATTGGTGTTCCAGGGCCATCGTTCTGGAGTTTCTTATAGGCATTTAATGATGAAGTCTTCTAAAATTTCCCTTTGCTTATAAAGTGTGCTACGTTATTGCGTAATTGTATAGATCTCCTATTCATTTATGACTAAAGTAATTATTACAATTACTCCCAAATGTGAGTGTTATACCTAAACCGAATTGGCAAAACCATTGACAACTAATATTTTCTCGTATACCAGTAAGGTAACACGGTAGAGCTATCTATCTATTTAGGGTTTTAATTACAAGAATTGAAATGATGAATTGGAATAAAATGCATATTATATGTTATTTCGTTTATATATTATTTTGTTTCGCAGGCAATTTCATACATACAGATAGGCGTAATAAGTAATCTTTGACAGTTTCCAATAGATACATAAATATGTAACAGTTACAAAATAAAACGACAATATAATATTATTATCTAATTCGTACAATTTCGTAAGATATAACTACGAAAATTACATTCTATACTTAAGTTTTACAAAATGATTTTTTCATAAAATTCAACAATATTTATTAACATTAACGATATCCAATTCCTTATACATGTAATTGCAGCTTCACAAATTTACATTCATACAATAAAGCAACCATGTTTTTAATTAAAATTACAAATAAATCATAACGATAACTAAATGGGACAGTTACAATAATGCCTATAATAAACTTCAATATTTGTTTTTGTTTGGCTATTTTGTGTTAATGTCATGTATTTACACTAACAATATTACTAATTACTTATATTAATAATTTAAATACTTTTATAACAAAATATTCCTACAATATACATAATACTATATGCTTATTAACTTGTAATGTTGTAGTGTTTTTATATAATTTATAAATCATTTCAGTGCAGAATAATTAACATTTTAAACGATAACAGAGTCTTTGTAATAACCTCTAAATTATATTTAAAAAGTTTTAAAGAATATGAATAAACATGCTTGAATAAAAATAATATACTTCTATGTCTTTAATTTATTGTGACGTGTGTAAGAAAATTCATCATATTTTATAAATTCAATTAAAATTCAGAAACTATTATGGCTTATTAAAAATGTTTTCATCATTTATTATCTATGGTATGTTTCCTATAATTTTTACATTAATGTTAAATAATTTTAAAGCATTTATAATTGAATTTAGCATTCACGAGCTATCTACAACCTTACACAACATAATTGTTTTATATGTACCAAATTAGGATATCGATTCACTATAATAAAAAACTGCATTAGCACTGAACATTAATTGCTTAAGCAGCTGCACAAGTTAGGCTACAGATATATTTATACGTCTCACTTAAAAAGCTGTATGTACATATTCCTATGGTTTTTAAATGGATGATTTGTGCGTAAAATAAATAACATAAAATCAAGGCTGTAAGTTTTAAGCGTAAAATTAAAGACAATTCTAAAATAAGAGCAAAGTATTATGCGTATATGATTTAATATCTGCAAGAAATCACGAGCCGAAACTTTATACAAGATTTTTAAGAGAAAGTTAAGCGTACGGTGAGCACTGAGGCCGATATTAAAAATATTGCGCGAGGAGCGACATAACTCCCAGAGTCAGAGGTAGGCCCTCCCCCTCCTAAGAAGCCTGCGTCCTCAGCTCGATGCCCGCCTTCTCTCAGTGGACCCTGAAGACTAGATCGAACGTCATTTGTCTCCTCTGAAGCAAAATCGACCTCGTACTCTTCTCGCGACTTGCGGTTTGGTAGCTCCATTTCTATTTAATTAATGAACGACTATTTGAAATCTAGTAGTAATTGATTACAGAAAACTATTTATGCGAAAACGATAAAACGTATATTATTAATTCGAATTTTAAATACGTTTTATTCACATAAACAACATTAATTTGAGCGTATTTCAAGCTAGCTTGTTCTCGCGGCTTCGGCTGCGTCAATATACATATTTAATATATTTTTCGAAAACAGTATAGCTTTTTTCCTAAATGAAAGGTAGCTTAGGGTTCTTTTTTGTATTTCTAAAAATGTATATGCAAAATTTCATTATTATCGGTTTAGTAGTTAAGTTGTCAAAGCGTAACAAAGGACACAAACAAACTCACTTTAACACTTGGATTTCACATTAATTAGTATAATGTGTAATTTACGGTACCCGGAAAACGCGTTTGGTTGGTAAATTAAATTGTTTCTAATATTTATTGAATAAGATGTAAATTATAAGTAAAAGTGCTAACCATACAATCTGATGTTGCCCTCTGCGTCACCTATAGAGTTTTTTGAGATACATTTGTAACCGCCGAGATCGTTTTGCTGTATGTTGCGGATTACTAGCCGCATTTGGACACTGTACGCAGATCTGTTGATCTCATTCATTGAATATTTTTCATTTGTAATTATCATTTCACCTGAAAAGAAAAGGGCATTAATTTCGATTGTATTAGAAGTTAAATACGTAATAAATACTTGCTTTAAAAAGGTTTCGTACTAAGTGCACCGCGCTCGCCCGAGGCAAGTTTGCGTTATCCTTTTTTTGCAAGACTAACCTAACCTAACCAAAGCGAGACAAAAGAGCAAGATGGCGAACATTCAGCGAGCGCGGTGCATTTAAAACGTAACCTTTCTAAAGCAAGTATTCAATACGTTTTTATTTTTTTGTAATAACACCCACCACCTGTGTGAAAATGTATTGTTCTAGAGAAATATTTCGTGTTGTTACAATATTGTTTAGGCTAAAATGGTTAAGAGACGTTGTAATGCTCAACGGTATTAGCAGCCCCTCTTTAAATCCATCAAGTGCCATTTTTTTCCTCCCCCAACCCCCTCATCAATACTTAAGTCAAAAATGGAATGACCCTATATTATTGGCATTTATACTAATAATGGATTGAAAAGTTGTAAAGTGTGATCCGAAGTGACAAGAATTACAGTCAAACGGATTAAAGAGGAGGCCTCCTACGACTGCGACAACAGCGCAAAGGTGAGTCCTTTTTTTCTACATCCCTCCGGCCGTTGTGCATTATTTGTGACCAGCAGGATAATAAATACAGCCGAATTATTAAATGTTTTTTCAAATAACAACTTGCGTTAACAAATATTTTGCAATAATTGGATTTTTCCACGATATTTTAGTTTGTCGTTTTACTTTTATGACGAAAGTTATCTAATTTCATTCTATATTTTGGTGGTACTCTGTGTTATATAGCCTGGTTATTAAGCATAAGTGAAGTGAATTGAAAATAATATGATGGAAAATAAATTTTAAGACGTAAAAAATTACTTGAAAAGTTCTATTAAGGTTGTCATCGATTTGTTAGAAAACCGAAGTTAAAAACACTTTGTAACGTATCCACTTGATAATGACACTAATAATCTGCAATAGAGAGAACTGGTTATGAAAGTACAAATAATACGAAGATTAAATCGACTGATTAAATTCATTCATTTGCATTAATTCATTTTTATTAAAACCAACAACAGCATAAAATATTTCCACAAAAAAAATTAATCTGGAAAGAAATAATATTTCAATTTTATTTACATAGATTTTCAGTTCCTACATTCATTTGTTTCATCGCCCTTTATTCGATAGCGCAAACCCTTCCGTCCATTTATATTCGGCCACTTCCCACCATTGTCCGGACGATATCGAATTGAAATATTGTTTCGACATGTCGTATTTGGAACAATACAGTGTATGTTCACATTATGTACTTTCTGTTATGTACATATAATACAACGGAACTGCTGCAATGACTTTGAGCAAAAGTGTTAACATTATTTTATTCATGTTTAATTTGTCACTCGTAAAGGTTTAATATACGCTCCACGGAACAATAGTAATTACTGACGATAAACTGGCACCGCTTTGTGATGGTTAATCCATTTACGCACAAACATCAACTAACAAACGTATCGTTCGGCGTTCTACAACGCTAAAATGAATGAGAATGTTCGCTAAATTAAATTCTTAAATCAAAATATTTTAATTACATGACTAAAATTAGATTTCTTTATTCGCCTTATATTACTGTTGTGTACCTATTGAGCACATTTAGTTATTTAGCGTTGTTCTTTCGTAGAAATACCTATCAATAAAATTGAAATACCGAGTACTTTTCTAGACATATTGGCACTTTTTTGGCTTTCACGATTTAAGTTGGTCCAGCCAAGCTATCGGCAAATATAAGAATTTTAATGTATTATCTATGCTACACATAATCACGCTCCTACATAGGAGTTTAGTAGTAATGAAACCTTGTAACGCGCCTAATACGGCCCTTACCGCGGAGTACGTCCCTGGGCTGCGCATGCGCCTCCCTATCGGATCGTACGATGTCACGCCACCCTAGTCAGTCGCTCACAGACCGTGATAGCGTTAAAACCTTATTATTTAAACTCAAAAGTAAATCATTAAGAAAATATCAGAATAAATAAAAGATAGCTGAAAAACAGTTCATATAAAAGTAGAAGTTTTAATCAAGCAATAAGATTTTTTTTACTAGAACGATGTGGCAGGTACCAGCTAATGTTTGTGTATAAGTTATATATATTTTTATTCATAAAAAAAACTACTGTAAAAATTTTCTTGAACGTTTTGCGTATATCAATCACAGTTTATGGACTGCGCTATAGAAAAGTTTAAGTTTAATGTATTACAAGCAGGAGTTTTTGTTTAATATATCAAGATATTTTATCAAAAGTAAACGGTTTAGTATGAACAGAGTTCTACTTGAGTGATTCTGTTGAATTTTTGTCGTTGTCTACATTATTACCGCAACCCCTGGTCCCGGTTGTGTTGCGTTCGCTTGTTCTACATTAAAAATTGCTTGCATTCCTTTTGGTTCGTTTCATTTCGCGGATGAGTTTTTATATTTTCCAACCGCGGCTAAGAAGAATATTAATTTGAAATTTTGGAATTTCGGTATGTAACAGACATCCTCTTTTGGCATTCTTGTTACCTCGACGACATTAGATCCTTATTAAGAAAAGAATTATTTAATTATTATCTATACTAATATATAAAGCTGAAGAGTTTGTTTGTTTGTTTGTTTGTTTGTTTGTTTGTTTGTTTGTTTGTTTGGTTGAACGCTATGATCTCAAGAACTACAGATCCGATTTAAAAGTTTCTTTTAGTGTTAGATAGCTCATTTATCGAGGATGGCTATAGGCTACATATCATCACGTTAAAACCAAAAGGAGCTGAGCACTAATGAAGAATGTCTCAAAATCGGGCTATTTTGGAAGCTTCCGCTGCGTGTTAATGTCAGTATTATATGCGTTGCCATGGTAACGCGATAACATTCTATCAAAAATATTTTCATGGTTTATTTTGTATTCCTATTCAAAAAGTTTATTCTACGTTAGTTTTCTTTTCGATTTTTAATTATACGTGTTACGTTTAAATAGCAAACATTTCGTAAGTTTATTTTGTGTTGTTATTCAGAAAGTTTAGGAGTAATAATATTCGTCCAATAAGACAGTCGAAGGAATTAATCCATACAGCCAATTCTGAAGTTGTTAATTTAGGTAATTGTTATGTATTCTTTAGCCAGTTTTCTTTTATGTCTAAGTTAATGAAAAGGTATAAGCGCGTAATCCTCTATATAATATTTCGTAAATTTTTATCTTCTTAATTTTCAAAACCAATTCATTTCACTTACGCACAATAAATAAACATTAAATTACATAAAACGCCGCCAATTTAACATAACATAGAGTCAAGTAACACAAAATTATGAATAAAATATAAAATCCACTGCATGACAGAATGAAATTCCGCCAAAAACTCCTCAAAAAGTTTATTGTACGTTAGTTTTGTTTCCAATTTTTGATTTGTGATATATTATGTATTATAAAAATAAAGTGTGTGTGTATGTAATATTAAAATAAATACTTTTTGGTGAATACATACAAAGATCTGTGGTGCTACAAAAATCAACATTTTTTTTTATTCTGTCGATATGTCTGTTTGTTTATTTGTTCAGAGTAATCTCTAAAACAGCTGCGCCTATTTGAACGTTTTTTTTTTCTTAGAAATGATTACGCTATTGACCTAGCAAGGTCTTATCAGCTTCACCGGAATACAAGTAATATTTGAACGGGAATTTTACGGGCAAATAAGTAACTAATTAGCTATTTTATTTTAAGCTAGCGGGTTCAGCAGACATTGCCTGCCCTTATAATAAGACAAACTATACCTAAACCTTGCCCTAGAATCATTTTATATATTAATGAAAACGACATGAAGATGCGTTTTGTAGTTTTTGATCTTATCGCGAACAGACATATAGATAGACGTGGAACAGGACTTTGTTTTACACTACGTAGTGATGAACTGTTATCCGTTATTGTAGATGATGTGCGTGTCATACTTACAAATATGTTTGAAAGAGTATTATTGTTATTTACACATCTAATAACAATTTTTAATATTTTTTTAATAAATTCAAAAAACGCGTGCGGAGCCGCGGGTAACAGCTAGTCTTATATATATTTATGAATTTAGAACTCAATTATTTAGGAAGTATAGGTGTTTCGTCTTATAAATAAAATTGTCTGGAGAGATATGCTGAACCAGACTATTTTTATATAATCGATTTAATTTGTATTGTATCGTATCTGTATTGTATCGTAATTTGTATCAATTGTATACAGTGTCATAAAATCTTAATAAGCATTTGTTTAAATTAAATCGTTATCGATAAATATATTTGTATTCAACGTGATCAGATTAAAGTAAGACATGTATATAGTTAGAATAATTTTAACACTTATACATTCAATAAGAACTAGAAGAAACTTATAATAACCGACTCGAACGTGACCTTATGTTAAAGAATTTTCTATAAATTCGTTTGTCGCGTTTCAATAATTCCAAAGACAATTAACGACATTTACAAACGTCTTTATTAATAGTAGTACCAAAGATGACATATATGTGTTAGAGAAATCATCGCCGACTTTGTACATGTTATTTATAATATAAAATTTAATAACACTGAAACACCCTAAAGCGAACAGCCAGAATGAACCTCTTTGCCAATCAAAGTAATTTAAAAACCAAATCGGCAGCGTTTTGGTTTAAGTCCTACAAAAATTCCTTCAGACTCGAAAATTTTAGCATTAAATAGTAGCTTTTAGACTGTAAAATTGATGTAGTGGTTATTCTTATTGTCTCGATTAATATCTAGTTTATTACTTATTGCGGTCAAGTGGAAGCCACCGCGGGTTGACAAGTGATTCTGGTTTGCTGCTTGCCTCGTAAGTTGACCACAAATCCGTGGTCTGATCGCTGAAACTGACAATTTAACTGTGCTTGTTCACACATTATACTCTCATGTATTTATTTGATAAATATCTGGTAAATTTCGTTAAGTTACTTTAGTGTAGTGAAGTTCATACAAAACGCATTTCTAAAAGTGTGTTAAAATATTATTTTTTGATACCTCATTAATTTAGACTACTAGTTTTATTAAGAGTATCTGGAATACCGAGCCTAGCTCGGTCCGTTAAAAACATTTTTAAATTAAAATAAACTGTTAGGTTTGCCTCACCATATTAGCATTTTTTCACCAAAAAAAATTATAAATGACTGTCTTTTTGTCTGGTTGAGATTCGAACTGGTATTAGACGGATTTACGAAACAGCCGATTTCCACCTGAGCCATTTCTGTTTAGACAGCGGTGGTGAAATTTACCTTTATATTCTAGCTATATTTTTCCATTGCTTGAAAATACATTAAAAAGTTTTCTATGAATGAAATGTATCTAGATCCGTTCATCGCCCCCGAAACCTCCTACATACTAAGTTTCACGGAAATCGCTGACACCGTTTCCGAGATCCTGAATATATATTAATATAAAAATATACAAGAATTGCTCGTTTAAAGGTCTATATCTATAGTTCTAAAGGTTCTAAAGGTCTATAATAAAATATCTATAGTTGTCTTGAATATTTCTAACGTAGTTGTCATATTTAAACAATAAGAAATAAAATAAATTAAAATAATAATATAATAAAATTAGTGGTATGGAGTAATATGGCGCAGTTAAGCGTAAACCTATTAGTTATAATAATTTGTAGTTAATGAAATTTCTTTGCTCGTGTTTCAGCTGTAATAAAATATTAAAAGCGAAATGAAATAATGGCGAAATTAATTAATTCTGAAAAACAAATGAATAGTAGATAAAATCAGGATTATTTAGGATAATTAGGATTATGCCGAAAGCTTGCGAGTGATGCAAGCCCGCGCGACGCTGCGAGTGAGTACGAGAGATGGTCACACCCATTCCATGTCCGCCGCGGCCGGCCGCCGCTTGTCCCATCTCGTCACACCCGTGTATTACCTAATTTAATTTGTATTCCCCACAATTTATGTGCTGCAGAAGAGCCGTCTGCCTCCATGTTTGTTGGTAACATTCAGACTGACGCGTTTACATCACGTTTGGATTGCTTTTACAAAAATGAATATTGTGTCATAAGTAAGTATGTTTGTTTATTTATTTGGAAGATTAACACTTATAATATGTAAGTATCTGAACGACCGCGCTTAACTTGATTTAAAAAAAAACATTTTTAAATTATTTTTTTTAGGTTTGCCTCACAAAATTAGCATTTTTTTATCATAAAATATATAAAAAATAAAAAAAGATATCTCTTTTGCTGTCATTCGGATTCGAACTGGAGTTAAACGGACTTTCGAAGCAGCCGATTTCCATCCGAGCTATTTTTGTTCAGACAGCGGCGGCGAAATTTACTTTTATATTCTAGTTATATTTTTTCATTGCCTGAAAACTCAGATAAAAATTTTTGTATTAATGAAATCTAGCTAGATCGATTTATCGTCTCTGAAACCACATACGTACTAAGTTTCACGGAAATCGCAAACGCCGTTTCCGAAATCCTGAGTATATACCAATTTAAAAATATACAAGAACTGCTCGTTAAAATGTATAAGATAGATAGATTAGATAGATAATTCATGATACGAATAAATACATCAAGCCATTTACTATTAAAATATTAATTGGTAGTCAATTATTGTTTGCAATTCCCATCATTAAACAACTTCCTATTTAAAAATGTTTGTACTACGTTTTATTACATACATAAGAATTTTTATAGGTGTTAGAGCCACGCTGAAGCTATTACTGGTTTCAGCATGAATGGGTAGGCTCGTCCGGGGTAGCACCACCCGACCCACAGAAAATCGACGTGAAGTAACAGTGCTTGCATTGTTGCGTTTTGTTCGGTGAGTGAAAGCGCCGGAGATCCATCTCACCTCCCCTCCCCTCTCCTCTCCCTTCCTCCTTTCCTTTCTTTCCATTCCCCCAAACACAAGCTTGCAACGCACTTGCGACTCCTCTAGGGTTGCTAGTGTCTATGGACGGCGGTATTCATTTAACATCAGGTGACCCGTCTGTTCGTTTGCTTCCTATGCAATAATAAAAAGAAAGAAAAAAATGCATAATGTGAATATATACAGATTTAAAAAATTAAACAGAGCTCTTTGAAATCTGTCTCTATAGAAACTGTTCAGTAAAGTGTACACAGATACATATTTCAATCACAACACTCCGAGTACAAATTACATTTGCAATACATATTCTATACGAGCTATAGTTAAAATTCTATTTAGATTTATATGAAAACTGTGGTCGATACGTAAATACTGTGAGTGTAGCCTAAAGCAATTCGAAGCGGCGGTCCAGCGGTCTTTGTTGCATATCTGCTAGTAATAGAATTTGGTTCGCTTTTTGCGCAGTCGGTCGGTCATGCCGCGTAATAGCCGGCTCTGCTTGCCTTTGTAACTGCATCTAAATCTGTCTGTGTTTCGTGGCTCTGGTCAGGTTTCAGCTTTGCACTAACGAATTATTAACAACCACATCCTTTGTTAAAAGGATTTATAACAATAATTTGATTTGCGGTTACTTATTTCTCTTATTGTGTTACGCCTATTATACGTTATGTATGTGCCGTATTTTATATTTACGTAATTCAATGTACACTAGAATTAAGTAATAATATAAGTGAGCTATATCGCGGTGCAGGGTATGCAGGGTTGAGAGTGGGTTAGCCATACGATGAGAATTGAGCGTTAGTGAGAAGAGCTGAATTGTGAATGCCTATGTCAACGATTTACCCTACCGTGCCTTCGTTCGACTCCCTATAAAACAGACGTACTTCTCATGAAAGTTATTTAAGCTTATGTAACTTCGCTAAGATAATTTAAAATGTGTGTAACTGCTGCTTGCATCTAGTATTCTATAATATCTTCGTTTTCTTGTATTTTTATATATTAATTTAGAATCTCAAAGAAAATTGAAAATAACAATTCAGTTTACTATGACCATAACATTGCATTTATTTTCTTAATTAGTGGGTGTTAAATTACCACACACAACTAATTTATGTGTGCTGAGTGATAGCACTCTTGTCGGTTCTCTGTCTGGATATTAAATATATCTATATCCATTAATATATATACGAATATATATACGAAACAATTTTTTTCATATCATAGGTGGCAAACAAACAGGCGGGTCACCTGATGTTAAATGATCACCGCCGTACATACACACTTGCAACACCAGAGGAGTCGCAAGTGCGTTGCCAGCCTGTGTTTGAAAGAGGGGGAGGGCGAGTGAGGAGGAGGAGGATAACGGGAAGAGGGGATATAGGCCTCCGGCGCTCTTACTGACCGAACAAAACGCAATAATGCAAGCACTGTTACTACACGTGGGTTTTCTGTGAGAGGGTGGTACAACCCTGTGCGAGCCGACCCATTCATGCTGCACCTTGTAGTAGCCTCAGCGTGGCTCTACCACCAAGCTATAGAAATTAAAACATCTATTTTAGAAAATACTGGAGTAAATATTGCTTTAACTTGCCATATAGTAATCGGTCAGAATATACTAACGGAATTCGATTTCAAATACCACAGGCGGAAAAAGTTTTAACCCCGTTGTCAGATCGAACGATGAACGTAAAAGCCGGTCACATATGTCGCGGTGTGGTTCGCTGTGGTTACGAGTCTGTACGATACGATGCGGTACATCTCTGTGCAATATGCTATGACGGTGTGTTACACACAGCAATATACGACAATGGATAGCGAACCTTAAATATATTCATGACTTTAGCCACAATTACTCTCAAGTATGATTCTATATTTCCTTTGTATTTAACACAGTAAAAACCCAAAACACACGAAAAAAAGTAGCACTCAAAACTGTCCCGTAAAAACTCCCCAATATATGTGGTTATGCGGTAAACTTATGATTTTGCAAATTCGACCTAACCTGAATGATTTAAAATTGTTGTTATTAGGACGCAAACAACACGAGTCCATTTGAAATTAGTGCATAATCCAAAATTATGCACTCATTTTTTGGTGCCGGCTGTGAGACGTTAATTATGTATGTTGGGTTTTTGTATATCAATGGTTGATACACATAATTTTTCTTTTATGTTATGCAGAACGTGTATCTAGAAATTAATTTACCTATATAATAAACCCTACTCGTAACTTCAATAATTATGGTGTAAAGAAATATTAATTGCTTATGTCTGATTACAATAACCGTTAATTCATACTAATAAAAAAAATATGTTATATTCGAGGTACAACAGTGATAAAAGTGACATTTATGAGATAAAAATTAAAAAAATTATTTCTAACCAAACAAAACTTAGGTTTACCAAAACGATACGATGCGAGTACAGCGTGCACCAACAGACGACAGACTATATCCCCTAAATCCATCCTTAACTGGAGTTTAGTACGAGATTGTTTAACACACAGAGCGTATTCATCGTTTGTTACGTGCTGCTAAACTCGATTCAAACTCTATAAGAATTATTTCTTTAAATAACAAAATTTAGTAGATCAAAATAATATGAGAAAGTTTTTAAGTTTGCGTGTACCAAATCAGTTGAAAAAATAATTATCGTTAAACGACTTTTAAAGCACCTTGTCTATTGAGAAGTACATTTCATAAAGATGAGCCCAGTTGCGCTTGAATTAAATCCGGAAACACAAACAGACAAAAAAATTTAACGGCACACTTGCGTTTAGTGCCTTTATAATGAACACAAATACTACATTTTAGAAAATAAAGTAGATGAACGGAAAGAACTACAGTTTTATAAATGAAGAAGAAGGTATAATTTCTCACATAAATTATGGCAAGGAGTTCGAATCCTCAAGGAATTCAATTTGATAAAAAACGTATCACTATTCATCATCATCATCTGCTCCTAACCATTATCAGTTACAGCGACCGGTATAAGAAACTTAATAGTCTATATCTCCGCCCTTTCGTATGCACGTAAATGACTAGCACATCCTACTTTCGCGGTAAATGTTCACTTGGGAAAGGTCAATACACCGTTATTATAATGATATTGTTTAAGCTTAGGTGGTCTGGCTTTTAGTTAATTACGCTTAATACTAAGTTCCTCTTTTCTTCTACCTTCAAACGTGACAATTTGTCCTTCTAAAAGAGTTTTCCAGTCTGACCGTTTCGCAGCTGTAAATCACTATTGCTTAATTCTTCGCGTCATATTATAAATTCGACCAATGTTACTATGCCCAATTATTATGAGTCTTTAGCTGTGTTACTTCTAGATAGGCTTAGTAATGCCCACTTCGGCTATATCCATTTTGATACTGATGTTTTCGGACTTTGCTTTGATATACCAATAGTTGAAGTTATTTTGTTGACCTCGAATAAAAAAGGTATTCTAGGGAAAAAATCTTACACGTTCTCCTATCTTGAATTACTGAAATGCAATTGCATTATTGATATAAATAGGTAGCAACTACTTTGCTTTATTAAAGTTAGTTTTCTTAGCCCAACTCTTCTCGATTGGTCATAATATTGGGTATACTAGTGGCTTCGCATGCATTTGTTATTTTTAATAGCAGTAGATGAGTTATAGCAAAATAAGTTGTATCAATATTGTAAGATTAAGCATATATTGTAAATAAGCATACCAGTTTACTCAGTTATCGTTTCAAGTTGATGTGCTGCAGAGTCATTTAGTGATAAGATATGGTAGAATATTTAGCATAAGAATATTCTCCATGAAAAAATATTTAGGTCTATCCACTTTCAAAGTGTTCAGCCAGACGGTGTCAGAGTTTATCTATTTCATATAGCAATCCATTTTTATTATATACTGGCTAAGATATTCGCCACTTTCACTGCGAGAAAACACATACTCTTGAACGCGTAGTAAGTCGCCCTTATCTAAAAAAATTCTAGATTTTTAAAACTTTAATAACTTTATATGTATTAGTTATTGTGATATTTTTAGATAACGATCATGTGCCTATAAAGTAAAGTAAAAACAATGATGATTGAAATTTATCCCGTAGTTTTTTATCATCTTATCATTTTTATAAAATAGACAAAGACAATATAGTTAAACGAATCTTCCTCCTGTTTCTCAATCAAGTATTCTATTTTTTTTGTTTAGTAGATACTGATAAGCTTTAGTTATTACCAATAAAGAAAATTTGGATTTTTTTTTTGCATACCATCGACGATTCGACATCCTTTATTTATTAATTTATATTCCTCATACTTCATGATCGTTACGTTTACTAATCTGAGATATTTGTACATTTTTGTCGAAAACTTCTGCAATATTTAAAATTAAATAAAATGGAAATTGTGGCGGAATTTCGACAACCAGACGACCAACTATGTGCTATATGAAGAATATGTACATACTTTCTAATTTTAAATACCCATACATATATAATAATATAAAATTTAACTAGAGAATTATAAAGTAATATACTAAAGAAAATAATAAGTTTCTATGTTGAGCTTATTACTTTTCACAAGGTGAGAAGTGTTTTTGTTCATCTGTCACCCGGACACTAAATAAGCAACTTTTATCCTGAGGGTGCCATTTTAATGAGAAGTAATGAAGTTTCCGACCCCTCTGATGTTTTGTTAGGTAACAACCTTATTTGTTTTAGTTAGCACATGTTTTTATATACATAGCAGAGTATTTTTCAACTGTTTCTCATTTCGCTTTTGCTTTGACAGGTAAAGCGGTGGTGAATCTATGCTATGCGTGTCATAATTTCGATTTTTGTAGGAGGTATACACTGGAAGTAGATTCCTTTAAAAAATCTTCATCTAATATAAAACCTCTTTTCTCTCTGAATGATATAGACTATGGTTTATTATTTATTTTTACATTGGGATTAACTACAAAGTTGCCATCGTTTCAAAATTTAATATAAGCTGTCATACTTTAACGAATAGCAAACATTTCGGAGTACTTATTAGATCAGTTTCAAATTATGAAATTAAATGTCTCTGAGACAATCATTTTCAATTTTGTTGTCTAGTGTACTGGAACAGAAACGGTACACTCATAATAGCACAGTTTGGATACGTTTAGATATAATAATTACTCCGTAGTTTTCAACACCGAGCACAACGAAAGAGAATTCTAGAATGGAATCATCTTTAAGGTTCAGATGAACTGTGTTTATATACAATTCGTAATTTTTTGTAACTAATTTTTTTTACAGATAATTAATTCTATTGCTGAAAAAGTATAAAAGGAGGATTCAATAACATTTTTGAAATTGGTCTTTCTAACCAAATTAACCAATTTTACCCAAATTCTGAATGGAGTGGTAATCTGTTGGAGCAAAGTCCGGTAAGTATGGTGGGTGTCGGAAATTATTCAAGTCCATTTCCTCTAATTTAGCCATGGCTGTTCGTGAAGTATAGTTTCTAGCATCATCCTAAAGCAGCATAGAGAGAGATTGATCAGTTTCGGTTATTTAACGGCTAGCTTTTGCACCACGGTTTGCGATCGTTGACAATACAGACCTAAATTACAGTGAATAATGAGAAACATTACACAACGAAAAAAATGGAATAACAATAGACGAAGAAGTGAAAATGATTTAATTTATTAACACTAAAATTAACGTATGGAAAAAAAACAAGATGGTAAATATATAATTAAGAATATTGAAATATGATTTACTAAATGTAGTTTAAATGATCATGGATATAAAATACGTTTGATTGTCTTTTTGAATTTAAATGCTCGATGGTCAAATACATATATTGAGATGTGCTTGGAAGCGAGCCTATTGTATTGCCTATTTAATGTTTTAGGAAATCGAGAATCGAAATTGTGAATAAATAAATAAGAATAATTATATTTGTGACATCTACCTATAAAACATGAAATAGTGTTAATTGTATTTGCCATCATATTTGGATTGGCGTTACTCTAGGTAATCAGAAGCCAATGTGAGAAACGGGCGAGATCCTGGCTTCGCAAAGAAGCAGTCGGTGTTGGTTTGGCACAGCCCGTGGTCAGTACACATTGTGCGACCATCAGGCTCTACACATACTTCGGACAGGTATTAGAATCAGTGAAATTATTTTTTTTAAAAGGGCGGCTGATGTAAGGACATCATTAAGTAATGTACAGGCAAACAAAATGTATACAAAAGTAGAAAATATAGAGAGCGCGGTTGCATCCGCACATTATAAAGAGATAAAGTTTGTGAGTTTGTGATGTGACGTTGTAGGGGATAATTTTAAGAACTACACTGGTCCGATTTGAAAAAGTCTTTCAATGTTATATAGCTCATTTATGGAAGATGGTTGTAGGTATATATCATCACGCCAGGACTAATAGGAGCAGAGCACCAATGAAGAATGTTTCAAAATCGGGGTTATTCTCCTCTTAAGAACTTCCGCTGCGTGTTAACGTTAGCCCAAAGTAACTATTCCACGCGAACGAAGTCGCGGGCAGATACTCTCTACTCTAATAAAACTCGACTATAATAATTATAATTGTGTTATAAAAGCTATCGAGATTAGATAAAACACTTCATTTATTAATATCTGGCGCAGTAATATTTTACGTTGTCATCGTCTTTATAATTATTAGGTCGTTAATAAGCCGTAACGCTGGCGCCATATAATCAAAGCGAAAATAAATCTTTGCAAAATGAAAAACGGACATGAAATAACCGCATATTTTTTCTTTTAAACACAACCATAAAAATGCCGTAACTTGTAAGCAAAAACTACCCCATCAGCCTGTCAAATAGGATAGTAGAACTGTGAATAACTGCCCGTTTAATGAGTGCTTTAACGCTTCCAATGTGCTTTATGAATAATGAAATTAGTTGCTTATTCCGTTGAGTATCGTGGCCGGGACTTAATAAGTTTTATGAATTACGAGTCGCCGTAAACGTCTTCAGGGCTCTATCAAACATTATAACAATAATTGCCACTCAGTGTTATCTGATTTTGGGTTAAACGGAAAAGGTTTATATACAATGCTATATACAGATATTTTGTTTTATATATCTCAGTCTACTTAACTTGAAAATGAATATAAAGAATAAACTGAGTGAGAAACCTTAATTTTATAAAATATACCATTATATTTTATTATTTTTAATGATTACAGATGTTGAAATAATGATGGGTTAATTGATAACGTGTTCAACTTCGACTTTTTTATATTATAAGAGGTCAACGAATAGGGGGTCACCTGATGTATAAGTGATCACCGCCGTCCATAGACACCAGTAACACCAGAGGAGTCGCTAATGCGTTGCCATCTTATGTTGGTCGGGAAGGGGATGGAGGGAAGGAAGATGGGGGAGGTGGGCCTCCGGCGTTCTCACTGACTGAACGAAACGCAATAATGCAAGTACTGTTACTGTTAACGACGGTGTTTCTGTGGATCGGGTAGTGGTTTTATACCAGATTAGGACTACCCTCGGTATCGGCTCAAGCCTAGGTCCGTTTCCTCGGCGTGGAGCCCTTGAGTGCGCTGCTCAAGCAATACAGTGACAAAAAATCTTATATCACTGCAACAACATTACACATATCACCTCCACACACGTGCACGCATACATGTTTACACATGAAAGTGGAAGGGTATTGTTTCTTTCCTTTATCGAACTGAAGGGGTTTAGAAAATTATCCGATACGAAATACGAGTATATATAAGAATTGTTGAGATATGTATGCTTGGTACACATATATGTTCCAACAAGTCATGTATGTATGAATAGTTAGCTCAGGTCAGTTCAGATAGGACGCGAATTGCACGTATCAGGCAACAGCCCAAGCCGAGGTATGCCGTACACCCTTGAGCTAGTTGTCAAATAAAATCGGTTGAGTGCCATAAGCGCTCGCCCTAGTAGTCCGGTAAAGCTGTTAAGATCTTGCTAGGTCAATAGCGTAATAAGTTCAAGAAGAATAAAAAAGTGTGTCGGGTGTTACTACCCCGGGCGAGCCAACCCATTCATGCTGAGACCAGTTATAGCTTCAGCGTGCCTCTACCACTTACCAAGATCGTTAACTTCTAGTCCTTGCGACAGAGATGGAATTTTCGGTGAAGAATAATGTCGTGGTGAAAATACGACAGGTGGGGATTTTTCTAAGCCCGCTTTGTTAGCTACCGCCCATAGTTGAGAACCTGTCGCCAAGAATGTATGGGAGTGTTGCGCTAGCTGCATTTAAAAGCCAGACCTCCTCAAGGTTTAATGTGTTTAAGATTTTAGACCATATCTTTATATAACATTAGATGAGATTGTGGTCAAACTGCAAAACCTATAAAGTATAAAAAAAGAGGCAGTACCAGTATACAACAATCGAACTCGGCTGGATGATGACTATCAAGAAGTAACGTTTATAAGTATGTAGTTCGCAGTACAAAGAGCGTATCTAGTATTCAAGCATAGAGCATTTGAAACAGACCAGAACATTACATCATTACATGTTAACAGATCCATCAAGTAGGTGGTAGAGCCACGCTGAAGCTATTACTGGTTTCAGCTTGAATGGGTCAGCTCTTCCGAGATACCACCACCGTCTCACAGAAAACCGACGTAAAGTAACAATGCTTGCATTGTTGCGTTTCGTTCGGTCAGTGAAAGCACCGGAGGCCCACCTCCTCTTCCCTCGCCCCTCCCTTCTCCACCACCATTCTCCCCCTCCCTTTACCCTTTTCCCCCCAAATACAGGTTGGCAAGGCACTTGCAACTCTCCTGGTGTTGCAAATGTCTTTGGATGACGGTGATCACTTAACGTCAGGTATTATTAGCCTGTTCGTTTGCCGTCTATGAAAAAAAAAAGTCATCTTTAGTTGTCTTTTGGCTTCAGGTTTCGAAATCACCTTGGAGACTGGCATAACGACGGTGACAAGCAATAGATTCTAGATCACTTATTGATGACAATTTTTTTTTGAACTGACTACGCTATTGGCCTGACGGGCCTTAAATACCAACTATTGTTCATGGCAGCCGTTTTCCGATAGCACTTAGTAAGGTAAAGTGCAGTCACTTTGTCGAGCTGGCATAAAATAGCTGGAAATATAAAACTTGCGCATAATCTGTTATTTGTTTTTAAGTATACGCACCATTTTCTCTGGTCCAATAATTGATCGCTTTTGGTGAGGCCTCGACGTGACACTGCAAGGTGACGTCTGTACCGGTGGGTGCTCCCACCAACTGATTTGGCACTTGTACAAGGGGATGAACTGAAAACAAGAAACATTCTGAATATTTGCTATTGGAGCTACTCAGGAAGGACGTCAGGACGAAGGTTAGAAGTTTACAAATAAAAATAGATGATTAAAGTTAAACGAACCCCTGGTTTGATAGTGTGTGTCTTAAATTATAGTTATACTTTCACTACGATAGGTCTTTTGAACGTCATCATTATTGACATCATCTACGTCATAAAAGGAAAGTCAATCTACAAGGAATGTAATTGGAAATTTAATAAGATATGTCCTGGGTGAGATAAAAAATTTAAAACATGAAATGAGAAAATCTCAAATAAATAATTCCACTTCGATGTATTTCATCTTAAATTACTTTAGTAAGATAATTTTTATGTTTATTTACTCTGTAAATTTTGAATTATGAATTTTCATTAAACTATTTTATATTTAATTTTTCATTAAATTATTTTTTATTTAATTTTAAAATAACGTCGAATCCAACATTGTATATTGTAATTGTTTAGTGACTAAATTTTACAAGATCCATTATCTTATCGAGATACTAGCTAATAACCCCGACTTCGTTGGTGTCAATTCATGTTATAATATGTTTCAGGTACAAAAAAAAAGGAAACCGTTCGCCCCACTTTCGGTAAGAAAACGTAAGTTAGTAAAAGTGTAGCATTATTAAAATCATAGTTTCTTAAAATTTCCATAATTTTAAGATGTGTGAAAATATTGTGATTTTTTAAAATAATGACTAGTTCTAGGAAATGTCTACGAAGTAAAATTAAAAAAATGTCCTAATTGTCTTCAGTATTACGATCAACCGATTGAAAAATATTTTAGAAATTATCCCTTACTTTAAAATCAATAAAAATATGTCAAAACTAATAAAACAAATCTAAATGCAGCATTGAAGCAAATATGCTCAGAATGTCATGGAATATATGTTGCCTAAAATAGCCTCGACGATTTCAGCCGCGTTTTGTTTACATAACTTTTGTTTGGACTCTTTATTTATGTGAAAGCTCGCAGTCTGCATTTGGCGATGAATGCATTCGTACTTTGTGTAAAAAATGTGAAGCATAATATATCGTTTTAAAGTATATGTATAGCATTTAAAAGTATTACAAGGAAGCTCAGAAAATATTATGCGAATCAATATTTATGTTTTTTCTTGCCAAGAAAATACATATTTCTTTCTTCGTTGATGGTAGTTTTATATTTGATCATAATTTGCAACGACATAAATATTTTAATTCATCAGCTCTTTAGTCTAATGATCAAGATATATGGTGATTATATTCATATTCACTGACACTGTTAAGGGTCTGGTTATTGTAGTACGTATGTTCCTCCCCCAATCACGGAGGGGGAGATGGGGCTCTGCCTCATGGCGAAGAAGGGCCGCCCTCCGGACTGCTTGTCCGGATATCGGCCCCTCGTCCTGCTGGACGACGTCGGGAAGGTGCTGGAGTGGGTCGTCTCTTCCCGAGTCGTCCAGCACCTGGAGGGAGTGGAGCCGGAGGGCGTTCCACAGTGGACGCCCTGTGCCTCCTAAAGTCGCTGTCCACGGAGGCGACCTCCCAAGGGGAGAGGGTCTTGGCGGTGTCCCTAGACATCGCCAACGCTTTCAACAGCCTGCAGCACGGTGTCATACGGGAGGCTCTCCGGTATTTCGGAGTGCCTCCGTACCTGCGGCAGCTGTTGGAGGCGTACCTGGAAGACAGGGAGGTCACCTACGTCGACGGCGACGGGCGAATGGTCCGGCGGGCTACAAGGCGGGGCGTTTCACAGGGGTCGGTTCTGGGGCCGCTCCTGTGGAACATAGGCTACGACTAGGTGCTCCGCGGCGGGCTCCCGTATGGGGCGCGCCTAATCTGCTACGCGGATGACATCCTAGTCGTAGCCCGGGGGGAGAACTGGAGAGAGATAGAGCACCTGGCCACGATGGCCACAACCCTCGTGGTTAGGCGCATAAGAAGGTTGGGCCTCAGGGTGGCCCTCGAGAAGACCGAGG
>JACEII010000005.1:2980421-3014468 GCA_014332785.1 Antheraea mylitta | reverse complement strand
CCGGGCGGACCGTTGGGGAGGCTAGTCAAGGGGAGTAGTGGAGAACGATCCCTTGCCGCCCCAACATCACGGTCTGTCGGTACACCGTGGGGTTTTAGTCCGTGCGGGTCGGACATAACCCATCCTCTTCCCCGTGACGGTGGGTATCGATAAGGGTTTTCCCCACGTTAAAAAAAAAGTATGTATTTATTAAGAATAAGATAACATAATCTATTTTCTTATAAAAATAAATAAATTTACCGAATTGTATTGAATAAGTAAAACCTTCTTATTTTGTGTGACATATACGACATATACATGATAATGTAAATTGAATGATTATGTAGAATTTATTGGAAAACTTCTGCAATGTGGAATCTACATCAGTGCGTCGCTCGCGCAGTGTTTGTATAGGCAATCTGCTCTTGTACTCGGAAATTTTGTCACATGTTTACTTAAAATGGCATACAATAGTTGATTGCATTAGTTAATTTTCTACGCATTGAGACTAATTTACCTTAAAACGACGTAGGTTTCACTCTTAAAGCTAGAAATTTCGGTGGTAGGGTTTCTTTTAAGTCCGCCAGATAGGTATCATCCTCAAGTTGATAATCTGTTGCTAAAAAACTTAAGGTGTTTTCCAGCAGCTACATTTGAGAACCAGACTAGGTTTAGTGTATTTATAATTTTAGAACATGTTATCATTTAAGATCAGGTGAGATCATGGTCAAACGTTAAAATCTATAGGTACAGTCCAAAAAAAAACTTTAGGCATATTTTAGATAGAGAAACCTACTCTTACTATATCTTATATTAAAAACATATTATACTATGAGTTTAAAGGGGCTACATAATAAACGCTGGTTAATACAATTATTCTTGTGATTGTTTTTTATAACATAAGTATTCACAATCCGTGTTATTACAAAAAAGTTAAACACGTATTGAATACTTGATCTATAATGGGTACTTACGTATTAAATGCATCGCGCTCGCCGAACTTTCGACATCTTGCTCTTTTATCTCCGTTTGGTTTGGTTAGTTTAGACTTGCGAAAAAGGTCAACACGAACTTGCCGCGCAGTGGTCGGCGAGCGCGGTGCTTTTAATACGTAAGTAGGTACCCAAACTTTTTTAAAGAAAAGTATTCAATACGTATTTAACTTTTTTGTAATAACACGTCATATGTTTTGTTGAGATTTGTTAAGTACGTGTTATTGATTTTAAGTAAACTTGTTTGAATTATTATAGCTCGTAGGAGATACTTATGAGAGTGAAATCTATATCATAATAATTATTATATGTCATTAGCATTGTATTACTCCTGGTCAAGGTATCGAAAACATATAAAAATAGCATGAAATAAGATAGAACTAAATGAAATTAACAAAGTTACATAGAATATTAGCAAAATGTAAGGCTTTAACAAAGGAAATTATTACGTCTTCTTTAACTGATTCTAAAATCTTATCCATACTTACAAGATAAAATACAAAATCCGCACTCAGAGTGAAAGCGTAAAGATTTAACAAAAAGAATGGATTATTTTACAAATGTAAACAATCGTAACCCAAAGCTCTATTTAGAGTGAATTAAGGAAAACGGAATTTTCTTCCACGACCTTAGATCGGAGCTTATTTGCGGTTATTCTCTTTGACCGTCGTTAAGTTCCTTTGGACGGCTTTTACGAGTTTGAGTGGCCAATTTAGCGAACAAAATCTGAACGATCAGAATTTTTGCTCTAATTAATAATTCCAAAGGCCAAAGAGGGCAGATCGCTGCTTATTAAATAATACAGTATAATGAACGGTTTAATCGTAAATCTTTTTAGGATGAGATGACTGTTCAAGGGAAACTGAAATTAATATACACGATCTTTATTATCTGCATTTTTTGAAAGTTAACAATTATATACATTTTACGCTAATGTCTACAGCGTATCACAGTGAATTAATATATCAGAGGACGTATGAACTTAGCACTAGTAATAGAAACTTGAAGAGCATGTTATCATCGTTAGGTTGTATTGACAAAATATATGGGTTATATGACTCGAATTGTGTTGATTATGAATACAGATGGTTCTGTAGAGAGCAAATATGCCTTTACTATTTAAATACATTTATTTATTTAAAGAATTTATGTTATTGTAATTAGGACATTTTCTATTGTTATCATTATTTACGTGCTGCGTGATAACGTTTTCGTACACGTATGTTTGGAATACTGGACCGTGAGTATCGGTGCCCATATTTGGTCCCTATGGGTTCTAGTTTCTTGTTTTCTACAAAGTTAAATAAAATAAGCTACCACTATACACGTAAGGTTGAAATAAAAGCAAATCCACGTCCAGTGGCCAATTGTCATCTCTCGTATAGTTAATTGGTTCCATCAATAGAAAACCCACTTTTTTTTTTTTATAGAAGCACGACAAAGTGACTGCACTAAGCCTGATGTTAAGCATAGTACAATCCAAAAACATCGGCAACCAACGAGAGACAGATTATCCATCGCCGGTCGCCGCTGTCATGCCGGCCATAATGACGAAGGTCGCCCGGTACTGGATATGCACAGGCTGATCCCGAAACGCGACGCGCAGAAGCGAGTCACTATGACGGGCTTTTTCGCCATATGCATGGTGGTTGCGACCCAGTCGGGCTGTATAACCCTACCACCCCACTATCGCCATTGCCTCGTTCGTTGATCAGCAGGGTGCACCACGTGCAGGTGAGGTTGGCTTGGGTGTCTCAAGTCTTAAGATGTTATTCGACACCCCTTAGTTATTCGACACCCCTTACACCCCAAAATATAAAAATTACAACGAAATTACGACTTGGGTATCAAAATATGATGAATCACGGTCAAATAAAATTACTGAGAGCAAATTTAGATTTTCTCCTTGAATAGATCTTGAAACTATATATTTTGTAATGAAATATGGACTTGTAAAATTAGCAAATATTGTGTGTAGAACTCATCAGTATCATATTGCTCCACATACTTAAATGTCTTTACAGATATTTACAAGTTAACAAAATATTATGGAGCATTCTTGCGTAATATCTCAATGACCACCGTTTCTTTTCATAGCACTGTATACTCAGTATATCTACGATCGAGTCCATTTTATCGAAAGGACAAATTAAACTTTTAATTTAATAAAATCGGGTATTACAATTTAAAAAACGTGATTAAGCAATCTGAGGATTTATAAGTATAGAGCATTCCTCAACGGCAATCAAAAGTTACGGCAAGTTTCGTCGAGAAGGATTCCGCGCGGAATTCTTGAAGTGACAGTTTGATTAACCGAGAGACACGCACACGCTTTTCCCGTTTACAGATATCTTGGCGTTTCTACCTACAAGGTACCTGGTTTCTTTGACTTGAGAATTTATTAATCTGTGTTACTTCTAGGTCAGATTTTTTAAATGTTATGTATACGAAGTTTATCATCGTATTAAGTGTTCGTTATCGAGTGTATAGTTTGTGCGTTTTATATTGACATGAATATTACCTTGCTGAGCATGTGCTACTGTTTTTATTATGGTGTATTGTTTAAGAGTAATCACATAATAATCTTCAATGTGACCTAAAGCGAACGCACGTGCAAGATTTTGTCCAAGGTACGCCTTAAAGACGTGAAATTCCATTCACTTTAAACCTCCTTTCTATAGCAATTCTACAAAAAAATCAGTGACGAGGCTTTTAGTAAATCGATCACTGCCGATAAAATTCGTCACCAAATATTATCATTTTCTTGGACAACAATGTGCTTAACATCAAATACTTTGCACTCATTTAATTAATAACCAAAGAAAAGTATATAATAAGTACAGTAATTGATTCCATAGTTAGGTAAATATATATTGAATTAAGGACCATCATATATATATTATTGGAATCTTTTTAAGATTCCATATAATTAATCTATTATAACTCATACATTTTTGGATTTAAATCAAACATTTGTTCGTTTCGATTTGTCTGTATAGTAAACAGATACACAATTTTCAGGATTCCGTGTAATCAAATGCTTAGCCCCAATTATAATATTTTGACTGTAAACTGTCAGTCTCGGTAAATGTATTCGCAATATTATTAAAATTAAAGCTACAGCATTTCTCATTTTAAATTGATCTAGATTTGTTCCAGAAAAATACCCTTTTGTTTTTAGTGTTTTTTCTTTATTTTAAATTTTATTTACTCTGTCCCTGTTTCGGTAGCAAGTTAGAGGAAACTCGTCCCGTTACAAAGCATTTACAGTCACAAATGAATTGCTTCACTTCTGACGCACCTAAAAAGTCTTTTTATGTTCGCTTACGGCAGCCACAGTTTCCCTACCCACTGTTATCATTCGTTTTCGGGGGAACAAAATTTAAATTAAATATTTGAGAGCGTTAATTTTGTCTCCTCATCGAGAACGCGACGCATTCTTTGTGAAGTAATTAAACTGAGTGGAAGGGTTTCAGACGGCAGTAGTTTGTTTGTTCGCTTGAAATTGCGTTTCCTATGAAGCGAATTTCTTGTTGTCGTCAAGTGTGACTTCGAGTACTGTTTGTTTTTACCTTACTTAAACGGAATGAACAGTGAATTTATTGTATTTAGTTTAGGAATTTCGTTCAATTATAATGTCTTACATTATTTCTAACGTAATAAAAAGTAGCTTACATGTATACTATTACGTTACGCTATTTTATTAGTTACAATAAAATAGTCTTCTTTATACTTTATAGTTTTAGCGTTCTGATCACAATTTGATGATGATGTGACATAAGATCGAGACACGCTGAATTTGGAGGAAGTCTGGTATATTCTTTAGAGTTTACAGTTTTTACTTTAAAGTACAAGTTCTTTTTTCGATCTGAGTACGCTATTAACCCAGCAAGGTCTTAATAGCTTCACCGGACTACTTTTAAAGTACAACTGTTTGAATAAATCTATAGATAATGATAGATCTACTTAAATGTGGTTGTTAGCCAGGTGGGCTTCACAATTCAGCGGAAGACCCAGGATCTTTCTTCAGGAACAATGAGTATAACATCATCAGCTCAGGGTGCCGCATCTCTTTTAAAGAATATGAGTGCACCTACAAATTCAAAATTTAAATTCTCATCTATTAGTGCAGGTGAAATAATAAGGACATTTAAACAATTAAATTTAAAACACACCGAAGACATATAGGGAATGTCGGTAATAGTAATACAGTCCTTAATCGTCACTATTTCACCACATTTGGTTAATATATTTAATCAATGTATATTAAAAGGAACCTTCCCTAATCTAATGAAAGTAAGCAAAGTGGTTCCTTTGTTTAAATCAGGTAGCAGAAGTAGTCTTGGAAATTATAGACCTATTTCTGTACTTCCGTCGATAAGTAAAATTTTTGAAAATATAATGCTTAAACAATTGGTAGAATATTTTACAGTGCAAAAGTTTCTGGATGGTCGACAGTTTGGTTTCACAAAATCGAAATCTACTACTGACGCTGGTGCAACGCTCATAAATCATATATTAGGAGCCTGGGAGGATTCGCAGGATGCAATTGGTGTGTTCTGCGATTTATCTAAGGCATTTGATTGCGTTGACCATAGTACACTTATTCTTAAATTAAAACACTATGGTATTTGTGGATCTTCTCTCGACCTTCTAGTCTCTTATTTAATAGATCGCTGTCAAAAAGTTAACATACATGGGGTAACCTCAGCGGCATCATTTGCGCGAATTGATGTACCACAGGGGTCTATTTTAGGGCCGTTCTTGTTTTTAATATATATAAACGATCTACCGCTAGTGGTTAACAACTCTGCTGACATGGTGCTTTTTGCGGATGATACTTCTCTAATATTTAAAGTGAAAAGGATAGATTCAGAGATTGGGCATCTGAATAATACTTTAAATGAAATTTGTCATTGGTTTGCGTTGAATAATTTATTGGTAAATGCAGATAAAACGAAATGTATAAGATTTACTTTACCCAATGTTAGACAGGTTGATAGTAGAATCAAGATCGAAGGGAATCTAGTAGAGTTAGTTGACAATACTGTATTCTTGGGAATTACATTAGATTCTAAATTACAATGGGGCTCTCACATTAAAAAAATGGCGAGCAGATTAAGTTCTGCTGCATTCGCAATACGCAAAATTCGCCAGCTTACAGATATTGCCACTGCTAGGTTAGTCTACTTCGCTTACTTCCATAGCATAATGTCTTACGGTATTCTGCTGTGAGGTACGGCTGCTGAGGTAGACACCATATTTTTATTACAAAAACGAGCAGTTCGAGCAATATATAATATGGGACCTCGCGAATCATTAAAAACGAAATTCCAGGAATTCAGTATCTTAACTCTACACTCCCAATACATTCTTGATAATTTAATGTATGTCCGTAAAAACTTTGAAAAACTGATTTTAGTAAAAGACCGGCATAATGTAAATACTAGAAACTGTAATAAACTGGTTGTCCCATGTTTTAGACTTAGTAAAACCAGTAATAGTTTCTTAGGTAACAGTGTTAGGTTTTACAATAAAGTCCCAAAACATGTTACCGATTTGCCGGACTGCAAATTTAAGCGCCATGTCAAGCGGGTGTTAGTGTCAAAAGGATATTATAGAGTGGATCAGTATATGAACGATAGTGATGTCTGGAATTGACTCCTCTCTGTGCATCCACTATAAGCTGTGTATGATGTATTATATCATTATATATTATATATATGTGTGTAAAAAAAATGTACCCGGTCGAGTTTCTTGCCGGTTCTTCTCGATGGCTGGGTTGTCTTCGAACCGGTGGTAGTTTTTGACGTTCATAAGCGCCTTATTAGGGCCTAAACTGAATAAAGAATTTTTGATTTTGATTTTTGATTTTGATTTTCTAGGCCGGCCGCCGGGGCGACATGCGGAGTGCTTCGTTATCCCTTGTGCCCCATCATGGCGGTAGTGGGCACCCATGGGGTTATAGTCCGTGCAAGTCGGACATAACCCTCTCTCTACCCCGGGAGGGTGATGTATCCATAAAGGATTTTCCCGTATAAAAAAAAGGTGGGCTTCACAAAAAACCCAACTACAATGATAATACGGTATCATCATACTGCTTTCAATTACATTAAAGCTAGACAGATTAACACGATGTCCGACCGCACTACTAAATTTCAATATGTAGATAAAATAAATGAATTAGTACATGAAGTATTTTTATTGCTTTAGTATTGATTTTTTTATATATCATAAGAGGCAAACGAACAGGTGAGTCACCTGATGTTAAGTGATCACTACCGTCCATAGACACCAGCGACACCAGAGGAGTCGCAAGTGCGTTGCCTGCTTGTGTTGGTGGGCAAGGGGGAGGGAGAAAAGGGAGAGGTGGAGGTGGGCCTCTGGCACTCTCACTGACCCAACGAAACACAATAATGCAAGCAATGTTACTTCACGTCGGATGGTACTCTACCTCGGGTGAGCCGACCCATTCATGCTGAAGCCAACTATAGCTTCAGTGTGGCTCTACCACCTACAAACAAGCCATCATCACTCTTTCCACCGATTAAATAATGTAAAGTAAATAGAGAATTATTGATAATAAAATAACACTTGTTTAACATGAAAAATGAGTGACAGATTTTAATATGCGAGTACACAAGCGTAGTATATTGAAGCGCTGTCAGGACACGGTACAACGGTAAACAGTATAAAATTTGCTATATTTATGTGTGCGGATAGGAACAAATGTGACAAGTTTTATGATTGAATGGTATTTTTTATAATAAAAATCCTTAACAATGAAGGATCGGTTGCTAAAATTGTGCAAACATTTGGAAGCTTTTTTCGGTTTTCACCCTTTTATTATTATTATATTAGTGGGTTTTTGTATCAATTCGTTTTCTTAAATGTGTGTTCGGGTGAATCTTGTAACTGTTATAATTTTTTTTTATACCATATGAGGCAAACGAACAGACGGGTCACCTGATGTTAAGCCATCACCACCGTCCATACACACTTGCAACATCAGGAGAGTCGCAAGTGCGTTGCCAGCTTGTGTTTACGGGGAGGGGGTGATGGGACGGTGAGGAGTAGAAAGGGAAGTGGGTCTTCGGCGCTTTCACGGACCCAACAAAACGCAACAAGGCAAGCACTGTTACTTTACGTCGGTTTTTTATGAGAAGGTGGTAGAACCTTGGGTGAGCCAACCCCTTCATACTGAATTATATCTTCAGCGTGGCTCTACCACCTAAATACCTACCTATTTAACGAACTTCCCGAAATGTACAATATTTCAAATATCTACCTTAGACATTTGAATTTTTTTTATAATCCTGGATTACTTTAAAATGCAAGGCAAATAAGAAAAATATGAATGATATAGAAACTTTTTATTTTCAATATGATGAGATAAATATAAATTAAAATAACACGCATATAAGAATTAAAACCACAAAGTAATTTTTTATCTCTTTAAAATGATCTAAAAAAATATAAAATACACTTACACTAATAATGATTTTAAACCTCAAACAGATTTTTGGACTCTTATTAACGGACTTTTTTTACGTGGGGAAATCCCTTATGGATACCCACCCTCCCAGGGGAGAGGATGGGTTATGTCCGACTCGCAAGGACTAAAACCCCACGTTGTACCGAGAGACCGTGTTGTTGGGGCGGCAAGGGATCATTCTCCGCTATTCCCCTTGAATAGCCGCCCCAACGGTCCACCCGGCGGAAGGTTGCCGCCGGGCTCCTACCTATAGAGAGGCAGCTGGGTACACTCCAGCTGCCCCCCCCCTCGTCTGCCAGACCTGTGCAATAAGGGGATGAGCCCCCTGACTACATCCCCTCAGGTCCGGCTATGGTGGCAGGAGGAGTTGGGCAAAGCCCCGCCTCCTCCTGCCGGTCCTTCGTTGGCGAAGACGGCCACTGAGGGGGTTCGCCTCGCGGGCCCTCTCCGCCGCCTCCTTTTGCGAGGAAGTCATCTCGCCACGCCTGCTCGCTGCCGAGCATGGACGAGACCACGCTCGGCAGCGACAAATCCTCTCCTACCACCGCCGCTATAGTGCGGCGCTCCACCTTCCACAAAATCTAACTACTATTATAAAAGGATCATTGTCTATTTTTTTACTGTCTAAAATAATCGGTAAATGTTTCGTTTTAACAAAGAAAAACAACTCATCGAGTCGATACAATCCATAAACATTGGACCTATTTATATGATATTTATCGACTTTGTATATCTAACACATTATATGTATCTAGCGTATTCTATAGCATTTATACTTATTTATGTATACTAATTACTATAAGATTATAAGGAATTATTCGTGGATGGATTTAGGCTACTTTTTTTTGGAGTCGATTAAATACTATGCCATTCTTTTCTTGTGAAAAAACCTACGCTCTATCTAATTCCCTATAAGGTTATTATTTTGCGTTTATATTTATGATTAAATTAAAGTTAGTATTAATAAATTTTTGATAAATTTTTGTTTATCTAATTTTATTGTTAAAAGAAAAACTCACAATGAAATAAAAAAAAAAAACACATTTTCTTTACATACAGTTTATATTCTGTAATGCTGAAAAAACACAGACAGACTAAAAGAACTGCTTTTACATTTATAATTTATTGGATTAAATAAAATCAAAATTTAAAAAATCTGTAATATTAAAGTAACAACTTTCTATTTAAAGGATATTAAAGTACATACAACAGTTATACATTGTTTTAACATCTTTGTTTGGTCATTTTCCAAAACATTTAAACTGATTTTAACGGGACACTTTTACAAGCAGATAGCTAATGTTATAAGTAGTAACTTAGGCTATATTTATTTTAGAAAAAAAAACATTGAGTTGCGTTCAAATATAAATTAAAGGAACAGTGTCCAGTTGCGCACGTTTACACCTAACAAAAATTTTGAAATGAAAACTTTTATAGCCGTGTTGTGTGAGTTTTTGGTAGGGGAAAACCTTATGAAAGATTTTGACGGGAATTTCACTAGCAGATAGCTGAAATTACTGCAGGTGACATAGACTACTCTAATTTAGACTAAGTGTTAACCGCGGTTTCGTTTACAATCCTATCTCAAAAACAGTTGGACTAACGAAACTTTAACCAACAGATAGTGGCCATCACAACAAGGAATTTAGTCTATTTTAATTTAGACTAGCTGTTAACCGTGGCTTTGCCCACAATGCTATCTACAAACAGTTAAACTGATCGTAGCGAAACTTTCATTTACAGATAGCTGGTTTTATAAAAAGTAATTTAAGCAATTTTAATTTGTACTAGCTGGTAACCGTGGCTTTGCCCCTAATACGTTTACAAAAATTTTAGGGGTGTAAGGGGTGTCGAGTAACATCTAAAGACTTGAGACACCCAAGCCAACCTCACCTGCACGTGGTGCACCCTGCTGATCAACGAACGAGGCAATGGCGATAGCGGGGTGGTAGGGTTATACAGCCCGACTGTGTCGCAACCACCATGCATATGGTGAACAAGCCCATAATAGTGATTCGTTTCTGCGGGTCGCGTTTCGGGATCAGCCAGTGCATATCCAGCTTTTTGCAGACCGGCATAATAGTGGCGATCGGCGATGGATAGTGTGTCAGTCGGTGGTCGCTATTATTTTTGGATTACACTGTGTTTACCATCAGGCATAGTGCAGTCATTTTTCCGTGCTACAATTAAAAAAAAAATACTAACAGTGTGCTAAATGAGGTTTGTCATCAGCAGCATATTTGGAACGTTACCCCACCATATAATTACCTCAAAGCTCACTTACACTGTATAAGGAACTAATAAAACAATTACTTAAAATATTATTATCAAGATTTACTTTTACATTACATTTAATACACATATCTATTTTAATTAAGATTTTGAGACTATAAAAAAAATAAACGCTTGTCTGTTCCGCAAGAAATTGTGTTATGGAACTCTTTACGTAATACGTTTATGGTTTAAGATCTTATTAGGAAGACTTCGTCTATCTTCGAAATTACTAATAATTTAAATTTGTCGAATTGTAAACAATAGGCTGATAACTATTTCTCTAATTAAAAATTGAAATCTTGCTAAATTTCATACATACAAAGTCGCGGGTAACAACTAGTATAAAATAGAATAACCTAAATTACTTTTTAAGAGGTCAGTTATCTGCCAATAAAATTTCGTGAAGATCGCTCTGACCGTTTTGGAGATAGTACTATGGGTGAAGCCATGGTTAACAGCTAGTATACATTAAAATTGTTTGAATTACTTTTTATAAGATCAGCTATCTGCCAATGAAAGTTTCTTGAAGATTGGTTTAACCATTTTGGAGATAGTACTGCAGGTGAAGCCACAGTTAATAGCTAGTCTAAATTAAAATATACTAAATTATCTATTATAATGTCCACTATTTGTTGGTAAAGTTCTGTGAAAATTGGTCCAGCCGTTTTGAAGATAGCATTGCGGACCAAGCCGTGGGTAACACCTAGTCTAATTTAGAGTAGTCTATGTCACCCGCTGTAATTTTATCTATCTGCCAGTGAAATTTTTGTCAAAATCGCTCCAACCGTTTCGGAGATTACCCGGAACAAACAGGCAGGCAGACAGACCGACAAAAATTTTAAAAATTGCATTTTTGTTATCAGATACGTGTATACCCGATCAGTCATTTTTTTTAATATTTTGTCTGTATGTAATATACAGTCACATCATTTTATTATATGTATAGAATAGATTTTGAAACCGCGTCTCTTCTCTATTGTTTCAGTGTCTAATATTTTGCTTCTTCGTTCGTTTTTTTTATTATTTTCAGGTTTACTTATTTCAGGTATAAATAAAAAATTAATAGTGTTTCGCAAAGTATACGTGGCAGATGATAAGTAGAAAATTAGAGTCAAATCAACTATATTCCTTGCCCCTTTAAAATAGTACGGGCTTCGTATCATACGTTATTAATGTTCAGGTATTTTCAGAGTATTTTCAGCGATGTCCAGGCATCAATGCAAATGTAAAATGTATGCGAGCAATGTGTTTGTGTACAATGTAGGATACTGTAGTTCAGTACTGATTGGTGGCCAGTCGATCGATGCGTATAAGAGATTAATTTGTCTGAGTGCTACGAACGTACATCGAAGAGTTTACCAATGCCATTATAATTACGATGATTAACTCTTTTGTTACGTCGTAAATTCATTCATAAACAAAGAGTCTAGCCGGGTTAGTATGGGAAATTTGCCTCGCGGCATTTTTCACTCGTACTTTGGAGGACTGATTTGGTGTGAGAAGAGTGGTGTGAAAGAGTGTCTTTATTTTGAAATCAATCTTTATAAAGCAAGTATTTAACACGTATTTAGCTTTTTCGTAATAATATGGTTGTTGTTTTGTTATATCACATTTACGTATATCATCGATTATTGCTAAATACGATTATTGTGAAAAAAAAAAATTGAACTGACCACGCTATTGGCCTTACTAGGCCTTCACAGCTTCACCGGATTACTCGATTATTGTGATATATTATTTCTTCTATAGTAATTACTAGCTGAGTCGGTGTAGAATCTAATGTAAAAAACAGTGACTATTAAATCATCTGAATGTATTCAGTCTATATACTTATCTAACTTTCTCTCGTACTTAAGTCTTAAAATATATTAAAATAATATTAACTTTGTCTAGAATGAACCGATTTTAATGAAATCAAAATTACATGTTATGCGAGAATATGATGTTCTTGGTGCGATTTTATCGTGAACGCGGTACTTTAGCAGTAATGCGTGTTAAAACAAACAAACAAACAGACAGACATTTCTAAAAATGAATGAAATGTATTTTATTACGTAGTCCAAGACACTTGTAAATTTTTTTTACAGAAATCTAAAAAGTTCAGACAGTTTAGATTTACATTCTTATTATATACTAGCCCTTGCCTGCGACTTCGTCCGCGTAGTAATAGTTACTCTGGGCTAATGCTAACATGCAGCAGTAGCTCTGAAAAGAAAAAAAAAAACATCCCGATTTTGAAACATTATTCATCTGTGCTCCGATCCTTTTAGCTTTAACGTGATGATATATAGCATATAACCATTCTCAATGAATTAGCTATATAACACTTAATAATTATTCAAATCGGGCCAGTATTCTTGAGATTAACCCCTACAACGTCACAACATCACAACGTCACAAACTCACAAACTTTACCTCTTTATAATATTAGTATAGATGTAGAAGATATAAATTGGTCGTCATACTTGGCTTAATAACAAAATATGGTAAGTCGGGCTTATTCAGTACACTGCATTATTTGTAGTCGTTATAATTACACCAACATTTATCGAGCGCAAAATAAAATTATAAATTAGTATTTTGCACTTATAAAAATTAGCAATAGTTCTAATCTTTATTCGTAACTCGTCTTCGCGAGCAATGTAATGTATTCTTCTTTTCACACATATTAATGCATTTCTTGATCTACGTTGCGATAACACCGACTGATTATTATTATTCAACGGACAATGTTCTCAATAATTGCAATACAATATTTGTTGTTGAAATAATAATCATTTCTAACTACACTAGCAATAATAGTTATAGTAGTGAGACACAAGTCATAAAAGATTACACATTCAGTCACTCATATAATGTAAAACAGATATAACATTATAATACAATTAGATGGTACCAGATAATCTTTTAACGTTACAATAACGGGAGTGGTTTTGATCTAATATTTGGTAGAAACTATTGCCTACCGTCTAATCGCTTAAATTGTTTCAAAATTTGGGGTTACTTTTGAACATAAATATATGTGGTAATTTATTTCGGTATAAACTGAAAATACTTTGTAAAAAGGAGCTAATTATTTATTGTTTCAAATCCAATATAAATAAAATTTCTGTGGCACTGAGGATTTTATAAACAAACACATAATTAACGAAAACAAAGTCCAATCAGACTTAAAACAGACATATGTGGATTACACAGTTAATTATCTTGTGTGGGGTGGTTAAACCACTTGGTGGCGCCGTTGCGTTCTCGACGCCACTGAGGGGATGTTTCTATCTTATAATTAGTGGACTGTATTTCGCGGGGAAGCTAATTTGATACTCAACTATTGTGATCAGATGCGATGGCGACAGGACTAGGAAGGAAACTTGGCACATACCTTGTGGCGTTGTGGTTTCCACGTGGCTAGCCGGCTAGGTGATGTTCACGTTGCACTCCACAGTTTTCTCCGTCACGACACTGACGGATTTCAGAGAATCTCACACCACAATTATTGTTCTAAAAGTATCAGCACGCACTATATGCGGAGCGATGCGTTTTCTTAATAACTCGATCAGGTGCAAAATTAAACTGTTTCTGCATGCGGCGCGGGAAGGACACTACTGATCGACGCGCTCCGAGTCATGTATGTATGTATGTGCCACAGGAAGGGGTAATTAGGCGGGGTTGGAAGGTGTCGCGATCTGATCACCATATTGCGTTAAATGTAAAATATATAAAGCGGCGCAACCACCACTACACTATCAATAATTATTATTAAGAAATTAATTATAATAAGATTATAAAACAATAAATTATCGTGAATTTGTAAATATGCTATGAAATATATATATATTGTAGGTGGTAGAGCCACGCTAGAGCTATTAGTGGTTTCAGGATGAATGGGTCGGCTCGTCCGGCGTGGTACCACCCTCTCACAGAAAACCGACGTGAAGTAATAGTGCTTGCATTCGGTCAGTGAGATTTCCAGAGGCCCACCTCCACTCCCCAACCCTCTCCATTCATATCCCCCTCCCCCTTTTCCCTTTCCCCCTAAACTCAGTATGGTAACGTATTAGCAACACCAGAGTGCTAGTGTCTATGGACGGCGATGATCACTTAACATCAGGTGACTCGCTTGTTCGTTTGCCTCCTATGACAAAAAATATTTAAAATTCTTATAACCACTATACAAAAAAATAAAATCAGTTGTATTAAAAAATGATTAATCCGTAAGTAGTTTGGTTGGAGTGTTTGGCGGGTCTTATAGTCTGTCATGGATTTTATATTTCATTCATAATCTTCTATTATTTGACTTTATGTTTTGTAATATTGTTGGTATTTTACTTAATATAGTCGGTTTATTGAGCACACGTGAAATTTGGGTTGTAAGGGGTGTCGAGTAACATCTTAAGATTTGAGACACCCAAGCCAACCTCACCTGCACGTGGTGCACCCTGCTAAATAACGAACGAGGCAATGGCGAAAGCGGGGTGGTAGGGTTTTACAGCCCGACTGGGTCGTAACCACCATGCATATGGCGAAATAGCCCGTCATAGTGACTCGCTTCTGCGCGTCGCGTTTCGGGATCAGCCTGTGCATATCTAGTACCGGGTGACTTTCGTCATTATGGCCGGCATGACAGCGGCGACCGGCGATGGATAATCTGTCTCTCGGTGGTTGCCGATGTATTTGGATTGTACTATGCTTAACATCAGGCATAGTGCAGTCACTACGTCGTGCTTCGATAAAAAAAAAGAATAGGAACTAATATTTCGGAGCATGAATTTTGAGATTTCTGATATGCCCTAAAACTCTTTGAAAAGTTCTAACAAGGAGGCCACCATCTCCTTAGAACTTTAAAATTATCGCAAGACACGTGTATTATTATTACTTACTAGACAGTGGTAGTAATGTAGAAGATTAGATGCAATCAATAAACAAAAGTGAGAGTCACGGGACGCCTGGCAGATGTGAAACATCGTAATTTTTCGAACTGAACGAACCTTAAATTCTCAAATTACACTAATATAAGTACGCGAACTCTGTGCGGCAAGAGAGATTACGCACAGTCGCTTGCGCATGCCGTCGTCACCACGCCAACGACTGATTTACCCGCGCCTATAGGCGTTTCACTTTTTTTTTTCGAACTGACTACGTTATTGACCTAGCAAGGTCTTAATAGCTTCACCGGACTACTAAGGCGAGCGCTTGCGGCACTCAGCCGATTTTATTTGGGCAACTAGCTCAAGAGTGCACAACACAACACAACAACTGTTGTCTGATACATGTAATTCGTGATCTATCTGAGCTAACCTAAGCTAACATACATATTCATACTTATATCAGTTATCGAAACATATATGTGTACAAAGCATCCACACCTCGACAACTCTTATGTGTATTTTGTGACGGATAATTTTTCTAAAATATTTCAGTTCAATAAGGGAAAAAATAAAACCCTTCCACTTTCATGTGTAAGCATGTATGCGTGCACGTGTGTGGAGGTGATATGTGTAATGTTGTCGCAGTGATGTTAGATTTTGTGTCACTGTATCACGCGAGCAGCGTACTCAAGGGCTTCACGCCGAGGGAACGGACCTAGGCTTGAGCCGCTGCCGAGGGGAGCCTAGTCTGGTGTGCGGGAGCGAAATTTATCCCCAGAATACGGCGGCGTGATCTGTGCTTAAGCGGGCGTGGGCGCCAGCATGCTCTGTTTGTAGAGACAGGCTGGTACTGATCGTTCACTGCCTTTATTTCATCGGGAGGCTCAGTAAAAATATTTCGCGGACATCTATTATAATGCACAACGTTTGGTACGGGTTCGTATTTTGCGGCGGATACCACTAACGGACTGGATGTGTCACATCAAAAGTACTTTGGTGAGACTAATATGCAAAAGATTTTGTTTTATTAATAAAAGCTTAATAAATAATTTACGAGAATAAATCAAACCCTATCTGAATTTCGATAGTCAACGAAGCAGTAACTTTCACTAAACTGTCGAGTACAGGCGGCGCGTCGCACATTCGAATGCAAGACACGCACTGGAGATGATACGTGAGAACACGAAAATCTCCCAATTGCTTACGTGTTCGAGCGGTCGGAGCGCGTCCGTGTACCCCGGACTAACCGAGCATTGAATAACTCCTGGTTATAAATTAGTATCGTCTGATAAGTGAATTCGGGACCGCTTTTTGCTCCTGCTTTACTCAGGTGAGTAGACTTTATCGATGATTGAATTGATACATGCCGTGAATATTTAAGAGATCCCAATTTCGCTTTCGTGTGAGGTATGTGAACTTTACGGAATATTCATAAACAAACATTATTACCTAGTTAGTATATCAAGCCAATATGTTGGAAGTAATGTTGTATAAGTCTGATTCTGTAGTTAAGTTAGTTAGTAGCAATGTTCTATATATGTTGGTGATATAGCTCCTTTTAAATTAGTTGCTATAAATAAATTATATAGTAAATGTCTAATATTTGTAATCTTCAATGTAACTATTGTTCTCTTTATAGACAAACGAGCATAATAACATATATATATATATATATATGCATTACAAATGGTCTAATTTTCAGTATATTGGAATTTGACCTCGAATAACTTTTAAGTGGTTAGGTTTTTGGAAAAATCGTAAGAGACCTTTTTTGTAGAGCGTTCAATTCTCTACAAAAATATGTACAGGGATTTTTTTAATGACTAATGATGGGCAAGCAATAAAAATCAGAAGGTACAAACGAATATTTTTCTATGTTATTCTTATGGAAAATAAAGAAGTGCGATGCGAATGTCCTTAATATTAATATTAAGCGCTCAAATTTTAACTGGGATCTCCTTACATGTAAATTGAACTTTTAAGCATGCTGGAGAGAAGAAAAAAAAATGTTTTGTTTTTTTGAATCACCCTAATATATATATATATAGCAAATGATTTAACTTGTATTAATAATTACCTACATAATAAATTTAGTATTCAAATTCATATCATCAGTCTTCGCCAATCTTTTAGACCGCTCTGAATGCAGTTGTAAATAACACAAATTAAGTTATAATTACGTATTATATTACATACATAACATTGATACAGATTAAGATTAAATAAATAACAATTTTAGATTCCTATAATAATATCTTAACTTTGTTTTCTATTAAACTCTTGGTTATATATCGCGCAAACCAGAATTCATGGCTATATTCAGAATGGCCAGAAAGATTGAAAGCCTGGGAACTGTATTATACTATAGATAATATTTCATTATTTTAAAATATATTCATCTCTGTTGTATACAGTATATAATAGATAAATAAAAAAAGTTTATAATAGTTTTTAAGTATGATAGAGACTTACAATGTATATGTAGCATTATCCTTTTGCTGACTGAAGGCGGAACTCCATTAGCAGCGATGCATAAATACGCTCCCATTTCTGATCGTGTCACTTTAGTAAGATTCACCACCTCGCCTTCAAGAGACATCACTGTACAAATATTACAATTATATTTTAAAAATTATTATTATATTTTAAATAAAGACTTAAGTTATTAAGTAAATTAGTCGTATATTACTCATGACAAGATTAACAAAATGTATTGTTCGAAATGTAATCAACATGTCTTGTTGGTGAACATAATTAATAAACTAATTAACTATGTATTTGTATGATCCATCTATTCATGTACCTAGAGAAAAATAATATTATATTTTACTTAATAAAAAACATTAGCAATTAGCTTCTTTAAGTCAGGTGGAACCTAATATTTTATAGGTATACATGTTAGGTATACAGTGTGACACATAGAAACATACTATGGATAGTTCCGTACATACTATGCAATCATTGGAATTATTTGTTAAAACAAACGTACATTGGAGATTGAAATAAATCTGCGTAATTATTAACTCCACGATAGATTATTTATCAAGGCTATAAATACACGAATGATAAATGACACACCATCTTGACACACACTAAATATGCATCAAGTAAAACAACTTGAATATCTTTTCAAAAGTTTACGAGTACCTCTGTAAGATAAGTTTATATTGCCAAAGTCGGAATTGGAAAACCGGTTAAGTTCGATCGTTTCTAGTGCTTGCTTTACATTTCGTCAATAACCAGAAAACACTCCTAACCACAAAAGTTGACGAGTTGGGTAAACAAGTGCTGTTAAAGGTTTGAATTTGAGCTATTCTCCTGACACCTTACTCAAATGGCACCCGAGTACGTTTACAGCCATTATTCAAACAAGAGGATAAAAAGCTAGGGCAATATTTTCCGAAGGAGCCGTGAGGCGTTGATGGTTTAAAGTGTAGAGCGCTCGCTCTCGACCCAACGACGGTTCGTTAGCAAACAATACCGGGATACAGTAAACTGTGGAGACTTTATTGAAAGTTAAATATTTGTTCTCAAGAAACTTAAAACGTTTTTTCTTCTTGTTTCCCTGAGGTAGTTTTAGGTGTGAATTGTATGCAAAAGAAATTATGTATATCTATGAAAGAATTATCCTTGACTAAATCTTGATTTATTGTTCATAATATTACAATTAATGATGATAAGAGCAGTATAATTCGATAAAAATGTCCTACTATTATAACTCTGTTACAAGATAATACAATATGAGAGAATTATATAGAACAGGGATTCCCAAATTGAGTTCCAAGGAACCTAGAGGTTCCGCAAAATAGTTATCTTGGTTCCTCTAAAATTATTTATTATTAGCTATTAAATAATACCACGGTTACAAATATTATTTTGAAATAGCGCAAAATATGTGATGAGAAGAACTCAGTATTTTTTTGTAAGCAAGTAGATAGGCAGCAAGCATTCAGGTCCGACTATATATGCCCCAGCAACGCACGTAGCCAAAGACAATGCGCGAATATAGCGTTTCAATTATATTACACACTTCATAAAACAAGATTGAAAATGAAATTCTTAAAAAAAAAATTAATTCATTTCGTATGTGGTTCCATAAAATAAAATGTATGTAGTTGCATAAAATAAAATGGTTTATGTTCTTTTATCTTTAAGGTTTAGGAACCTTTGATATACAAAAGAGCGAGTAACAGGACTAGAATTATTCTCTAGTTCGTCAATTAGTAGTAATACTAGAAAGGAAACGTTGACCAATATAAAATAATTAGAAGTAATGAAAAATTTTGCAACAAGAATGGTAAGAAAAAAGAAATAGTATATGCAAATAAAAATAGCTAAAACAATTAAATTTATAAGCTACTTAATCAATAATATACTCTACATCTGTATTAAAGAGTAACAGATACAATTTGATACAATAATGCCTCAGATAGGTATTATTTAAGCAAAGATTTTTGATAATTACATTGAGTTGAATAGGTAGTTCAATAGAATTCTGAACACGCAGGTTTTGTTTCCATAAAATTCTGGTAACAACTCTATAGTTTTTACATTGTTTTCATGTCGCGCCGGCACGTTGAATAAACTTGGCCAGTCGATGTGTCATAAGTCAAGTGATGCTTGAACCACACGGCCTCTAGTGGTTTTCCACAGATACACCAATTTTAGAAAGCGACGTATTATCAAGGTAAATATTTGTATACCATTGGCCTGTAGTACTCTATACAATTATATAGCAGATGTAATTTACGATGTAATTTATCTTAACGATAACATAGAGCCAAAGTAATCTCCCATTATTATACGTATAAACATAAGCTAAGGAATAAGACAATATAAAAACTTAATGAGACTATTCACTCGTAGTTCTTCACAATTTACGAAATGAATCTTGTAGTTATTTGCCCGCATTTTAATTACAATCAAATGTAGTTTCGATTAACAAAATTGATATCATGCACTTCTAAGAATGAACTCTAACAGTATTTTTACTACATTCCTCGCCAATCTTTTTGGCCGCTTTGAATGTAACCGTAAGTTCGGGTTTACGCGTAATATAGCCACGAGTTTAATACGAAACACAATTAAAATATTATTCTATAGGACACTAAAATTAGTATTTAGGTATTCTTAAGTTGATTTGAGGTTATACATACAATACAATACATATTAACCTACATTTGTGTCTTGCGCTACTATATTTAGAGCGGTCAAAAAGTTTGACGAGGTTTGTACATGTCTTGTAGCCCTGCCAGTCTATGGAATGGCAACAAATGTCCATGAATAGTACTTTTTGCAGAGTGCCCTCAAGTTAGATTGAAAAGCAACATTTATTTTCATCCGCCGCTTTTGTTCCAAACTTATATTTTAATTAAGATCAAAATGTATCGTGCTCTTCAGTTAATTACGATTTCCAAGGACGTGGGTGTGTTTATTTTGATAAAATGACTTTTTAACGGTTCCGAAATTTATGAAGTTTAATGGATTTCCTTATAATTGACTCAACTTTTTAATATTTTATTCATTCAATTTGTTCATTCCATTTGATATTCAAAGATGGTAAATTAAAAATTCGGTAAGTTGATCGATAATAGGGATTAACAAGGCTTGGGAAACGTTCGAGGGAATCGTATCTGTTACAAACTTCGCGGAATAGATGAAAAGCGTAGAGTGGAAGGATAGCGAGTTAATTTGCATCAGTCGACGACTAAGTTTCCGCCATTCATTCGCTTATCTGCATAATTTGGTGTTGAACATGAAACAAATAGGTATGCTACATGCCGTTGTCACAGGGAACATGTTTCATGTGAACAATGAAGGGCAAATTTTGAATAATATCCCTTTGTTGATGTTGTTTTCTGTTCTTATTATAATTACCACTGTATGTTATAAATATCTACGTATATCAACGTAGGCGTTTGCTTTGAATGTCTCTTCATTGTGATTCATCTGATCTACATTATTAGTTTATTGTGTTTAAGTACATAACAGATATTTAAATTTAAATATGCCAAAAAATATTATTGAGAGATAAAATAATATTAGTTTGTTGAGAATTATTATTAAATCGAATAAGCTAGATGATAATATCTCATAGTTAAACTTATTATAAGTAGTTGTGTGTTTGATGTTGTGTGTAATTATTATTAGCACAATATGTTAATTGAAATAAATTTTAGATATTATACAAAATTTTGATATATCTTAGAATTACAATAGAGTTATAAGGATTTACCTAAAAACCATTAAATGTATGTTATAATTTGTATACTGAAACTAATATTTTGTAGTTATTTTAGTTGACTATTCCATAAGCATTTTCATGTATTTTACTATAAAGTAAGTTTTTTTTTGATAAGATATGTTCAAACTACATAATTAAAAATTAACAGTCTGTCATATCTTAAAATGGAGTTTCTAATTGCATACGTATAATAACGCAGACTCTGCTTTGTGGTTAGAACGTAATAATAACATCCGAGTGCTTTCTATTCTCTAACAGGGAATACTATACCATATTAAGTTAGCTAATTCTCTTTAATATCCAATAAGCTTCTATTATAATATTGTATGCATCAGTGCAGCATTGTAATGTCATGCTATAATGGAATCAAACTTTGCAAACTAATTTATATTAGAAATTTCCTTGTGCGATAAATTGTAACTTATCTGAAAGTGGTTAGGGACGTCATTAAAAAACTATATTTGTCAGATCCTTCGAACTTTCCCTGTTTGAATATTAGTAAAGAAACATTGTCCCGCGTAATGGATAGCTTGTATTGTTTCCTACTGAGATTTATGGAGGTAACTTGTAACGGCTTCTTTAATTAGACTTCTTCACTCGAATCAATGATTGTTATTGATGTCGGTAATTCAAAATTGTTCGAGGGGTTTCACCTTGATACTCAATTACGTATAACTTAGCCAGTAGTTGTCTGCTGGTATTATTAGTTAAATATAGATTTCATTTCACCCGAACAACTTATTGTTTTTGTAATAAATTCTCGGGATTCGGTTTTACTGTAAATATGTAGTGTAGAAGAAAACTGAAGTTCTAATCTCAGCAGTAGGTAGTATTGAGATCCATTCTATGTGGAAGTCATTACCGTTAGTACTTTGTTAGCTTAATGAATTGAGTGATGGCAAGAGGAGGTCTGAACAGTGGTAGGGTTAAGTGGGAGCTGCTGATTAATCACCCTGTCAGTGCTGTTTCAAATTGCTACCCGTCACGAATTCCCTTCTAATATTTTTTAGTTGCCGTAGATACAAATCTTCCATTTTTGTAATTTAATTCGATTCGAAGTTATCTCACAAGCTGAATTCTGGATTTTACATTTTGAAACATAAAAATGATTGAACAATACTGAGCTTATATTTTACGAAAATATAATATCGTCCATGACAATAATGTAACAAGCATTATACCTATTGAATCTAAAGGACGACAATGAAATTTAAAATTTGGTACATTAGTTACTTTATATATATTAATGACACCTATATTTTAACAGTGGAAGATTTTAGAGTATTTAAGACACTTTACACTACACAATAAACTTATCATTTATTATCTATATTAATAAATCTGTAGTGTACCCTTATTTGTCTTTTTTATATTGTGCTAAGCATTTATTATAGAGGACAATAATTAGGAATGTTGTAGTAACAATGTTCTCTATATCATTTCTTAATTGTTATCATTATAAGAACTGACAATAATTCTTATTAAACTCGTGAACAAAATTAAATTTAACTGTTTGTTATATCTTCTTAGCCAAGTTTAATGAAATTTGTACACTGGCAGTATATATATATATTTTTTCGATTTGATTTTTCCATCTGATTACGCTGTTTACTTAGTAAGGTCTTAACAGGTATGTCAATAGCGTAATCATATTAAGAAAAAAATATTTTCTTCCATATATATTTTATTCTATATCTGCTAGATAGTCTATAATAAATATCAATAGTTTTTATTATAAATCGTATCATCATCATACCCCCCTCCCCTAACACGGGTTGGCTACGTGCGATTCCCGTGGTGTTGCTGTGTCTATAGACGGTGGTGATTACTTAACATCAGGTGACCCACCAGTTTCTTTGCCTCCTATGATATAATTTTTTTTTTATAAAATATGAACAAAACTACAATTAACAAGTAAACGGTTGCGGAATGGTCAGCACAGCTTGTATATTATATTTTACGCACATCTGTACACTTTTATTAAACGGAATGAAGACGGTAGAATAATATAAGCAATAAATACTGAAAATGAGTTACAACCCGTTATCGATTATTTTAGTGAAGAGATGAGTAGGTAAGTAATTATTCTTGGACCGTCTTGAGATTGTAATCCGTCGGGATTAGAAAGGGCGGTGTGAATGGTAATAGGAGTTTCGGAGGTGCTGCGGTGTGATTTACAGCTAAGATTCAATAGTGAATATTTTAAGCTCTAATTTATTTACTAGCGCCCAGTTCCTTGAACTTCTTCAACGGATATCGATACCGTTTTTTGCATTTCATCTATTTCTAAATAAAAGTTAACAAAACGTTTCACGAATTGGTGGACGTTGGACCAATGATTTGTTTCAGTATTCGCGTACTTTTGTTAATTTAAACTGGCAACACTATCGGTGAATGGTGAAGGAAAACATCGCGAGTGGAGTTTTCGGCGGTATCTTAGTCTGTCATGTAGTGGATTTTATATTTTATTCATAATCTTGTATTATTAGACACTATATTTTGTAAATTTGGTGGTGTTTTACGTAATATAGTTAGTTTATTGTGCATAAGTGAAGTGAATGGAAAATAATACCACGGAGCATGAAATTCTGAGATGCCACAAAAACTCCCTAGAAGGTTCTAACAAGGGATCCACCATCTTGTTAGAATATTGACTCACACGACGCCTAATATTGAAGTGATTGTACGATGCTTGTATTATTATTGACTACGCGAAAATGGCAGTAATAATCTGAACGATTGATTGCCAAAAATAAAGTTAAAGAAAAACATCGCGAGTAAACATGAACTTCTTGGTGTTTAAAAACGCCAACACGTTATGGTCTGGCGTGGTTATAATGCCTTCCCACATATAGAGCTGTTTGGTTCCCAGTGAAATTTTTATAGGTTGATATTACCTTATAATTACTTTTAATTGATTCATACAGATCTATACAGCTAAGTCACGGTTAATTTTAGTTTTTACTTCTATACACATCAATCAAGCAAAAAAATGTGATTTTGGTAGGCGCAATGATATTTACAACTTACTCTAATTCAAGGATTGGCATTTAAAGCTAAAGTTGGCTGTAGGTGGATAATACGGTAACTGGGTTAGGTTAAGCTTGCCTAGTTTCGTAGTTGCGGAGTTTGACAAGGGTTGAACGGGTACAGGTTAAACGAACCATTATTTTGCAAAATGCATTTTAAATTTGTAACTTTAAATATTTAGTAGGTAAGTTGAGTTATTTTCATGAATTCGGTTTTTATTGTAATTGCGTGCAATTTAGATGATTCAGATTTGATCTCATTAGTCTGATTTGATATATTTGTCTTACGGGTGTAAAGTAATGTTACATGTTTAAGATTCACAATTAAAGCATCGGAAGTTACTTATTTGGTTTTTGCTATTACGTTAAGGTTTCTCAAAATGGAGTACGTGTACTGTTTGGGATGAGGTAATTGGGCAAAGATGTGATAAGGCGTTTTAGTGGTTGACCGGCTGACTGGCGACCGCAGCATATTTGAAGGTGCAAAGATCATCAATGTAATGCATACTGTATTGGATTATATCACATCTGACAACGATGGCCTGGTAACGATCGAAGACCATGGATAGTCAATGTAATCCATATTGGATTCAATACCGATGTACTCGTCACAACCGAAGACATAGGTGTTGATTTCAGAATTAAACCAGAATTTTCCGCAGATTAGACTCATATTTTAAAAAGTAGCCTTTAGTAGGTACTTTCACAGTAAAATTTAAAAAGTATTTTTCATGCAATGTGGTGAATTGCCTTTGCTTCTTCGATTTTTAACTTTCGGTTTTAAATATGATCAGGATAAAAATATAGAAATCCGCTTAATAGTGAATTCTAATTGATATTATCATTTACAGATGTTACTTACAAATCGACTTAATTTGTGACAAGAAACAAGCCTATCCTTCATATTAACAATGTCCTGTTATTTCATTTAAATAAAAATACCTTATTTTTTTATATGACACAGTTTTCATTTAAAAGGGGTTCACAGTATCTGGGTAATTTAATAGGTGTACGTGAGGTTATAAGTATGAGAAACCCTGGTCTACTACATGCCTGATAAGAACATTACGAAATGGGCCTCCTATTTTATGTATGTAAAAATCCCGATAGTCATTAGCGGAGTATAAAATACCATGGATAAAGTTTGTACAGTGTTAACGAGATATAACTGATTTCGAAAAAATGGTCATTTGAAGCAATGCTTGTAAAAATGTAAAAATGCAAATATTTGAACAAAAATAAAATTTTATAATAAATGCGATTTCTATAGGATAAATTAAGTAGAAAAATGATCGTAGTTAACGTTGGTTTACGTTACGCCCACGCTGAGGTAAATAATTCGCGGTCAGCACGCAAACGTTAATGACCTTAGTAGTATACAAAATTTGCATGATTTTGCAACTATTTAATGTTTGTTTAAATAGTTTTATTAATTTACGAAATAGCTAGATTAAAATTATATATTAATAGCATACCATTAAGTTTTCAGCGAATGTTTATATTGTTAACATAAATGTATTATTACAAAAAATATAAGGAACAGCTTAATACTGTAGGTAGTAGAGCCAAGCTGAAGCTATTACTGGTTTCAGCGTGAATGGATCAGCTCGCTCGGGGTAATACCACCCTCTCACAGAAAACCGACGTTAAATAACAGTACTGCATGTTGCGTTTCGTTCGGTTAGTGAGAGCGCCTGAGGCCCACTTCCCCTCCCCTCACCCTTACGTACTCCTCTCCTCTTACCCTTTCCCCCAAACAAAGGCTGGCAACGCACTTGCAAATCCACTGGTGTTGTAAGTGTCTATGGACAGCGGTGATCACTTAACATCAGGTGACCTGTCTGTTCGTTTGCCTCCTATGACATAAAAAAAGTATTCTAACCTAAATATAAAGTTAACAAAAATATAAAAGTGTAAAATCTGACTTATAAGCAGCACGACCATACCTATTCCTATCACAAGGCAACAGTGCTCATGGTACTGTTGGAATGTTGGTACACATGGAAATACGAAATGCAAAACGAACACGCACTGGTACAAGAGGTGTTCTATGTAGGACCTTAGGAGTAGCAATCTATAATAACTGGTCTCAAGAATGTAATTCTTCTGAGGTTGGACACACATAGCCGACTGCAGTAACCACTTAATACTTTGACTACCAGATTGGTCATGTATGACCGACCACGGTGGGCATTGGCGATCGGAGCGCTATATCTTATTACAATTGTAAAAATTCATCCATGGCGTCCTGATTAGCGGAGATTACGGCATCGCAGTCAAAGTGTTAACTTTGCTACTTTATAACACAAAAAACCTGCCTTTAGTCTTGCCTTGTGGTCCACCTCGCGAGATAATGTCACCACCGTCTTCCCGGCGCCATACAATTTTCGGTGGAGGAAATCCTCTAGCTTTGCAGACTAATTTTGCTGAACCTCCCTCCGGTACCATCATATCTCCAGATGTCTCTTCATATATTATATCAGGAGGTATAACTACTTCTAAAAATGCTGTCTGAAATTTAAATTAGTTTTTAAATTTAAAACGTAAAAACACGTTAGATCAACTGAAAAGGTATTTTGTTGTTAGATTTAAAAGCATATAGTGCTGTTATGATAGTATTGAAAGTAGTTTTAGAAAGCATCTCCGTGATTGAATTATGTTAGGTTAATTAATGTACGATAATCCAATACATTGACAATAGTTCACGTAAATGTGTACTAATAAAATTTTACTACCCTACAGATAGTATGATATACTAACCTGCATTTTCATAGGGTCTGTGTTAACTTGGCACATGTATTGTCCTCTGTCCTCCCTTTTCACACCCCTAATGTTAAGCGTCCATGTGTTGTAATCGTTATGTGTGACACTCAGCCGCGCATTGTTCGTAATGACATGCTCGTGAATCGCCAGGATGGCCTTTGTATCAGCTTTTATCCATGCCACCTATCCCCGTAACCCGATCGAATTTAACCCGAGAAAAAAAAGACAATCTATTAGAACACCCACACTAAATTCAATTCGCGTTTATGACAAATTTGACGTTTTAGAATTTGAAAGCAATGGAGACTTTAAAACGAACAAGTCTAATTACAAGCGAATGGTTCCCAGGAGGCAGTCACGACAACGATCCTCGAGCGCCGGCAACACTATCTTGTTGCAGAACCGCGCGAAATGCTCTCGGAATTTTTAATTACATTTTCGTCTGGTCGACGCTATGAGGCGAGCTGCGGGCGCACTGAAAACGCCCACGTTTCACCCGCTTTACCGAAACCGTCGACATCGCAATAGAAGCTAATTTCCGCATGGCACGTAACAAAAAACGAAGCGAAATATACCGTTTGTTATAGTACACCGAGCTGGGGATCGGTATTAAAACTTTATTGTCAACAGTTATTGTAACTATACTGTTTAGAAAGTGGTGAATTTTACATATAACACTTTTTTTTATAAATTAACTAGTCGGTACATGGGTCTTCCTATTATAATAGTTTTTTTTTTATTAGAAACTATATGGTTACATTTGATAAATTGTAATTACATATACAATACTTTATCGAATTCAATATAATTCTATATATAGGTACTATCCATATACATTAATCTAATCACTATTAATTTGGTCACCTAAGTCCTAAGTCCAAAAAATCCTCTATATTTCATGTCAAAATTAGTTCAGCTGTTTCGAAGATTAACTCGGCCTAACAACGAAAATATTCTTTTTATATGTATAGATTATTTATTATAGATTATAAAAGGTGGAACAGATAGTAAAGTGCACTAAAATAGGAAAATATTTCTACTAAACAAAGTACTGGTTAAAAACTGTGCTTGTGCATAAACACTAACGGTGTTAGGTGCTAATTAAGTGCTTTTATATTGTGATTTTTTTTTCTAATATACAAAGAAAACAAGACTTCAAACCATTCTATGTAAACCTTTGGGTTTTGTAGCAGTCTACAGCCTTTTCTAATTTAATTCTTCGACGTTTTTTTTATTGTTGCTATATCTTTTACACTTCGGAATTTGGGTGATTTTAACATGGTTTCACTTGTTCTTAATTATTTCAGTTAAGAACAAAATATTTTTATATCATACTGCTTTTTAATTCGTTCAGATGTCTACCTATTTTGTATATTCGTCAATTATCAGATATAAGAAGATACACTGATAAGATATAAAAAATATTTTATTCATATTACTTTAATACTTACTTCCACTTCGTTTGCTCATTTCCTTTATTCCAACGCAATTAGCGAAGAAAGGACTGTAGAGCTGTTAAAAACTACGATGCAATTCCAAGAAATTTCAATTAATATTATTCGTGAATTAATTTCATTGCAATTTCATCGTACAGTTTTTACTCAGGAATAAATAAGGAGAATATAAAAAAAAAAACAATTAAACCCATCCATACCAGCGGTGCATATCGAAGTTTTTGTATCAAAATTATTCAGTTAACTGTGTTATTTTTTGTATAGTGTGTTATTTTGTTAAGATCTACCGTAATAAACTGAAATATTGTTTTAGCTAGATGGAACAATAAAATAAAAGTTATATCTGTAATACTTATTGTTATTGTAGCGATTTCTTTATTGATAAAGTTATTTATTTTACAATAAAATTAAATTAATTTTACTATCTACAGATTATACCTGTAAATAGGTTTATGTAAAAAGTAATTAAAGTTAATACATGACAGGTGGATTAATCCCAAGTGTTTATTAAAGGATCTGTCGATATGGGGTCAAAGGCCTCGTTATATCACATATATGTTGTGTATCGTTTGGAAACCGACTGACTAGTACTAACTGTCCCAAAGAGACTATCATAGAATCTTGTTTCTTGTATCGAATACATTCACGCATCGGATAACCATTTATCGCTTCATTTATAGTTTGTTGTACATGTTTGCGACCTCAAGGGATTTGTGGTAACACGGACGCTTATTATGTATTAATACGCTACGTAATAAAGTGTTGATATTTATGTGAAATTATTGAATTTTCCTATCATCTTTCAGAATTGTTTTATATTAAGCTACATAATTATTAATTATGTAGATGGAATAATGTCGTTTTCGATATTTTATCGACTTAATAATGTCCTAGTTTATCTCATCGGATCGTTTGTGGGAGTCGACTTTCGAGATGATTGAACAGGGACCAAAGAGGTTTGTACTCAGCTTTACTTTAATTTCGTAAAGTGACTATTTTGCACCGTAAACTCTTAAATGGACAAAATCGTTTCATTGTATTTGATTTTGGTTTTTTGTTCCGACAATGATTGAGTTATTTAGACTTTATCACACAAAGTGCCTTTTGGATACATAGTGAATTATGTTAATCAACAAAATGATAAACTAATATCTAAGGTGCATTGAAAAGCATGCTTTTAAGTTTAATTTTACTTGACAAGTTGTGTGCAAAATTAAAGTAAAACCCAAGAACATATTGTAATGACTTATTGTTTGGTGTAAATGGCACTTTTCGCTGTATTCTTGGGTTTTAACTTTGTGCAAGTGTAGTGTACGGTGCAACCGGTGCGAAATAACTCTACTGTTAATAAACTTATTGTTTATAGTGCAATTATAGTTTGTGTTATGCTCTATACTAGGATAGAGATAGAGTTACTAAGTGCTGTGAGTTTGAAAGAGTGCTGAAGAGGTGCATTGAAGGTTGTGTGCTAAAGAAGTGTGAAAGTTAGTGCACAGGGCTATTGTTTAAGATCTATAACCATTTAGATTGATTAGATTACATAAAAATATTGTACTTATTTATTATTATTGGATACAATGGAATAAATACTTGGAAGTTATTTATACTTTGGTAAATTATATAGTTTTAAATAATGTAAATATTATTAAAATAATTTATTTCTACTAAACCTATTCCTCGATTTATACTGAAAATTGTTCCCGACAAAATCATGTAAAAATAAATATCCGATTTTGCTCAATTCAGTAATTTTAAAAGTGTTTCAAAATTCGATAATTTATAAACCGTGTTAAAGGGAAATCGCGTAAGATCGACGGATATGTGTATATTTATTAGATTTCTATATATTATATATGTTATGAGAAATGTTTTTAAATCTTTATGAGAGTTTTCTATGCACCCATAAAGTTGTTGAAAATATCATAAATCATAAATCTGTAATATTTACATATAAGCGGCAATATTGTATAGTAAAATGTTAATATATCGATTATAGATCTTAAAACGAAAGTGCCGTTTGGAGAGTGCTCCTCTATGTTCTACCTGTAATGAGTCAGTTTGATACACACCCTGGCTGTGGCGGAGTCGCCACTCACCCTGTAACCGCCCAGGTTATTGACCACACACGTGAACATCGCGTCTCTGCCCTGCGCTATCGTCACGTTCTCCAGGGGATAGAGGAAGTCCGGCTCCAGTCCCAACGCTGAAACAACATAACAAGGTTGGGAATTGAGTTCGAAAGACTAATTGCGTTTATTTGTAGTAAATGTTAACATGACTGACTCTCGGAAAATCACTTTGATACATAACATACGTACATATATACGCCACAATTTTGAGTATATTTTCTTCATGTTTCACTGAAGGCTATAAGAAGAAGAAAGAAGGAACTTTGCATGAGAGTAACGTATTTCGAGTGTGTTTACGTATGTATACTATTGTTTTATATCATTTTTTTTTCTCGAACTGACTACGCTATTGGCCTTTACAGCTTCACCGGACTATTAAGGCGAGCGCTTAAGGCATTCAGCCGATTTTGTATTGGCAACCAGCTCAAGGGTGCACGGCACCACTCGGCTTGGCTGTTGCCCGTTGCATGCAAAATCGCGACCTATATAATCTAGCTAACTATTCATATATGTTTGAGTTGTTGAAACGTATATGTGTACCAGGCATATAAGCCTTAACAACTCCTCCATATATATTTTTTATCGAAAAAATTGAGAGTTTTTCAGTTTGATAAGAGAAAAAAAGTAAACCCTTCCACCAAAATGTGTAGCGTGTAGGCGTGCACGTGTGTGGGGGTGATCGTGTAATGTTGTAGCAGTGATGTATTTGTATGTCACCGTATCGCGCAAGCAACGCACTCAAAGGCTCCCTACCGAGGGATCGAATCTAGGCTTGAGCCGCTGCCATGGGAGCCCTGATCGGGTGTGCGGGAGCAAAGTTAACCCCCAGACCACGGCGGCGCGATCTGTGGTTACGCGGGCGTGGAATTAAACAACGATAAACGTAAATGTATGATTTAGGACTGACGCCATCTTAAATATATGCGTCAATAACATACGCTGCTCCAATTATCGCTATCTACATCGTGCGGGACGGGGCGATGAGGGTTCGCCGTCTACTCTAAAACGGAAGGTTCTATCGGAAAGGTAATCACGGATGATGTGAACTAACCTATCGGGTATACCGGCTTGACTCAGCTTGTATACGAGCCCTTGGTGCCAGACCTTGTCGAAGGCCTTAGCGACATCGAAAAAGACTGCTATTGTACGTTTCGGATTAGTGTTTTTCACGGGCGGATCCCGATTCGGATCCGGATCTTTATTGAAATTAGAAAAAATGTACTCCGTGAGGCGGAGTACTTGGTCTGTACAAGAATGTTTGGCGCGAAATCTAAACTGCTCAGGCGGTATTAAACTACGTAACCTGAAAACGGTTCAGAAGGAGCCGCTCGTAAAGTTTACCTAAGGTATCTAGCAAACTGATGGAGCGATAGCTATAGGTAAGCGTAGCTTTTTTGCCGGGCTTGTGAATTCCTATCACTACGGCCTTCTTCCAGACTGCTGAAAATGACCCTGGGACATGGCCGCATTGAAGATGCAGACCAACAGAGCTATGATGCGGTCAGGAAGGAGCTTCAGAACTTCGTTCCTGATCCTGTCGGGACCTCGGGACTTCCTAGGTTTCAGAGGCTTGATGGCGGCCGAAACTTCATCAAATGTGATCGAGGTTAGGGTATCCACCGGAGGTGACGCGAGTGCATGATCTACTGCTGATTCTATTGACTCGACATTGGAAGGGTCAGTGTTATCAGTGTTTGGCGAACACTGTTTCTCTAAACTCGCGGCGAAAAATTCTGTTTTATCAGTGTTATCGAACGCGGGAGGCAACTCGGGGCCTCTATTGAGGGGAGGCATTGGAATGACCGTATCTGATTTAAACTTTCACGTGAGGGTCCAGAATGACAGGTGAGACGGCTGGAGATCCTCCAGAAACCTGTCCCACCTGTCACCCCGGATATCAGAAATATGGGACTTGACTGCTTTCCGTAAAAAACGTAAGCGTTCGCGGTTCTCTGCAGACGGGTAAGCGTCGTGAGCTCGAGTCGCGGCGTTCTTTTCCGTGATCAATGCTCTCACGTCATCAGGGAGTATAAAACGGCGTTCGTTCGCCGCTTGCACCTCTTTCGAGGTCTCGGTGATGGCGGTCTGAAGATAATCAACCAGGGAATCGATGGCCGAAGCCGCGTCGGCTTTAGACACCAACACGTCCGGAATCCTGTCTAAACTACTAGACGACAGATTATTTTTAAAATATTCACGGAGCTTCGCGTAATCGGCCACTCTGGTCGGCGACGGGCTGAAATCTGAATTCTGACCTAACTGTAATACAACCGGGCGATGATCCGAGTCGAATTCGTGTACGACTGATATGAGTCATACAGGAAGCGCGACATTTTTTAATAAAGCTACGTCTAAAACTGACGGTAGGCAGTGATCTTGATAGTGCGTGGGTTCCGGAGGGGCTATGACATCAAAAGCGAGAGCCTCATCTAGTTCGTCGAGTATCCTCCCGTTACGAGAGGTACACGGACTGTTCCAGATGACGTTCCCGCTATTGAGGTCCCCCGCTATAATGACTGAGTCACCTAAGTTAAATAGCGCCTGCAAATCGGATTTAAGTAATTCTTTGCTCGGTAAAAGGTACGCGGAGACAAGAATAATATCAAAGTGGCCTGTCATACCTACGCGACACACTGACACTTCCATATGAGTTAGCGCGGGGGGATCTAACGGCATGCAGTACAATGAACGTCTAAAATAGATTAAGGTGCCACCCCCGCGGGTGACACGGTCGTTCATGACTATACAGTAATTCGCGATTCTCGGATTACGCATACTCTGTTTTAACATCGTTTCCTGGATGAGGAAAACGTCAATCTGTCT
>JACEII010000005.1:2960557-2975421 GCA_014332785.1 Antheraea mylitta | reverse complement strand
TTTTTTTTTCAATTGTATTATAGAATTATAACATTGTGAAACTATGTACAATTATAGAAATGCTCTTTAAAAACAATTGTAAGTAAGAAACGCATGCCGCTTACAGTAATATGTTGTGTACATTAGATATATAAATACTAATAGTGTACCAAATGAGGTTTATCATCATCACCTTACCGCACCATATAACTACCTCAGTGCTCCTTTACACTGTGTAAGACACTAATGAAACAATTACTTAAAATATTATTATAAAGATTTACATCTACACTACATTTAATATACATTTCTATTGTAAATAAAATTTTGTGAGTATAAAAAAAACACTTTTCTGTTCCGCAAGAAATTGTATAATGGAGCTCTTTACGTAATACATTTATGGTCTAAGATCTTATTAGGAAGACCTCGTCTATCTTCAAAGTTACTAATAATTATAATGAAAGTTTTGTGAAAATCGGAGATATTATTGCAGACGAAGCCGCAGTTAACAATTAATCTTATTTAGAGTAGCCTATGTCACCCGCTGTAATTTCAGCTATCTGCCAGTGAAATTCCCGTCGAAATAGGTCCAGCCATTTCGGACATTACCCAGAACAACCAGACAGACAGACAAAAAATTTAAAAATTACATTTTTGCTATCAGAATCTTGTCTACTTTCATACCCAATCGGTCATTTTTTTAAATTTTGATGTTAGATACAGACACTTCATTTTTATTATATGTATAGATTAGGCATCTTACCCAAAACCAAATTTCAATGCATTACAATCAGAAGTTCAAAGTTGATAAAAGTTCAAGTAGTTAAATAGCAAATGCTAGGATAAATGAATTTGAAATGAAGCGAATTGCTATTAATATACCATACCATATTACAAATTAATCAGATTAATGTTTCTTTCGTGGATTCTAAATATACTCAAGCAAGGACTTACAACATCTGTAAGACTTCGACAACCGAAATAAAGTTTGGGCCAACATTTAACTAGTCAGACCAAACAAATCCTAGTGTGAGAGAAGTGGCGCAAACTGCAGCCGTGGAGTGTGGACTGTTTCTGGACTAACTTGTTCGTAACGACTTCAGAAACGTCTCGGAAAATGTTTGTATAGTCTATAACTAAGTAAGGATTTAAGAAATTTATAAATATGAATAGACTAATTTAAATAATTATGTGATGTTACATGTTATATTTGACTTATTGTATAAGTAATAGTAAAACTTGAAACATATAGACATAAACGACGAAAGAATTTTTGTAAAAAAAAAAGATTAATTGTCAACGTGTAAATTGATAGATTTGAATTAGATCTCTGCTACAGATTAGTATTGTTTTGAACATAAATGTTATTATACAGGATTTATTTGTTTGTATCGGCTTCGTCTCTATTATATACAAACTGTTTTCTGCTAAATCGACCACGTGGAATTTATGAAATAAAATCTAATGCGGTTAAGGCCATTGCTTCATTAGTTTATTATATTTCAACGGAAGCCTTTTTTTAAATAAAATCCACATTTTATATTATAGTTCTTACTTATAGTTATTGGAGATGAAGTTCTCTAAATGTTAGTAATAATCGAAACAAATTCAGTCACATAGTTTTGAAAAGTAATGGAATACGTAGACAAACACTCATAACGACACACCCGATTAGGCCTCCCTCGGCAGCGGCTCAAGCCTAGGTTCGATCCCTCGGTAGGGAGCCCTTGAGTGCGTTGCTTGCGCGATACGGTGACACACAAATATACATCACTGCTACAACACTACACATATCACCTCCACACACGTGCACGCTACACGCTTACACATGAAAGTGGAAGGGTTTACTTTTTTTTCCCTTATCGAACTGAAAAACTCTCAATTTTCCGATAATAAATATATGGAGGAGTTGTTGAGGCGTGTATGCTTGGTACACATACAACTCAACACATATATGAATAGTTAGCTAGGTAAGCTAAGATAGGTCGTGATTTTGCATGCAAAAGGCAACAACCAAGCCGAGATGTGCCGTGCACCCTTGAGCTGGTTGCCAAAATAAAATCAGCTGAGTACCTTAAGCGCTCGCCTTAGTAGTACGGTGAAGCTGTTAAGACCTTGCTGGGTCAATAGCGTAGTCATTTCGAAAAAAAAATCATAACGACATTGTTTTATAACTTTTATAAATTTGAGTCTTTCTAGTATCCATAAAATACTGCAAAAATACCAGTATTATTCCTTACTAATAGTTACATAAAACGTCTGTATACTAATATTAGGAAAATTACCAAACAATACACAATAATACGACGCACTACAGAAACAACAATAGGCATAATTCACTTCGAGCAGCTTAGCTACGTTTTCGGTCTGTCGAGAGTCCCGAACGAAATCACTGAACCAAATTGCAAATGAAGCTTCCACCAACTATAGCAACACTTACATCGATGAAGATGATATACCGAACATAGGAAATATAAAAATATAGGAAAAGCATAAATATTGTCATATTTATTATCTGGATTATAATAACATAATACATATTAAATTTTTATTTAAACAGGTTTTTGAAAGCTTATTCGTTAAATAATACTAAATTAATCGATATAGAAGGTTTCCCCATGATTTGTAATATATCATCCTGGTACAGGATATTCAATTAAAACAGCCTATATTAAAACATGTTGTTCTGTTTGTATATTTGTCTATGCTTTATAACGAACATAAATAACAAAGAATGCAAAGAATATGATATTAAAGAAATATATCTTTATATATCCTTATATATATATCTAATTTAAAGGTAAAAATGTTGTATACGGGAAATTTGTGTTATCTTTTAATTGGTACAAGAATTGCCAATAATAATTTAGAAACTGTAAAAAAAAACAAAGAAAAATATTGTTCATATTTTTCAACCTATTTCAGTGAAATTTTGCGTGCAGTATCGTGGGCAGAATTGGTTATAGAAACTCGTGTACTTGTGTAATTCATATTATTTTATGTATATTGCTTCAATTGTATCTTGCTCGGTTCTGAATCTTAGGATATAGTCTCAGGGGAGGATGTAGCTGAAGTTTATATATGGGTCCGGTTCTAAAATGTAGCTGCGGGAACACATTGTTACAAAATTGGAGAAAGATTTTTAATCTGAGCGTGCGATACAGTCCTGCAGATAGGATTTTCCGACAATTTGGCAATCTTGGCTTGCTTTTTAGATATAGAAAACGCCTAAAATAATGTTTCAGTTACAAAAGTGGTCAGTATGTTAGATGATATTGGTATAAGATCCAAAATATGTAATTATTTTTGGTCCTTTCTAAGTGAAAGACGTTTATTGATAAAAGAAAACTCTATAAACAGCATATCGATAAACAACTCATCAGATGGACCGATAAAGGACTAGTCCAAGGAGATCCAGTTTTGCCGTTATTCTTTAACATAGTAACATCTAACATTTGTAAAATTTTAAATAGTGTCTTGGTATGTCAATATGCCGACGATTTTATATTATGTTCTACTGAAAGAAACTTAGAAGATAGTACTTTTAAATTGCAAAATTCCTTGAATACGATGGTGGTGCTTTTAGAAAGTACCCATAGGTCTAGAACTTTGAGAAACTAAGTCAAAATTTTGTATATTTTAGTAAAAGTAGAAAAAGGCAACGAATAAATCTTAATGTAAATAATAAATGTCTCACGGCAGTAGAATATGTTAAATATTTAGACAAGTGGTTGGATAGATCTCTATTGTGGGGTATGCATATCAATACTGTGGTCGAAAAAACTTATAAGTTACTTAAGTTATTAAAAGTACTAGCTGGGTCAAGCTGGGCAGTACATCCTAAACATCTACGAAAATTATATATCTCCCTCATTCCCAGTAGAATAGATGATGGATGTTTTATATGTGACCATAGTGCCAATACTCATGTTTTTAAGCTGGACAGAATTCAAAACCAAGCACTTAGAATTATAGATGGTTTTATTAAAACTACATCTATACATGTAATGGAGTCAGAATTATGCATTCCTTCTTTGCTTGTTAAAAGACAAATTCTTGTTTACAAGTTAAAGACCAAAATGTGGGAGGAAAATGTCACAATATCTCTGTTTAAAACTCTGAGTGATAAGATACAAAACAGATATTGGGTAAATAAAAAGAAACCTCTTCTCATGACAATATATACCAACATCCGGAATGAAGATATGTTATTCATCAGAAATTTTAGATATGTTTAGCTTGAAAACATGGGTATATAACATAAATGTAAAAGATATTTTATTTTAAAACCCAGATAGCATTATAACACCTAAAAAGTTTTTTATCAACAATGTAACTAGACATAATATTCTAGAAGAGCTTCATAGAAAATATAAAAATTGGTATAGTTTATATACAGATGGGTCTAAAAGTACTGAAGGTATGGGTGCTGCATATTACGATCCGACTCGAAATGAAGTTAAATGTTTCAAAATTACTGAAAACATATGCATTATGTCTGTGGAACCCGTGGCAATTTTCAGAGCAATATGTTACGCTAACTCCTTAGATTGTAAGCAGGTAGTTATTCTTACGGGTAGTAGTGCGTTACAGCATTTAGCTCGGTGCGCCTCTGGAAACAGAGGTGTATCGACAGTTTATGCTATATTACGTGAAGTCCTCAAATTGCCAGAAAAAGGAAAAGATCTTAAATTGCAATGGGTTCCATCACATATAGGATTGAAAGGTAATGAAAAGGCTGACCACTTTGCAAAAGCGTCAATTTTAAGGGGTTCAAATGTTAAAATTAATCCAGATCATACATAGCTCTTCGTCAAATTCAAATATACGTGTTTTTTTAAATGGAAAGAATATTTTGACGAACGCTCAAGAGATAAAGGCATCTGGTATAAAACTGTGCAAAGTGAGCCGCCTCATATACCATGGTTTAATAACAGCAATGTAAATAGATCTCTAATTGTAATTGCAAACAGAGTACGTTTCGGAAATATGCCACTCAACAAGTTTGCATTTCTTATGAGAAAAACTTTTTCACCCAATTGCATAACTTGTGAATCGATAGAAAACTTGCAACACTTGTTGATGGAATGTGACCGAAACAAATCACAACGAGAAGTTGTTATCGGACAGTTACAGCTTAATATATTAGATTAGGGTTGCTTCCATAGAATCTTGTGTGCACCTGCAAGTGAGGAAGCCAAGATTCTGTGGAAGTTTGTGTCTAATTCTATTTTGTGAATAAGGTAACATTAGGATACGATGGGACTGACATGTTCTTTATAGACTTAAGTCCCTAAATAAAAAAAGATTAAAAATAATAATAATATACAAAAAGTATCCCGAAATTATACTTGAGATTTAAATTACAAGAGGCAGCGCAATCTTAATACTGCCACAAAATGATTAGAATATTATCCATAATTGAGGCACGTCTATGATAATCGCTTTCCGAGTTCATACATTTCTAAGTAAACACAAATAGATAATCACGTATGTGACTCTCGAAGCGTGTATACACGAATAAATCAGTAGCGCGATCGCCATTCTATGAGCAAATAGATAGTCCTCACTTCCGACACATGTTTCCGTGGACGCGACACAAGTAACTGGTCACGTAGAATATTGACGCCTCGGGCTATCCATTCGCTGGGGACAATACCTACGCTCACTGCCGAGAGAGATGTTTTTAATGCGAAATCTTCGTATGTCAACTTCAATTTCTTCCAGCGTTTATACTTATCAGCAAAAGTATTAAACGTTGCTATAGTATCAATTTTTTTATATTCTTATAAAGACAGAGTATAATTACCTCATCATCCTTCCAAAGGAAATAAAACAGAGCACTATTCATCTATAGATTTGTAAATATTTTCTATTAAATTGAATTCATTAAGCAATATATATACATGGCAATTCCCATTATTTGATGACCACAAGATAATAATATGCGGAAGGAACAACACGGGAAATTCATTCCCCATTCTTTTTTACTATACGTACCAATTTGGTTTTGTTTAATGGATATCTACCCACTTTTATAATATAAGTAAAATAGTAGAGATCTGATATTGCACATTTGTTACACAAAAAGTATTGAGTAGATTTTGATCTTTTTTATTTCATTGCTTAGACACTTAGTCTTTCTATACTTATTTTATCGATATCTTCATTTAATGGAGGTTGTCAATAAATTTAATGAAACTACGCTCTTCATAGCACTACGCGTTCAGGGATATTTGTTTTCTTAGGAGAGGGTAAGTAAACGGATAATATTGAATATATACAAAATACAACAAAATTGTTATACTATTGTTTTAATTTTTTTTTATTCTTTACATAAAATATACTTTTAATGTATTAAATAACAGAGATAAAGTCGTGGGTATCAGTTAGTTGTGAATAAAAATTACAGTATAATATACTTCTATTCTATATTTTATTACGATCTGTCCGCCGATTGAACGTGCTTGATCGATACACGTTCAAACAAACGTACCTTTACATTTACATATATTAATATATACATACATAAATATATATATATTTATATATATATGTATATATATACGTGATTAGGTGGTAGAGTCACGCTAAAGCTGTTTCTGGTTTCAGCATGAATAGGTCGGCTCGCCCGGGGTACTACCACTCTGCCCACAGAAAACCGACGTGAAGTAATAGTGCTTGCATTGTTGCATTTTGTTCGGTCAGTGAGAACATCGGAGGCCCACTTACTCTCCCCTTCCTCCTTCCTTTCCTCTCCCTCCCAACACAGACTGGCAATGCAATTGCGACTACTCTGGTGTTGCAAGTGTCTATGGACGGTGGTGATCACTTAACATCAGGTGACCCATCTGTTCGTTTGCCTCCTATGATATAAAAAAGTGATATACCTAAATCTATTTATATCACTGCAAAAAATAACTTATAATATTGCGGGGTGGTAGGGTTTTACAGCCCGACTGGGTCGCAACCACCATGCATATAGCGAAAAAGCCCGCCATAGTGACTCGCTTCTGCGCGTCGCGTTTCGGGATCAGCTTGTGCATATCCAGTACCGGGTGACTTTCGTCATTATGGCCGGCATGACAGCGGCGACCGGCGATGGATAATCTGTCTCTCGGTGGTTGCCGATGTTTTTGGATTGTACTATGCTTAACATCAGGCATAGTGCAGTCACTATGTCGTGCTTCGATAAAAAAAAAAAAACTATTCATTACTGTAAAAAGCTACTTATAGATTTATTTATTTATTAATACTCTAATATTTTTTTATAGAAACCATACAAAATCGACAATAATTAAAGAATTAAAAATAAATTATTAAATACACGTATAAATTTATATGTAAACAAAATAATATAAAAACATAGGTGAAGAATACAAATGCTTATTACGAGTGTGAAAATAAGTAGACACAAGGGTGCTATACAATGAGTTCTGGAGTTCGTACCGTTTATATTTCATCTGATGCAATGAAAAACCGCGTTTCTTAACACCCATTGTTTATTTTAATATTCTTTAGTCGAAATAAATACATACAATAGTATTATTAAAAATATTTTAAAAGTGAATGTTCCATTTAACAAGAAATTATGGCTAGTTGATAGCGTTTTCGAACACAGTGTCGATTGACGTAGTTTTTTTTATATCATAGGAGGCAAACGAACACGTGTGTCACCTGATGTTAAGTGATCACCACAGTCCATACACACAAGCAACACCAAAAGAGTCGCAAATAAAGCGAATTTGCCTCAGCATGCGCGGTGCATTTAGTACGAAACCTTTTAAAAGCAAGTATTCAATACGTATTTAACTTTTTGTAATAACACCGATAGAGTATAAAAATAATAATCTCATTGACCTGGATAACTGAATAGAGACCGTCGAGAGAGAATTCATTGACAGTTGAATTATTAGTAGCTGGACAAGTGAGGACATAGATTGATTGAGCGCACGCGGTGACTCTAGCCAATTTAATTATTAACGCGTAAAAATGGCTATGTTACACAAATAAATGTAAAAATACGCTCTAAGTATCTATGTTTTAGGTTTTAATGGTTAAAAACATTTTGAGCGATATTGCGTTTTTTTTTTATTAGTGTATTAGTGTATGGGGTGTAAGGGGTGTCGAATAACATCTTAAGACTTAAGACACCCAAGCCAACCTCACCTGCACGTGGTGCACCCTGCTGATCAACGAACGAGGCAATGGCGAGAGTGGGGTGGTAGGGTTTTACAGCCCGACTGGGTCGCAACCACCATGCATATGGTGAAAAAGCCCGTCATAGTGACTCGCTTCTACGCGTCGCGTTTCGGGATCAGCCTTTGCATATCCAGTACCGGGCGACTTTCGTCATTATGGCCGGCATGACAGCGGCGACCGGCGATTGATAATCTGTCTCTCGGTGTTTGCCGATGTTTTTGGATTGTACTATGCTTAACATCAGGCTTAGTGCAGTCACTCTGTCGTGCTTTAAAAAAAAAAAAAAAAATTTCTTTTCTTTTAGGGCTTATACGTAGACGCTTTGTATTATTCAATTATAGGTATATTAATTTGTAATGAATATTATTAAAATAAAATAATTTTATTTTACACTAGTTGTTACCCGCGGCTTCGCACGCGTTTTTTAAATATATTAAATAAATTTAAAATTGTTATTAGATGTGTAAATAACAATAATACTATTTCAAAAATATTTGTAAGTATGACACACACATCATCTACAGTAACAGGTAACATTTACATTATATATGTGAATACTAACAGTGTATCGAATGGGATGGGATTTATCACAAGCCACACAGCTGGAACTTTAAACTACTATCTATGTATCACCCTCAGTGCTCACACTATATAAGAAAGTAATGAAAATATTAACCTATACATCATCGAACAATATGTGTTAAATCTTTTATTATATAGATATAATATGTCCATATTGTTGATATAATCATGTTATTAATATACCTTGCTATAATTTAAATCACATATGACTTTCAATTATATTTATTCTTGGAGTCCAGTACAATGTATGTCACATGCGCATGTTTACAGTGAACAACATATTTTTGGTCAATTTCACACATACGAATGCACGGATAACAGTTCATCACAACATAGTGTCAACAAAGTCGTGTTCCACGTCTGCCTAGATGTCTGTTCGCGATAAGATCAAAAACGTATCTTCATGCTGTTTTTACCAATATATAAAATGTTTCTTGGGCAAGCTTTAGGTATAGTTTGTCTTATTATCACGGCGGGTATCGTCTGCTGAACCCGCTAGCTTAAAATAAAACAGCTAATTAGTTAGTTATTTGCCCGTAAAATTCCCGTTCAAATATTACTTGTAGTACCATGAAGCTGTTAAGACCTTGCTAGATCAATAGCATAGTCATTTCTAAGAAAAAAAAAACCGTTCAAATAGGTCCAACCGTTTTGGAGATTACCCGGAACAAATAAACAAACAGACATATCGACAGAATTAAAAAAAAAATGTTGATATTTTTATGTATTCATCAAAAAGTATTTATTTTTATATTATATACACACACTTTATACTTATAATACGTAATATATCACAAACCAATAATTGGGAATAATACTAACGTAGAATAAACTTTTTGAGGAGTTTTTGGCGGATTTCAGTCTGTCATGTAGGGGATTTTATATTTTATTCATAATTTTGTGTTACTTGACTCTACATTGTGTCAAATTGGTGGCGTTTTATGTAATATGGTTTGTTTATTGTGCATAAGTGAAATGAATGAAAAATAATACCACGGGGCATGTATTTTGAAAATGGTCTTGAAAATTAAGAAGATAAAAATTTACGAAATATTATGTAGAAGATTTGGCGCTTATAACTTTACATTAACTTAGACATAGAAGAAAATTGGGTAGAGAATACATAAAAACTGTCTATATTGACAACTTCAGAATTGGCAGTATGGATTAATTCCTTCGCCTGTATTGATGGACGAATATTATTACTACTAACCTTTTAGAATAACAGCACAAAATAGACTTTAAAAATGTTTGCGATAGCAACGAACTACGTATAATCAAAAATTGGAATTAAAAATAACGTATAATAAACTTTTGAACAGGAACACAAAATAAACCCTGATAATATTTCCGATAGAATGTTATCATGTTACCATGGCAACGCATATAATACTGACACTGACATGCAGCGGATGCTCTAAAAATAGCCCGATTTTGAGACATTCTTCATTAGTGCTCCGCACCTATTGATTTTAACGCGATGATATGTAGCCAATAGCCATCCTCGATAAATAAGCTATTTAACACTAAAATAAACTTTCAAATCGGACCGGTAGTTCTTGAGATTAGCGCGTTCAACCAAACAAACAAACTTTTCAACTTTATAATATTAGTATAGATGCACAGTAACAGTCTTCGATAATATTATAAAATATTACAGACCGCAAATTTACTCATTATTCAACCAATATCTTGCAAACTTATACTCGGTGACTACTTTATAAGCCTGGCTGCTGCGGCCAGCTCATGTTATCTTTTTTCGCGAGTCTAACCTCACCTGATCAAGCCAAGACGAAACTGTTTCGTTTTATCTTAAAAATCATCAAGTTGCCAATTTACAAAACGCAAAACCTGTCTTTGTTTCGCAAGTCTAAGCTAAGCTATCCGATTTATTTTTCTCAATTTTTCAATCTTGGATTGGCTCGCGGTGGTGTCAATACCTAAGTACCTTATGTAGTAATAAATAAACATAAAATGTTAGTAAATAAAATAAAAATATGCATTTATTGTTATATGTTATAAAATGTTAAAAATACTTTACCTTTTAGGGTTTAGGTTAGAAAAGCTTCGCGGATACAACACACACAACACAACTTTGTCTAAAATTTCGGCTTGCAAAACAGATAGAAGTATTTAATATATGGAAAGTCTATTAGAAACTTTCCGAATGCGATGAAGATAACTTGTCATAAATAATTCAATTCCTACACGAGAATTTGTAGAATTACACCATAACAACTTTTACTGACTTACGAGTAACGTCGGATACTAAATAGAATTTCTTAACAATATATTAACTTTAATTTTATATAACCGCATAATAATAATTCTAATAAAATTTGTGCGCAAAACCTCAATAAATAAAGTCAAATTAAAAAATTCTTACGAGTTATAATAATCTTAAAACAACGTCGAACAGAACCAAGAATTCTGGTTTGGGGTTTCACAGACTCCAAGTCGAAGTAAGGAGAATTCTTTAACAACATTGTTTCTAAATTAAAACAATCTCATAATTGCACATTCCCTAACTTCTTTAATACTGTGTGGGTATCTATCTGTAGGAACTTCGCTGGGTGGGAAAATCGTAGGGGAAGGAGGAAGCCTGCGTAAGTTTTGAGGCGAAGTTAAGCCGATTAAGTGTCATTTCCGGCGCGGAACTAGCACTGTTCATTAAATATTTCGAGTGACTTAATTGTTGGGTCGGGCGTCGCGTCTCCTAAGTTTTGATGTGAACAGATTCGCCTCCATTCTCGGTTGTCTTGATGCTTTAAACAGGGAACACTTTATATTATTGTTTTAGGTTAAGTTATTAGTGTCATTGCAAAGTTTTTCGCTCTCGTGAATAATTTAAAGGTGTCTGACCACTAGAGAGTTATTTATGTGGTGAGTTTGTCAGTTTCTTCGTATGTTTATTTCGTTTTTATGCCTTAGATATTTGATCAATCTTCATAAAATTTGCATAATTGTTACCAGGGATACAGAAAAAAGCATGAGGAAGGTACATTTTATTTGCATTATACATTGTCGCGCGATACTGTTAACAAAACCTAGCTATTGAAATAGATATTAAGATCATTTATTTATCTTTATAGTGATGTAAATATCATAATATTTACTGACATTACTGTAGAAAAGTAGTTATCATCTACCTAAACGATTTTCAGACAAATAAAATTTAAGATATTATTTATGAATGAATATAAAGGTGAAAAATGTAAGAACAAAGGCAATTTTAATTTTCATTTAAAACCTTGACAAACATCTGGCTCTCACAGTAAACAAAGGGGAAATATGGGCCACAATCGTGCGGGCACAAAGTCCATTACAGTCAATTCGTCTAGTCGGAGGCACGTGTTGAACTATTCTCACGGGTAAACGAATTACCTGCGAAGAGCAAACAAAAGGAATTGCGAAGCACAAAGATAAACTGTATAAACAATTAAGATAAGATGTAATAAAAATTGAAAGATTTTTTTATACGAGATCAAGGAAAAATGGTAATTGAAAACAAATGCTTCACAGATCCTTACCTAAATTAACTGTTGAATAAATATGCTATAATTAGTCAGTTATTGCTAAATGGCTTTCACTACAACATTTTTTTGTAATGTTGATTATCGGAGGAGGTTAACCAAAACACAGTTTAAGCAATTATGGAGAACACATCTAATTGTTCCTTCAGGGAGACAGTTTTTATTCTCTACATTATATACTAGCCAACTCTAGATAGTGCTAGGTTATATTTTATTCTTATTCGGTGTTATTTCAAAAAAGTTAAATACGTATTGAATACTTGCTTTAAAAATATTTCGTATTAAATGCACTGCGGTCGCTGAATGTTCGCCATCTTACTTACTTACTTTTGTCTCGTTTTATTTAGGTTAAGTTAGACTTACGAAGAAAGATAACGCGAAGTTGCCTGGGGCGAGCGCGGTGTATTTAATACGAAATCTTTTTAAAGGAAGAATCCAAAGCATTTTTAACGTTTTTGAAATTATTAAACACGGACAAAGTCGTAGACGGTTACAGGACTTGCTAGTAATAATATGATTATATAAATAATTATAGGTTTCAATGATGGATGCTATTATACCATCTGGCTTTAATCTGGTTATGTAGGCGAATACTAGGACGATTCTGGAGATAGAATAATTTTAACATTGTTCTACAAATATTACTTTCTTTAACAAAATCTTTATGTGTTTTGGTTACTTAATTAAATTTGTATTTAAAAAAAAATATAATTGTAAAAGTTTATTAATACTTTCTACTTTGTTATATAATAATAGAAGCTTTGAAAAGTGATGTCCCAATTAATTTGAAAGGATATTTAATTAATTTACGCAAAGGTATACTTTAATAAACAATAAATAGGATGGTAATTGTCTTTCGTATAGAGTGGTGCAAAGTTGTACAGCGTGACTACAATGTTAAGTTGTTCTACGTGATCCGTGTTTATTAACCGCATATCGTTGCCTATATTTGTCTATAACAAACCAATTCGTAGACATTTATTGGATTAGAATCCATTGATTCGTGAGGAACCGAGCAACACGTTAGGGTTGCCAGTAAGTAAAAATTGTATTAGATTATTTTTTTTATTTATAATTTCGCTATTTCTAAAAGAAGTTTTTTATATCATAGGATTGCTTGCGAACAGGTGGGTCACTTGATGTTAAGTGAACGGAAAGTGAATCGGCTGATCTGCAATTGAGGAAACTTTAACAAGATCTTTAGGTATCTGTTATAACACTGAAGCTACATATCATTGCAAGTTTCTGTAGAGGACAAGCTATAATAGGAAAATGTAGGTAGTAGTAGGTAACTTCATATCTGTATAACGATTATGGAGGTTAAATAGCGTGACAGAATTATAATCAAGAAAAACAAAAAACAGTTTACAATTATTCGAATTTTCTCATACTATTTACATTTTCAACGTAGTTGCAGTTAACAGCTAACTGAATAAAGCTTATGGTAAGATGTTGAATGTAACATTCTGAGACGATTCGAACTTCATACGATGAAAACCACTGAACAGGAATTGAAACGAGGAAACAGTGATGGCTATGGAAATAGGGTTGTAAAACATCTGTGTTAAATTAAAGGCGATTACTATACATACTCTAAGAAATCACCGATTTATTTTAACCTCGGAACGTGACGTTTCGGGATTAGGTAGTCTATATCCAGCTGAATACACCATTAAGCCAACTAAGAGCTTCTATATTATTTATAAATTAGCGAAACAACGGCAAAGATCAATATCATTGATATTAAAAACTAAAAATATGTAGATACATTACTTACATATTTTGACAAAGCAAATGGGACAAAAACGCACACATACGTAACTGTCTTAGATAAAATGTGGAAGTAAGATGGCATATTCTCAATATAGGTGGTGAAAAAGAAATAGTTATATGTTGCTAAGATGCGGGCGGATTGATGGGACAGCCGTTAAAAAGAAGCTAGCTAGCCAAGTTTTAACAAGACGATATTGAAGTACTTATGATGTATCTATAGTTAGAATATCATTGGCTAATATAGGTATTTTCATGTCGTGTTATTTCCCGATATTCGTGGATTATGTTTTATTTGCAAATAATTTAATTTATCTACAAATTGACCGTTGTCACTTTATCGAAGTTGCATAGAAAAGGTATACTAATTACATGTCATATGAGCGTTCAACTAAAGAACATTTAATTATATTAATTAAAACATTTGTAAGTACCATAGGTAGTCAATCATAATAACATAATTAATTTAACGTTTATATACTTTCAGAATTTAAAAATATACGGAGTTCAAAGGTCACCAAATATTTATATATAGGATAGCTATAACAAGAAAGAAATATAAGGAAATTAACGTATCGTTGCTTGAGGCGGTAATTAATTAAAGATTCTATAATAGTTTAGGGGTACAATTTCTCTTTGGTAAGGGTTCATGTACTACAAAGATAATTCAGTGTCGTAAAAAAGACTTGTTGTTATTGACTCTATTGAAATTCAGTATCCTTGATCGATTACATTGGTAGTAGGCACACCTAGGTTTTTCTCATGGAGAAGGTATTTCTGCTGTTCATTTAACTAATA
>JACEII010000005.1:2853745-2951148 GCA_014332785.1 Antheraea mylitta | reverse complement strand
GAAATAAATAAGGTTCGCCATTGACGGACACGTCAAGGAGGCTCACATGTCAACATTGTTATTACATTTTCGGATATATATTGTAATATTTCATTATGCCTTGCACTATTTGCCACTTCACATGAATAACTTGCTCGCTCCCTCAGTCCAAGTAAATTTGTAGAAGCCATTCCGGCTAACAAAGTTAATCAAAAAAACCGGCGTCGTTATTGACTGATTTTTTTTTTGCTGCTATCAATTAATTAGTGAATAACTATTAAATTGATTACTTATAAAGAAATTTTCTATTTGGTAGAGAGCGTTACGAATAGAATTAAATTCGCTTACTGAAAGTTTGAAACTATTTACTTATCCTTCAGACTATATTACTGGAAATTGGTTTTGGATAAAACGTCTATTACGAAATGAACAAGTATCCCCGAGAGATATTTATTTACTTAGAAAAGGGTATATTTCGTAATTTTACATTAAAAAAACAGTAAGGTGATATTCCTCGCATTTAAAACTCCACAGTAATCGTAAATCAAAGACATGTATACAACGTAAGGCATCTTGAATTTAAAAATATTATTCCTTCCTAATGCATACGCTAGCGTTGTGGAATGGGTTACTCAGCACGGTTTTCCCTCAGAGCCATGATATCGGGCTCTTCAAGAAGGGACTGAAACGTTCTCTTTGAGGTAGGCAACACAACAGTGATGCCCTTACTTTATGCAGTTATCCATAGTTTACGGTAACTATTTACCATTAGGTGGACCGTCTGCCTGTATACTACTTTTTAGCATAAAAAAGAGCCATACCAATTACTTTATATCAAACTAGCTGTTGCCCGCGGCTCCGCACGCGTTTTTTTTTTAAATATATTAAATAAATGTAAAATTTTGATCACATATCTAGTGTAAATTACAATAATACTCTTTCAAAAATATTTGTAAGTATCACACGCACATCATCTACTGTAACAGGTAACATGTACTTGTACATTATATATGTGAATAAGAATAGTGAATCGAATGGGAAGAGATTTATCATCAGCCACATAACTGGAACTTTAAACTGCTATATATGACCCTTAGTGCCCACTTACACTATATAAGAAAGTAATGAAAATATTAAGCTATACATTTTCGAACAATATGTGTTAAATCTTTTATTATATAGATATAATATGTCCATAGTGTCGATATAATTAAGTTATTATCATACCTTGCTATAATTTAAATCACATATAAAAATATGACTTTCAATTACAACAGCGATACACTTGGTGTTACATAGGCGACGTTAACCACTTACCATCAAGTGGGCCGTCAGCCTGTTTGCTGCCTTTTGGTATAAAAAAATCTTCGAGTCCAGCTTACGGCACACGTGCATGTTTACAGTGAACAACATATTTTTGATTAATTTCACATGGACGAAGGCACGGATAACAGCTTATCACTACATAGTGTAAGAAAAAGTCCTGTTCGACGTCTGTCTATATGTTTGTTCGCGATAAGATCAAAAACTACAGAACGCATCTTCATGCCGTTTTCACCAATATATAAAATGATTATTGGGCAAGGTATAGGTATAGTTTGTCTTATTATCAGGGCGGGCAACGTCTGCTGAACCCGCTAGCTTAAAATAAAACAGCTAATTAGTTACTTATTTGTCCGTAAAATTCCCGTTCAAATATTACTTGTAGTCCGGTAAAGCTATTAAGACCTTGCTAGATCAATAGCGTAGTCATTTCTAAGAAAAAAAAACCGTTCAAATAGGTCCAGCCGTTTCGGAGATTACCCGTAACAAATAAAAAAAACAGACATATCCACAGAATTAAAAAAAAATGTTGATATTTGTAGCATCTCATATATTCCTAATATAAAATACACTCACTTTACTTTTATTACACGTAGTATATCACAAATCAAGAATTGGGAACAAAACTAAAGTAGAAATAAATTTTTTGAGGAGTTTTTGGCGGAATTTTAGTCTGTCATCTAGTGGATTTATATTTTATTAATAATCTTGTGTTATTTGTCTCTATATTGTGTTAAATTTGTGACGTTTTATGTGATATGGTTCGTTTATTTTGCATAAGTGAAATGAAAGAAAAATAATACCACGAAGCGTGAACTCTGTGGTCTTGAAAATTAAGAATATAAAAATTTACGAAATATTATATAGAGTATTTTTTGGCTCTTATACCTTAACATTATCTTGGACATAGAAGAAAAATACCTATATTGACAACTTCAGAATTGGCAGTATGGATTAATTCTTTCGACTATCTTATTGGACGAATATTATTACTACTAAACATTTTGAATAGCAAACAAAATAAACTTTAGAAATGTTTCCGATATAAACGTACCACGTATAATTAAAAATTGGAAACAAAAGTAACGTAGAATAAACCTTTTGAATAGGAACACAAAATAAACCATGAAAATATTTTCGATAGAATGTTATCGCGTTACCATGGCAACGCATATAATACTGACATTAACACGCAGCGGAAGCTTCCAAAGTAGCCCGATTTTGAGACATTCTTCATTAGTGCTCAGCTCCTTTTGGTTTTAACGTGATGATATGTACCCTATAGCCATCCTCGATAAATGAGCTATCTAACACTAAAAGAAACTTTTAAATCGGATCTGTAGTTCTTGAGATCATAGCGTTCAACCAAACAAACAAACAAACAAACAAACAAACAAACAAACTCTTCAGCTTTATATATTAGTATAGATATAAAATTCCACGCAGACGCAGTCACGAGTAAAGTTACTATAGCCTAATTTAATAACCTGATATTTAGAGCTTATAAGTAAATGTGTAAATGGTAACAATAGTTTCATTCATGAGCGTACAGCTGAAAGCTATTAAAAGGACCAGCACACTTTAGGAAAGCCAAGGTCAACGAATTTAGCTAATTCTAACAACAGAAAGAACTACACATTTCGAGCCGAACTCCCCTAGTGACACGTTACGGATGAGACTCGGGTAATTAAAAACGTGACCGTCGTCACTTGTCCTCCAAACGCCCATAAGGGTTTTATCTACAGCCAACACCCTCTACGGTAAGTTTTGTTTATCTACGAACACTCACACATTCCAATTCATATATCTATATATATACAAAATATATCACATATTCTATATTTTATATTTTTGTAATGTTTGTAATCGCAAATATGAGGATAAAATTTATGAGATGTAAAATGGTTATGACTTTTGGGGTGTCACGGTCAGAGGCAGTAAGGGAACTGCGCGTCTCCTATTTATATACACAGCCATTTGCTTGCAGAATGTGTATAATTAAGTATATTTATTTATATTTTTATAAGTGGTTATTTGAGAATTGGATAGTTAGACTATAAGAAATATATAATACATTATTTCTTTTATTTTTTTATATAAATGCGATAATTTATACATTCGATCATACTATACATATATAAAAATCTTTATTTGGAAAGTAAAGATAGTTTACTATGTATTTATACTTATAAAGTAATTCCTGTGCCATATTAAATTACAAAATGTGTAACAAACTATATTAAAGCAATTTAAAATTAGGAAATAAAATTAAATTCGAGGTTTAAATAAAGAAATAATTGAATGTTAATTTAATTTGAAATGATTGGGTTATAAATATTCGAGGGTAAATAATTTAAAACTAAATAAATTTAGGTTGTTGTATTTATTGTGTGATTTATCCTGTGGATATACTGCTAAGATATTTCGTGAACCTTATCACTCTTAGAAAAAGATGGTGATATAGAATATAGAAAGCTGCTTCACCATTCTATAAAAAATAAGTAGATTGGGAGATGAACATTAACATTCCGTCCGCGCCAAACTTTTTGACCGCTCTGAATAAAAATGCACAGAACACATATGTTGTTATAAATACGTATTTATACTATGTGTATAACATCGAGGCAATTTTATAATATATAAATACCAATTTTACATTCCTACTAATACTTAAACTTTATTTTATAACTTATATAATCGTATAACTTTACACTATATAACGCGCAAGTCCGAACATACGACTATTTTCAGAATAGCCAAAAAGATCTACGAAGACTATAGTAAAAACTGACCCTCGTCATTTGTAATCCAAATGCCCATAAGGCCCATATCTACAAGTTAACACACACCATCATAATTTTTTCTCTTATAACAAGGGGGTTTATGTATTTATTATGACGGTCCAACAAGAAAATTTTAGGTTAGATGTATAATTATTTCTAAATCGTTTTCATTTATGTAGCTCAAAGGACAATTGTATATATGTATGAATATTATGTATTATACATACAGTACATTCATTTTCAAATTATAAGAACATGTTTGTAACATATTTATGCTGCTGAACGCGATCAACGATAAACAAATGGTCAGCGGCAGTTGTAATAAAAGGAAAATAATACGGTAAATAAAGTGGAAAAATATTTAGATAACTGCTTACTTACGCTAATAAAAATTGGACAAACAGTCATAATTTATTTATTTACAATTGTGGATATAGCATAGTAAACAGTCCGATAAATAATAATATAAAGGAATAAACTGATATAATAATATAAAGCTATAAACTAGACTGAAAATTTAGAACTATTAATTACATAGATACAAGTCACACTATTAATATTAATAAACAAATAAAATTGTGTAATAGAAAATGTGGACAATCATTAAACAAAGAAAAAAAGATAGTATAAAAATAAACGAAAAAGTGAAAATGAATTAATTTATAAAAACTAAAATTATCGTATGGCAAAGAAAACAAGATAATTGACAACATGATATACTAGATCCTGCCCGCGACTTCGTCCGCTGAATAATAGTTACATTGGGCAAACGCTAACATGCAGCGGAAGCTCTCAAAAGGGAAAAAATCCCAATTTTGAAACATTTTTCATTGGTGCTCCGCTCTTATTAGTCTTAGCGTAATAATATATAGCCTATAACCTTTTTCGATAAATGAGCTACATAACACTGAAATAATTTTTCAAATCGGACCAGTAGTTCCTGAGATTACCCCCTACAACGTCACAAACTCACAAATTTTACCTCTTTATAATATTAGTATAGAAGTATACATAACATATACAATAACATCATTGATACAACTGTAAATTAAATACATGATTAAATATGTATATTTTAGAGTTCTGTATTTAAAAACAAATCCTTTGAGATACATTGTGTGGTTTTTGTTCGTTTTTTATTAACCTTTGTCTAAGTTGGTCCAGCTATTTTACGCATCAAATTTTCTGTTGACGAAATTTATTCATAGCATGATCCCTCGTAAATACATTTGGGAGTTTATTGTCGTAATGAATTTGATATGGCTTATGAAAATGAAGTATCCAATCGCTGTTGTAGGTTTGCTAGTTTGGTTAGAAAAAATATAACATTATTGGAAGTTATTAATATTATTTTAAAAACCGAAAATTTGTAATTTTTTTTTAAATTTCATAATATTTATAATATAGTTTCGTCTAACTATAATTTCACCTAACATTAAGTACTAGGTGATACTCGCGATTTTGTCTGCGTTCTTTATTATCTATTTGTTTTACGTACAGAGAAAAAAAATATAAAAATTGGAAGTAGATATACTTACAAAGTTGTTGCTATATTGTTAATTTCGTTCTCCTCCCCTACGAAAATGCACCTCACCGCTTTTCCAATTCTTCACGTCAAGAAAACACATATCACTGAACGCATAGTGCTCATAAAAACATTAATTACCTTATATTAATTTTTTTTTTGTGAACAGACTACGCTATTTGCCTTTCAAGGCCTTTATAGCTTCACTAGACTACCGTGAATTTATCGTTTTAATCTGTTCTTAGAGGAGTTAGTGTCTCAGAAAAAAATATCGAAGTCTATCCTGTACTAACCGAGTCATGCGCGCCAAACTGCAAATTTCTGTCATTTTTATTATTTAATTTTATATAAGAAGTATCATATGATTCATATTATGGTAGATGATGAGTCACACAGTCCTTAAAGACAACAAATTAGATGTAATATTTGAAATAAGTGATTCTCATGAGTAGTTGTTATTCCCATGATAATACTCACACCAAATGTTCTCGGTGTAATGACATACAGACAATTATTTCTGTGATCAACAAATTATTGTCCGAGTCTCGGTGTACTTGGTTTCCATTAATTGTATGTTTGTTCAGTTCCCTATGACCCTTGATCCCAAGCAATGGAGTCTGTGTAAAAGAGATGCAAAAATATATTGTCTTACAATGCCCCACGTTATTTATTATTAATCCTGAATATGTATTTTCTGTTATATACTATACTATGGTATGAAATGCATGAAAATAATGTGATAAAGAATTGTGTATCTTTAAAATGGCCATAGTCTTATACTTTTTCTCCTAAAGATAAGCCAAACTAGCTTGTTTTACATATTATTAAAAAATAATGTGTTATTTCCAACGGCACTTTAACCAATACACTTATTGATCAAATTTTGAAAATTCACATATTAATAGAAAGTTGATAGTGTGATCTAGGCTATTTTTCTCTTATTAAACTCTATATGATGATTAACATGAACAGAGTCACAGGCCTTTAATTAATTTATTTTAAAATAATAACACCGTTTCAAATATAATGATCGATTAATCACGAATTTGCCACGAAATAACTTTGCAAAATCGAATAATCATTAAGTGAAGATAATAGGTATTGGTAAATATAATAGAAACTAAACTCCGTTAATATTTGTGTCTGCCTTTTTGGCCGTTCTGAACATTGCCTTAAGTTAAGCTGACGCGTAATATCGTTGAAAATTTAATACAAAACAAGGTAAAAATATTATTATATGAACTTGAAAATAATATTTATTCATCCTGAATTTGTTACATGTTATATATGTAAGATAGCAAGTATTTATATCTAAATTTTAATTAGTCCTGCGCAGCTTTATTAAAGCGGTCAAAAAATTTGGAGCGGACTGTAAACGTAATATTTGATGATACGTGCAATAAGTATGTATAAGAAAGGTTGTTTTCTAAGTGATGATAGTGCAGAAAAGAGTGCCCTCTTATACCCTTGTACATTGATCTGAGTGGGAACGTACGGCTTGTTTCATACACATCCTTTGAGGTGGCAGTAGACGGCCTTTGAACGGTCTAGCCACGGCGGTGCATTTTGATAGCGGTATCGATTTCAACAGTGAATAGATTTTTACTCTATTTCCGGTTTACTTGAGTGCGAGCGTTGAGTTTTCAAATAAAGCTTTTACAATGCCAATAGTACTTTCTCTATGATACTCAACATTACCGATTGTTATTTATGAACTAGTAGAAAAGATAATAAATAAAAAATATAATCTATACTAATATATAAAGCTGAAAAGTTTGTTTGTTTGTTTGTTTGGTTGAACGCGATAATCTCAAGAACTACAGATCCGATTTAAAAGTTTCTTTTAGTGTTAGATAGTTATTTATCGAGGATGACTCTAGGCTACATATCATCACGTTAAAACCAAAAGGAACTGAGTACTAATGAAGAATGTCTCAAAATCGGGCTATTTTGGAAGCTTCCGCTGCGTGTTAATGTCAGTATTATATGCGTTGCCATGGTAACGGGATAACATTCTATCAAAAATATTTTCATGGTTTATTTTGTATTCCTATTCAAAAAGTTTATTCTACGTTAGTTTTGTTTTCGATTTTTAATTATACGTGTTACGTTTATATCGCAAACATTTCTTAAGTTTATTTTGTGTTGTTATTCAGAAAGTTTAGTAGTAATAATATTCGTCCAATAAGACAGTCGAAGGAATTAATCCATACAGCCAATTCTGAAGTTGTCAATATAATTAGTTTTCTTGTATGTCCAAGTTAATGTAAAGGTATAAGCGCCGAATCCTCCACATAATATAACGTAATTTTTTATCTTCTTAATCTTCAAGACCATAGAATTAATGCTTCGTGGTTTTATTTTTCATTCATTTCACTTATGCAAAATAAACGAACGATATTATATAATACGCAACCAATTTCTACACGATATAGAATCATGTAACACAATATTATGAAAAAAAATATAAAATCCACTACATGACAGACTGAAATCCCGCCAAACACTCTTAAAAAACTCTATTCTACATTAGTTTTGTTACCAATTTTTTATTTGTGATATATCACGTATTATAAAAGTAAAGTGAGTGTAATTTATATTAGAATAAATTACTTTTGGTGAATACAATCTGTGATGCTACAAACATCAACATTTTTTTAACTCTGTCGATATGTCTGTTTTTTTATTTGTTCCGGGTAATCTCCGAAACGACTGGACCTATTTGAATGTTTTTTTTTTCTTAGAAATGTCTACGCTTAACAGCTTCACCTGACTACAAGTAATATTTGAACGGGAATTTTACGGGCAAATAAGTAACTAATTAGCTGTTTTATTTAATATTGTTCGATAATGTGTAGCTTCATATTTTCATTATTTTCTTATATAGTGTGAGCACTGAGGGTGATATATAGTTTAAAATTCCAGTTATGTGGCTGATCATAATTCCATCCCATTCGATACACTATTAGTATTGACATACATAATGTACACGTTACCTGTTACAGTAGATGATGTGCGTGTGATACAAATATTTGTGAAATAGTATTATTGTAATTTACACTAGATGTGTAATCACAATTTTAAATTTAGTTAATATATTAAAAAAACGCGTGCGAAGCCGCGGGTAACAGCTAGTATAAAATATGTTTCTTTCTTTTTATACAAAAGATATAAAAATATTGCATAAAATGTTACTGCAGTATATAAACTATTGTCATATCAAGTTTTATCAGAATTTATTTTATAGATTCTAAGTGTACATGTGCAAACGAAGAGACAGACATAAATTTCAAAACTGTGATTTACGTACGAGATATTCAACGCAACATTCTGAAATGAATAATAAAAAAAACATAATTTATCTTTATAAGCTCTTCACAAAGGCGAAATAAAAATTACATCTTTAATTGTTACATGCAAAAAGATATAAAAAAGTTTTTTTTTTAAGTTAAAAGGAAATAAAGTAAAAAGGGAAATTTAACTCGCATAAAATATGTTATAAGGAGTTGGGAAGCCGACGACTATACTTGGGATATTCTCGGTTTCTCGTTGTTTTCTTTTGTTAATACTACCCTAACTTCTAGGCACCAGACAAGTTATTATAAAAGAAGTTAACACACTACAGGACTTTAAAAGCTTTTATAGTTTTAGTGCTTCCATGAAATGAATGTAAAATAAAGTGTTATCTATAAAACTTACTTCCTTATAATAAGAACTTTTTGCAGCAATAAAGGTGCTCGAGTAGATATTGTTTAAGAAAAATTTGGTTCAACTTAATTTTATCATGGTTTCTTTTGTTACTAGCTGATACCCGAGATTTTATCTGCATTATGTATTATTCAAATAATATATTTTGTGTAGTGATAAAATGATACAAAACACACAATGATAAATGCGTAATGATTTGAAAATCGTAATTTTCTAAAATTTTAATAACTTTATATTCAATTAAGCTATCGTGATGATTAGGCTGGCAATGCACTTGCGACTTCCCTGCTATTGCTAGTGTCTATGGATGGTAATGACTACTTACCGTCAAATGAACCACCTGTTCGTTTGCCCCTTAAAATAAAAAATGAAAATCCTTTTCCAAATAATGACCAAACACAATGTTCGACACCTATTATATTATCTACTAGATGCACCCACGGCATCGCACGCTTTTTTTAAATTGCATTAAAGAATTATAAACTTGTGAGAGTAAGTACAATTATAGAAATGCTCTTTAAAAACAATTCTAAGTACGACACGCACGCCACTTACAATAGCATGTAATGTATACAATATATGTATAAATACTAACAATGTACCTAGTGAGGGTTACCATCAGCAACATATGAAAGATTTTAACCCACCGTATAGCTATCTTCGTGCTCACTTACACTGTGTAAGGAACTAGTGAAACAATAACTTAAAATATTATCAAAAGTTTTACATTTATATTACATTGTCATTATAATTACGATTTTGTGTCTATACAAAAAATAACAGCTTGTCTATTCTGCAAGAAATTGTATTATGGAAGTATTAAATACTAATAATGTAATACGTATATGGTCTAAAATCTTATTAGGAAGACCTCTTCTATCTTCAAGGTTACTACAAATTATAATATCGAATTATAAACAATGAGTTGATAATTATTTCTCTAATTAAAAATAAAGAATGAGTTGAAATCTTGCTAAATTTCATAGAGACAAAGTCGCGGGTAACAGCTAGTCTAAAATAGAATAACCTCAATTACTTTTTATAAGGTAAAGTGAAAGTCCCCGGCAAATCAGTCTAACCTTTTGGAGAAAGTACTCCAAAATTGCCTTAATTACTTTTCATAAGGTCAGCTATCTGCCAGTGAAAGTCTCGTGAAGATTGGTCTAACCGTTTTGGAGATAGTATTACGGGCGAAGCCACGGTCAACAGCTAGTATAAATTAAAATTGCTTGAATTACTTTTTGTAAGGCCAGCTATCTGCAAATAAAAGTTTCGCTAAGATCAATTTAACTGTTTTGGAGATATCATTGTGGGCAAAGCCACAGTTAACAGCTAGTCTAAATTAAAATAAACTGAATTACTTGCTGTGATGTCCACTATCTATCTGTTGGTGAAAGAGTTGTGAAAATTAGTCCAACTGTTTTTGAGATAGCATTACGGACGAAGCCGCGATTAACACGTAGTCTAATTTAGAGTAGCGTATGTCACTTGCAGTAACTTCAGCTATCTGCTAGTGAAATTCCCGTCAAAATCGGTCAAGCCGCTTCGGAGATTACCCGGAACAAACAGACAGACAGACCGACAAAATTTTAAAAATTGCATTTTTGTTATCAGTAGCGTGTATACGTTCATACCTAATCAGTGAAAAATATTTATTTCGCTGTTACATACAGACACTTCATTTTTATTATATGTATAGATATGTAAGAAAGAAGCTATAAAAAAGACTAACTCTTACTCGCGCCTTTGTTCGTGTTGATGTCGATTTGATCTATTCTTCGGGAGGTGTACATTTTTTTTCTGGATGATATACCCTCCATATACCTCCAATGTTCTTTTCTGTACCCGTGACAACTTGTATGCAAATTTCATGATGAAAAACAAAACAAACTCCTGTTCACATTTATAATATTGGTAGGATTCAACATATTATACTTTTTACTAGTATTTAAGAAGAACAGTGTATAAGTTTGGTATTTCTTTCTTAAATATATGTATGCAAATATTTAATATAGACACTCAATTATAAAAAGTGGGACAATATATCAACACAGCTGTACTGACAATCCTGACGCGCCAAGAAGTCAAGAGGGTAATAAATAAAACAGCTCCCCTTACCCCGACTTTACATAAAAACGCGCCTCATCCGCAATCTGCATGTTTATGAGAGAATATTCTATAAACAAGCCGGGAGACAGTATGGCTAGTGGTGTATGGAGGAGACAGCAATACGCAGAATTGCATGCAAATAAGATAACGGCTATAAATAAAAGTATTATCGCTTTGTTTTCTGTTTTATAAATTCACTTATTGTTAAGTGTTGCGGACTCGATGGAGTTTACAGTTTATATATACAGTATCTGGACTACCGAGCCTAGCTTGGTTCTTTAAAAAAATATTTTAAAATTAAAATAAACTGTTTGCCTCACAAAATTAGTATTATTTTACCAAAACAAAAATATTAAAAAAGATATGTCTCTTACTGTCACATGGGTTAGATGAATTTTGGAAAGCTGCCGATTTCCATCTGAGCTATTTATATTTCGACAACGGCGGTGAAACTTACCTTTATATTCTAGCTATATTTATTCATTGCCTGAAAACGCAATTAAAGTTTTCTATAAATGTAATTTAGCTAAATCGATTTATCGTCCCTGAAACCACCTACATATTAAGTTGCAAGAAAATCGCAAACGCCGTTTTCGAGATCCTAAATATATAACAATCTATCTATACTAATATTATAAAGCTGAAGAGTTTGTTTGTTTGTTTGGTTGAACGCGCTAATCTCAAGAACTACCGGTCCGATTTGAAAGTTTTTAGTGTTAGATAGCTCATTTATCGAGGATGGCTATAGGCTACATATCATCACGTTAAAATCAATAGGAGCGGAGCACTAATGAAGAATGTCTCAAAATCGGGCTATTTTTAGAGCATCCGCTGCGAGTCAGTGTCAGTATTATATGCGTTGCCATGGTAACATGATAACATTCTATCGGAAATATTAATAGGGTTTATTTTGTCTTCCTGTTCAAAAGTTTATTCTACGTTATTTTTAATTCCAATTTTTGATTATACGTAGTACGTTGCTATCGCAAACATTTTTAAAGTCTATTTTGTGCTGCTATTCTCAAAGGTTAATAGTAATAATATTCGTCCATCAACACAGGCAAAGGCACAACCCTCGTGGTCAGGCGCATAAGAAGGTTGGGCCTCAGGGTGGCCCTCGAGAAGACCGAGGCCATACTCTTTCATGGGCCTCGGCGGGGGCCACCACCTGGGGCCCACATTATAGTGGAGGGCGCCCGGATCAGGGTGAGTGCCCACATGAGGTACTTAGGCCTCACTCTAGACGGGCGCTGGCGGTTCGAGCCCCACTTTGCGGGGCTCGGGCCGCGAATTGCTAGGGCGGCGGCGGCACTCGGTCGGTTGCTCCCCAATATTGGGGGGCCGGGTGCCGGGTGCCGTCGACTCTTCATGGGAGTCGTGTGGGCGATGGCTGCCTACGGGGCACCGGTCTGGGCTGATGCCCTCGGTGCCACCAACGTGCGCGCGTTGCGCAGTACGCAGCGTACGGTGGCACTGAGGGCAATCCGGGCATACCGGACGGTGTCATCGACGGCGGCCTTTACGCTCGCCGGCTCCCTTCCCTGGGAGCTGGAAGCTGGAGTGCTCGCCGCCGTGTATACATTCACGGCGGCGAGGAGGCGTATTGAGGAGCCTCCGGCTCCCAGGGAGATAGAAGTTAAAAGGCGGGAGTTGCGGGAGGGGGCTATAGGGAGGGGATGCAGGACCTGGCGGACGCGCGCTTCGGGAGGCACACCGTCGACGCCGTCCGCCCGGTCATGCGGGAGTGGATTGGGAGGAGATGGGGCTCCCTGTCGTTCAGGCTGGTGCAGGTGCTGACCGGACACGGTTGTTTCGGGTGGTACCTCCACCGGATCGCTCGCAGGGATCCGACCGCCGCCTGCCATGAGTGCGGCGCTGAGGAAGATACCGCGCAGCACACTCTCTCTGAGTGTGCTGCGTGGGAGGTTGAGCGCCGCACTCTGGTGGCGGTGGTAGGAGAGGATTTGTCGCTGCCGAGCGTGGTCTCGTCCATGCTAGGCAGCGAACAGGCGTGGCGAGCAGTGGCCTCCTTTTGCGAGGAAGTCATCTCGCAAAAGGAGGCAGCGGAGAGGGCCCGCGAGGCGGACCCCCTCAGTGGCCGTCTTCACTATCGGAGGACCGGCAGGAGGAGGCGGCGCTTTGCCCAACTCCTCCTGCCCCCGTAGCCGGACCTGAGGGGATGCAGTCGGGGGGCTCATCCCCTCATTGCACAGGTCCGGCGGACGAGGGGAGGCATCTGGTGTGTACCCAGCTGCCTCTCTATAGGTAGGAACCCGGCGGCTACCTTCCGCCGGGCGGACCGTTGGGGCGGCTATCTAAGGGGAATAGCTTAGCACGATCCCTTGCCGCCCCAACACTACGGTCTGTCGGTACACCGTGGGGTTTTAGTCCGTGCGAGTCGGACATAACTCATCCTCTCCCCCGGGAGGGTGGGTATCCATAAGGGATTTCCCCACGTTAAAAAAAAAAAGGCAAAGGAATTAATCCATACTGCCAATTCTGAAGTTGTCAATATAGGTAGTTCTTATGTATTCACTATCCAGTTTTCTTCTATGTCTAAGTAAATATAAAGATATAAGCGCCATATCTTCTATATAATATTTCGTAAATTTTTATCTTCTTAATTTTCAAGACCCTAGAATACATGCTCCGTAGTATTATTTTTCATTTAATTCACTTATGCACAATAAACAAATCATATTACATAAAACGCCACCAATTTAACACAGTATAGAGTCAAATAACACAAGATTATGAATATAATATAAAATCCCCTACATAACTGACTGAAATCCCGCCAAGAACTCCTCAAAAAATTTATTCTACGTTATTTTTGTTCCCAATTTTTGGTTTGTGATATATTACATATTATAAGGATAAATTGTGTGTATATAATATTAAAATAAATAATTTTTGATGAATACACATATCTGCGGTGCTACAAATATCAACATTTTTTTTTAATTCTTTCGATATGTCTGTTTGTTTATTTATTCCGGGTAATCTCCGAAACGGCTGGACCTATTAGAACAGTTTTTTCTTACAAATGATCTAGCAAGGTCTTAACAGCTTCACCGGACTACAAGTAACACTTAAACGGCAATTTTACGGGCAAATAAGTAACTAATTAGCTGTTTTATTTTAAGCTAGTTGATTCAGCAAATATTGCCCGCCTTGATAATAAGACAAACTATACCTAAACCTTGCCCAAGAATAATTTTATATATTGGTGAAAACGACATGAAGAGGCGTTCTGTAGTTTTTGATCTTATTGCGATCAGACATATAGACAGACGTGGAACAGAACTCTGTTTTATACTATGTAGTGATGAACTGTTATCCGTGCATTCGTCCGTGTGAAATTAATCAAAAATATGTTGTTCACTGTAAACATGCGCGTGTAACGTGCGCTGTACTGGATTCCAAGAATAAATATAATTGAAAGTCGTATATTTATATGCGATTTATATTATATCGACACTATATATAATAAAAGATTTAACACATATTGTTTGAAAATGTTTAGCTTAATGTTTTCATTACTTTCTTATATAGTGTAAGTGAGCACTGAGTGTGGTATATAGTAGTTTAAAGTTCCAGTTATGTGGCTGATGATAAATCCCATCTCATTCGATACACTATTAGTATTCACATATATAATGTACACGTTACCTGTTACAGTAGATGATGTGCGTGTGATACTTACAAATATTTTTGAAAGAGTATTATTGTAATTTACACCTCTAATAACAATTTTAAATTTATTTAATATATAAAAAAAAACGACGGCGAAGCCGCAGGTAACAGCTAGTATAAAAATATACGAAAGTTGCTCATTTAATGGTATTAGATAGATAGATAGATATTATACACATAACTTGTAACTACATAATACTGTAATTTCAAATATCCATATTTATAGTACAGACAAGCAAACTTTATTCGTTTGCAGGAGGTATGTTATCCGGAATTGGTGCTACGATTCTTAAAGTAAATTCCTTAATAAAAGCTAAAATAATATAAAAAACTAGCTGACCCGCGCAACAACATCTGCGTGAAATCAGTTACCTACCGGTTCCAATTGTATTTTCAAATTCGAACAATCTTAAAAAACCTAGAACCCAATTAAAGATACTACCACCGTTTTCAATTATATTTCCAAATAATTCAGAGACTCACTCAAACACATACCTAGTTGGTTTAGTGAATAACTTACGCAGGTGCGGAACAAATTTCAATTCTATCAGCAACATTAATAATTACGTTTTCTTTGAAATACGAAACACCGTTGAATTATTTGGATATTGTTAGTACAAAAATACTAAAATCACGAATAAAAAATGGGAGGGTGGGGTTAAGAACGTGAAAATATGGGGTTACATGTAGTTTTCGAGGGCGATTAAAAAAAAAGAAAAGATGTCAAAGAAATTAAAAAATCTGGATAGAGACACCCTAATCACCTAGAGAGGTATTAAGTATACTTTACGACCTATTCTGACACCTACCAAACATACATTTAAAATTTCGTTAAAATCGGTCCAGCCGTTTCAGGGGAGTTCAAATACGAACACCGTGACATGAGATTTTTATATATTAGGTAAATAATAATAAAAAATAAAAAGATAAATTTAAAGAGTAACTTTCTGTTTTTTTATTACCGTAATCGTTTCAAAATAATAAAGTTAATAAATTTTACATAACATCGGCATAGATTACATTAGTTAGGAACCTGATTAAAATGTGTATGTAAATATAATGGAATTCTAAATATTATGATTTATGACAAGAAATACATGAATAAACATAATGTCTCATAACAGATTGGTAAATTTTTCATAACAGTATATTTCATCACATTAAAAGGGTTACAAATATATAAATGTACATTTTTAGAGGAATTATAATATGCCAACCATAATTTTCAGGTTATTTCGCGCCTGTCACCAAAACACAAGGGAAGGATTATTCATCGGCAGTGTCCAAACGAAACGGCTCATTGACTTCCTGATTAATTACGAGGAGAACCGCGGTGACATTCTGAGTCGAAAAGGTACGTCCGTTTATGCAAAAACATTATTTCAAGTTGTTTTATGTTTACGGTAACCAACTAGGTGCATTTCATTAGAATTAAAGTAATATTCTAATCTGTTAATAATTCAAATCTCCCAATCACATTGTGCAAACACATCATTTTAGAACAGTTGAACGTATTTGACATTGTAATTGTGAGGACGTTTGTTTGAAATAAATAAAATGTTTGAAACAAACTATGAAACTGCGAAAAATGAGAGTTACAATATCTTCATATAATAAAGTTACTGAGTGTGATACAATACGGTTGAGAGATTTAAAAAAATATTGACACTGTTGCAATATTGACGTGTAGTAACTAGAAATTACATTATCAATACATAGTTTAAAACAAAGTTCTCTGCCACGTCTGTCTTTCTGTCTGTTCGCGATAAACTCAAAAACTACTGAACGGATTTGCACACGGTTGTCACCAGCAGATAGAGTGACGCACAAGGAAGGTTCAGGTATAGAATTTGACTATATTTTTTAAATTGTAGAGGGCAGGATAAAGTACGCCGGGTTTGAGTTATAAAATAAATGATATTTTTATTTACAAGTACTTAGTATATTTGTGTAAAACGTAATTATATGTAGCCTAGGTAATACTCGGAAAGTTCGTTATTCACCAATAAAAGTATCCTCAAAATAGATTCCATCGGTTCGACAAACAACAGATAATTTTATTTATATTTTGGTAAAATAACAAGTTTCGTACGTTCATATATATTTCAGTCATATTTAGAAAAAGAAAAGCTACAATGTGTTTTAAAAAGCAATGCCTACTACATTATTTTATGTTAACACCTAGTTGTCATTCTGTAAAGCCTACGCGTGTGTTGTGTTTCATATAAGTAGGGATTTCGCAAAAAGGTGGTAATAAGGTATGCAAGCCCTCTTTCCTTTGTCGGCCACTCGTCGGCAACGTGACGAGAATCGTCGGGTAAGATTTGTTAACTCTATGCGAAGAATTCGAGAGGCGATATTCACGAAAAAGTGTTTACTCATTTATACGAAGCTTTTCGTAAACTCACATAGGGGAAGAGAGGGTAAGAGTTGAGAATAATATTCATGAAATAATGTAAATGTTCGGTCCATCCTCGTTTATTATAGAAACTGTAATTTGTGAATTTGTATCGTAGGTAAGGTGAAAGCGGGGTTAACATGGCCGGGGTCGAACGGCCGCATCATGTCATTGTGCGGAGGAACCACGGGCGCGCGGTTACAATGCCTTCGTTGTGACATTTTCGCTAATGGTTCCACGGTAGGTACAATAAAACGACAATACGAAGGGAGATAAGGTGGCAAGCGAAAATTTTACGAGATTAATTCTATTCCGTCATTCGTGCGGTCTTAGATACGGACTGCTGAGCAAGATTCAAGGTCCTTGAAGGATTTAAATTTTAATTCCAAATTATTCTTAAATATGCATTTAGCTTACGTTTACGTGAAAAGAACTTATTTTCAGGTTTCTGCTACGTAACTAACATCAAAGATGTTGCTAGTTAAATAGTTTTACGGTTAGGGATTAACCAGACATAAGGTTATGTAAATTTGTTTAATCCTGTTATTTGTTAGTTGGTCACTGTGGTAAAATGGAATTAATTAAAGTAGTAATTATAATTATCATGTCAAGTCTCTAACGTGAACTCTAAATGTTGTTAACCTAAAGTTTTTGTGTTATAATGTAACGGTATATTACTATTGGTAATAAAGGCCCAGTAGAGTTCTTTGGGCTTTCGGGAGTTAGGAAAATATTGAACAGTGTTTAAAAAATAAACTAAGGGAATCGGAAGTTTAACATTATTTTAAAAATACGAAACAAAGCCATTCACATATTTGTACGTATTTTATTAATCAATATCCATAAGCCTTATTTTGGAAAATAAACAATACTTATTAGTAATTACACACTACCTAAATAGTAGTCATGTCGATTGTTTGTCCGGGTTTGTCTCCAAAAATGCTGTACAGATTGTCAGCATATTTATTCTGACACATAAGACTTTCAAATTATTATTTAAACTACATATCAGTACGCTTTTCCACAGGAGCTGGACAGTAATAATATATGTAGCTATTACGCACTAGTAAATGACAAAATTAAAATTAAAAAACACACCATATAATTCAGATAATATACTTTGGTAGTTCATATGATACAATAAAACCATTCTTACAAGAACAAACCGGGGACATCAGCTAATCAATATATGTAATTAGAAATATAAATTTCGCTATATCAGTTCTTTAAAAATGAAAATTAACGTATTTACAAGTAAATAATATAAAATTGAAATCAGTTACTTTGGTTTATATTCCCATTCCCTTTAATCTGAAATTATAAAATATCTCTACAATCTTTACGTCGTAGAGTAAATGGGTGTTTCAATGTACGCTTTGACATTTTGATCCCAGTAACGTTTTTCAATGAGGATTCTGTTGCTTTCAGCTCTGAAAGGGTTGTTCACTTTACTATACCACGCTTTTATGTTTTCATCGTTGACGAATGAATTACTTTAAAAATGTAATTATATAAAATTCAAGTGTCTGCCTTAAATTATACAGTACGTTAGGTACTGTGAAATATTTAAATTTCACAAAGCAGTTTGGTTTTTATTCATCAGATATTAAATAGCCTAGCAAATATGTATGCAGACATTTCGTGGGAACTACAGGTAACAGAGGGACATTACGAGACGTGACTCACGCAAACGTTTTATATAAAAGGCTTGCACTTCGTGAAATGAGACCGCGTGCAAAACAAAGTGGTTCTGGACGCAGCCTATGTTGCAAATGTCCTCAATATATGATGATATAAATGTAATTTCCCATTAAGTTAATAATGTTATTACTTTTAAAGCTACAGTTAATATAATCTAGACCGATATTATAAAGAGGCTAAGTTTGTAACGTTGTTAGTTTGTAGGGAGTAATTTATCGGAGCTACTGGTCCGATAAATTCTTTCAGTGTTATATAGCTCATTTATCGAGGGGCGTTATAGGCTATATATCATCACGCTGAGATCAATAGGAGTGGATCACTAATGAAAAATGATCAAAATCGCGATTTTTTCCACTTGAGAGCTCCCGCGGCGTGTTAGCGTTAGCCCAAAGTTACTATTACTACGTGGACGAAATCGTGGGCAGCAGCTAGTTTAGTATAATTTTTTCAGATACCATTTATTATAAAAATAATATAAACGGTGAAAATGTTTTAAAAGAATGTGTTTATTTTCTTCACTTAATTGATTTTAGAGAATTTAGTTCTGTATTGAAATATCCTGCAAATAGACATAATTGCAATAATTAAATACAAATATTTTTATAGCAATTACTTCCAATGATAAAAAGTTAGAGGTAGCGTGATATTAAGGACTGAAACAATGTTTATCGACAAAGTTTTGAATGGGAATTTTAAACCGCTTTTTCTACTTACAGATAAGAGACAGTTTTGATTTATTTTCAACAGCTTTGTTCATAAAAAATGAGAACCCAATCTTTTGTTAATTGAACTGTTAAAATTGGCATAAATGAAGGCCCATTTTTATAAATGTAAAAAAAATAAAAATGTTAAATGTGTGTTTTTGCTTTTTATTAATGTTTTTTCTTTTTGTTTTCTTGATTTGTAAATAAAATTATATTCTTATGTTTGCTTTAATCCTTAATACTTGGACGACCAAGGCTAGCTCGGTTCTTTAAAAAACATTTTAAAATTAGAATAAACTGTTAAGTTTGCCTTATAAATTAAATATTTTTTCACAAAAAAAAAATATTAAAAATATATATCTCTTCTGCTGTCACTCAGATTCGAACTGAGGTTACACGGATTTTCGAAGCAACTGATTTCCATCTGAACTATTTTTGTTTTGACAACGCCGGCGAAATTTACCTTTATATTCTAGCTATATATTTTCAAAGCCTGAAAACTCAGTTACAAAAAGTTTTCTATGAATAAAATCTAGCTAGATCGATTTATCGTCCCCGAAACCACCTACTTACTAATTTTCACGGAAATAGATCAGGAAATAGACCGTTTCAGAGATCCTGAATATATACAAATATAAAAATATACAAGAATTGCTCGTTTAAAGGTGAGTCAAAATACGTCAAGTGGACCCCCCCCTTTTCACTTGAATATTAAATTCAGATATGAATATTTGTTCATGAAGTATTTACTATGAACAATTAATTCTCAGAACAGTTTTTTAAAATTTTTATTTTAACAACATTTTTTTAATGAAAATTTTTATGACTTTTAATTAAACAATCAATAAATAAAAAGCTATTAAAGATATTTTAATGAAACTTTCAGGATTTATAGTTTAATAGTTGTACTTTGATAAGATATATAAAAAACTTAAAATATTTTTATTTCATATTGTTAATTAACTTTTTAGTTAACAAATGAAAATATCAATGACTTCTCCCTCAAAAGACAAAAACAAATTTCTCGATAATATGCATTAATCATTTAAGTAATAGAATCCGCAAAAAAAATTAATGCTCGCGATTAGATTGAACAAAAAAAAAAAAATTTATGACGGGCGGTGAGCGTTATCGGTACGGCGCGCTGCCGCGCGTCAGTCACTTACCTATTATTCTACTCAGTAATTGTAAGTAAGAAGCAATTCTTTATTTTTTTAATCAAAATAATGTTATTTAATCGATAATTTTATTAAAACACTTTACATAAAATTAATTTTATATATTTTTTCAATTTCAAAAGTCAATTTTGGTTTCTAGTCTCAACAAGACCATGACTCTCATGAACAACAATATAAACCCCGGCATGAGCAATCTGTTACAATTAAAAATACACGACATTATCGTTATTATAAAGCTTTTCGAGTGCAATTTTTTCTCCAAAGACATTAAAATTGATACAAATAGAGTCTTTAAAAAAAACGCAACACCAATAGATTTATAATTTAATTATATATTTATAATATATTATCTTTATATCTTTTTAGCATTATAATTAAATTATATCTTATTTAATTTCTTCGTTTATTTAATAATAAAAGAAACATATTATTAATTAATTTTATGTAATGTGTTGTAGTAAAATTATCGATTAAATAACATTATTTTTATTTAAAAAAAAAGAATTGCTTCCTACTTACAATTACTGAGTAGAATAATAGGTAAGTGAATGACGTGCGGCAGCGCGTCGTACCGATAACGCTCACCGCCCGTCATAAATAATTTTTTTCTGTTCAATCTAATCGCGAGCAGTAAATTTTTTTTGCGGATTCTATTACTTAAATTATTAATGCATAATATCGAGAAATTCTTTTTTGTCTTTGAGGGAGAAGTCATTGAAATTTTCATTTGTTAACTAAAAAGTTAATTAACAATATGAAAAAAAAAATATTTTAAACTTTTATATGTCTTATCAAAGTACAACTATTAAACTATAAATCCTAAAAGTTTCATTAAAATATCTTTAATAGCTTTTTATTTATTGATTGTTTAATTAAAAGTCATAAAAATTTTCATTAAAAAAATGTTGTTAAAATAAAAATTTTCAAAAACTGTTCTGAGAATTAATTGTTCATAGTAAATACTTCATGAACAAATATTCATACCTGAATTTAATAATCCAGTGGAAAAGGGGGGTCCACTTGATTTGTTTTGACTCAGGTATAAGATATTCGCTGTAATGTCTACTGGATTACCTTTTCTAATTTACATCACTACTTCAATACACGGTATAAGATCTAAAAACTAAACTGTAGCACGTTTTGTGTGGTGAAACCATTAGTATATTGCGGTCGTTGTTGTTGAGTTTATGCTTTGATGTGAGCCCACACACTGTCCTGGACAAACACATGCCTCATTTCTATTTACTTAATTCCGTCACACGAGAACAAAATTATTTTCAGAGAGCTACGGACTTCAAGTTTATCAGTAAATTTAAAAATGTAATAATCGAACGAAAACAATTATCTTTGATGAAGAATTCAGCGTTTAATGATTATTAAAACCTAATAAAAATGTACTAAGTAATATTATTAGTTTGGTTTTATTATTTATACTCAAAGGATTGATCAATTGGCTATGTATATTTGTATTGTTATTAAAATATAACATCGTATATAATATAAAAGCCACCGATTCAAATTAATATGCTATATACATATAAGGATTTAACATAGTGTAGCAGCTGACAGTTCCGCACACCCGATTAGGCCTCCCACGGCAGCGGCTCAAGCCTAGGTTTGATCCATCGGTAGGGAGCCCTTGAGTGCGTTGCTTGCGCGATACGGTGACACACAAATATACATCACTGCTACAACACTACACATATCACCTCCACACACGTGCACGCTTACACGCTTACACATGAAAGTGGAAGGGTTTACTTTTTTCCCTTATCGAACTGAAAAACTCTCAATTGTCCGATAATAAATATATGAAGGAGTTGTTGAGGCGTGTATGCTTGGTACACATATACGTTTCAACAACTCATATATGAATAGTTAGCTAGGTTAGCTAAGATAGGTCGCGATTTTGCATGCAACAGGCAACAGCCAAGCCGAGGTGTGCCGTGCATGCACCCTTGAACTGGTTGCCAAAATAAAATCGGCTGAGTGCCTTAAGCGCTCGCCTTAGTAGTCCGGTGAAGCTGTTAAGACCTTGCTGGCTCAATAGCGTAGTCATTTCGACTAAAAAAAAAGCTGACAGTTACTTACGTCTTTATACTTATAATTCTCGTCAACCTTTTTGGCCGCTTTAAATGTAGCTTCAAGTTCAGGTTTGCGCATAATGTTGTTAAGAGTTTAATATAAAACAAAGTTAAAATGTACGAATCTATAATTGGCATTTATTTATCCTGAAGTTGTCTCGAACTCTCGAGTAGTCCAGTGAAGCTGTTAAGACCTTGCTGGGTCAATAACGTACTCATTTCGAAGAAAAAACAAAGTATTGTATTCTGCGCAACTACTTACTACTACTAGGTATATTCAGGGCGGTCAAAAAGTTTGACGAGGACTTAACTCGATATCATAACATTTTCGTAGAATATAATTTGTTTCTCTACGTGTATATGGTAGGATAAATATATAATATAATAATAATAACGATATATATAATAAACATATTCATTATATTAATTGTATATTCAAAGTATTTTTTTAACTCAAAACAGCTTTTGCATGCATATGTTATCGCATGATAACTGTTTGCTATCAAACTGGAATCTATATATTAATACGTGACCCAAAATCTTTGTACCCCTTTTTAATCTATTTCCCGTGAACGGGTGATCTTGAAATTTGGCATAGTTGAAGTTTATATGGCGGAGTAATGCAGAAAGCTGTTTATTTTATATAAAATGCATTAGACGTGTACGTCTAATTGAATTAATTAATGTAAATTGAATGTATTCAATTAATTAAAATATGCACTACTCACAATGCTGCTTAAACTTTACACAACACATACACACATGTAAATAAAAAAGACATTTTGACAGTCGTCAATAATTACGAACTTCAAAAAAGTTTGTGAAGGAGGTTGCTATGCTCGACTGTATGTATTTTTAACTCTTACGTTCCAATTACCATTTTCATCCTACATTCAACAATGATATTATAAAATATAACTATTATTGGAATGTTTATTATTTTTTATGGTGAACTCACTTCAAATGATGAATTAATAAAAAAATGAACCAAATAATACTTTGTATAATCAAAATAAGAATTTTGTTGCAATTGAACTTCATGTAGCAACAAAAAATAATTTATTTTCAAAAGCTAATGGTAGTATTAAAAACATCTTTGTCTTGGATTCAACATTTGATTGTATTGTGGATCCATTACTTTTCCAAACGATGATACTGGGCATATCAATTTCTCATAATGAACAGACTACATTTAATTCAATATCACCCAGAAATACCACCCACCCATGGTGTCGTGTAAAATTAATTGAAAATTGTGTCATGAGTTGCGATAAATGTCTCTATTTTCGTAAAGTTATGTTTGCTTAAAATTTGAGAGCTTTACCACGTGATTTTTGTTTTAAATTTATAATTAATTTCAATTATCATTTACACATAGATTTTTTTATGTTTATATAATTAAAGATCATGGCAAATAACTGAGTATCCATGATGAAAAGCTTTGATTATAGAAGTATACCCTTTGACAAAAGAACCCTAATAAAGTTCAAACTTTAAAAAATCAAATAACTATGGTCGAATGTCAACCACTGGACGCCCACTAGTATGGATAAGTATGTACACATACACATTAATGAGTATATTAGTATATAATACCTAAAACATGAATAAAAAAAATATAAATGACTATTAAATAAAATCATACCAACGAAGTTGACGTGTAGAAAAGCCAACACTAAAAGACGCGCGAGGGGTCCTCCTCGACTCGTGCACGCGCTCGCCGCCATCTTGCCTCAGCGCGTCCTTGTTTCCTGCTGCCATCTGTTGTTACTTTTTAAATTTGGTAAACACTCTTTTCTCTTCATGGTAGTATGTTGTACCATAAACAGGAGCGTTATCTAGAATTAAAATCATAAAATAAAATAAGTAATTGTTTTTTTTTTCATTTAAAAAAATACTCACAAATAGAATATACGAAATAGATACATTAGTAACAATAAGTTTTATCTCAAGATTCTTATATAAGATATAAATACAAAAGAAGTTAACTCTGTATTACAAGTCATTTATAAATAAGTAATATTTGAGATGATTATATAATTATGGTTAAAAAGTTAAAACAAGAATATTGAGTATAGTTAAAGTATGTATAGTATATATAGTTAGGTATAGTCTTGTTTTGCTACATTCAAACTTATAATAAACTAATAATAACAAGTAATCCGTGCATTAAAGATATCTAAAATTAATAATATGTATGTTGGTGTAATGCATTTATTTTAATTAGTGTGTTATAGAAAACAATATGTAAACAATATAAAAGTCATGCGAAGCGTACAACTAGTAATATAATTAATCATAATGTCCGGTTATTTGTTTTAAGTATATCTGATACCCGCAACTTTGTCTACGTTGGCACCATATTGCATGCCTTCTTTAACACTAAGAGATCAACATCGTTTAACTCGTAGTGCTTATAAAAGTACTAGTTTCTTAAAACTTTAATAGCTTTATACTAAATAAAGATATCGCAAATCGTTTTTATTACATATGGCCAAATATATTAAGATTGTATGAGCTTGGAAGAAGACTATGGATTTAAGATAAGAACCAAGTGTTCTGAAGTAAAGCCAAAAATATGTTTGAAATGTATGCAGAAGTTTTTGCGTGACGCGCGCAATTATATATTAGATTTAAACTGTACCTAAAGTCAAATAAACTTAATGGCTTGCTTATTATAAAAGTCAGCAACAATCTTTATTCTCAAACAAAACCAAAGGAGAAGAAATCATCTTGCAATTTTCAATATGATCTGACCACTTACAAAAATGGTAAGATATTCATATTATTTATTCGCATTTCGCTTGTGGAGTATAATAGTAACAGTCGAACGTTATCTAAAGTATGAGAGATACGGAGTCAGCTACTTGCTGTTTGTTCACTCTGTTCTAAAAAAAAATTATATCAAACATTCACTGGAGGCCATTATTACACAAACCCTACGACTACCAAGAATCTTAGGAATTATAGAGCGCTTGAAGTTTCGTTTGTTATTCTAAAAATAATCAACATAATAGAGAACGGATTTTATGAAACTAGTAGGCACTATGTGGTCGAAATTCCACAATAATATGGGGTATCAAGATTAATCTTTGCACGTTAAGATATAGGTTATGTATTATTTGTTTCTGTTTTTGATTTTTTTTCATAACAAAAACTGTATCGAGTTTGATAGATAAAGGGTTGGATTCATACCCGATGTACGGAACTATGTATTTTATCTGGATTACTTCTGCTCCTACTTGTATTCTTTTATCTATTTTGTTACTGCTATTTAGGCCCCAGAACAGAGGGCAATTATGTGATCTGCCTGTTTTATGCACGTTCCTACGTGAATATCAGTTCAACCATTTTGGAAATTAATGAAGAAACATAAAAAAAACTTTCTCCAGTTTGATTTATATGAATAGGTTATGTTTAAATCACGTCTTTCGCACAATTATTAGAAACAAAAACAACCATTGGTGTTTATAGTTTTATATTGAAGAAATAATAGGTTTTTACCTATGAAATTGCCGTTCTGCAGAACTGTCCATTTCAAATCAAAATAATTTTTGTTTGGCTAAGAATTCTAATTTCAAATTATTTTTATTTTAAAAACATGGATTTCTTTTTCCAAACGTAGTCATTTGTTTATTGATTAGTGTTATATTTCATCGTATTTCAATCTTTTTTGTCATTCTGTATACGTTAAAAATTCGAGTAGGGGAGAGTAGGGTAATTGAGAACGGCGGGTAATTGGGAACAGTTAGATAGATAGTACATCTCCCCGTACTACAATGTCGCGAACATATTCTACAGCTGAATGCAGAGCCATTCATTGCGTATGCGAAAGTGGGATTGAAAATACGCACTAGTGTTGTCACGGTCAAACGAACAATTATTTTTGTGTTTTTGATATAATTTTTGTCATCAGTTATATAACACATGTAAATATCATATTTTTGAGTTCAAAAGTATTGTGTTTTTGCTCATATCATACACAGTATCTGTAATACAACATAGATTGAAGGTAATAAAAATGCTTTTGAGAGTGGCGGCAATTTTTATGTATATTGACTGATTTGGGTAATTGGGAACGGTATTGCGTGGGTAATTTGGAACGTTCCCAATTACCCCTTACCCTCTTAATTACCCATAGTACTGCTGGATGACTCTGTAAAAATATTTAAGCTTTACAAATTATTTCAGATGCCTCGTAATTACGTAAGAAAGATCGATCAAACGTCTTTCTTAATTACCTCATATAATTTCCATTTCCCCCACAGGATGATCTCAGTTACCCCATAGGGTATCGGGTAAACAGGAACGGCAATGTTTTCTGTTTTAGTTTATATTTTTATTAAAACGTAAATTTAAAATAACTTTTTATGACTTCTAAGTACATAGATAACTAAAGTTTATGTAGCAATAAAACTTGATTTAGTTTATAACTTTTTTCTATTATTTTTTAGCGTTTAAAGTTAAGTGTTCCCAATTCCCCCACTCTCCCCTAATTGTGGAATATGAGTACCGTCGTGGCAGCAACGCGGCACAAGCTGCCGCTTGCACCACCTGTTATTGGTTTGCTCGCTTCCGTTCTGGGAATTTCGACCTGAAAAATGAACCTCGCGGTCGTCCGAAGACTTTGGTCGACAATGACAACTTAAAAGCGATTATGGAAGCTGATGATATACAATCTACGGCTGAATTAGCAGCAGCTTTCGACGTTAGGGACAAAACAATATTGGCACATTTGCGTCAAATTGGCAAGATAAAGAAGCTGGACAAATGGGTGCCCTACGAACTCAATGATCGCCAGCGCGAAGTACGCGCCGAGACGTGCCTTGCACTGCTCAACAGACACACAAATGAAGGAATTTTGAACCGCATCGTTACCTGTGATAAAAAATGGATTCTGTTTGATAACCGCAAGCGCTCAGCAAATTGGTTGGATCCTGGTTCAGCACCAAAACAATGTCGTAAACGAGAACTTACCCCTAGATAAGTGATGGTCACTATTTGTTGGTCTAGCGTCGGTGTGATTCATCACAGCTTCTTACCAAACGGGGTGAGCATTACTGCAGATGTGTACTGTGAAGAACTGAACACAATGATGTAGAAGCTGGCACATCTCCAACCAGCATTGGTCAATCACTCGTCTCCGCTGCTCCTGTACGACAACGCGCCACCTCATACTGCACAGCAGACGGTCTCCAAGTTGCAAGAACTGGAGTTGGAAGTTCTCCGTTATCCGCTCTACTCACCACACCTTGCGCCTACAGACTACTACTTTTTCTGAATTTGGATAACTCTTTGGCGGGAAAAAAATTAAATACCCGAGAGGCAGTACAAAATGCCTTTGAAGAATTTGTTGCCTCCCGTCCAGCTGATTTCTCTAAGAAGGGCATCAATAAACTGCCACTGCGTTGGCAAAGATGCATTGATTGCATGGGTGATTACTTCGATTAATACAAATAAAAAATACATGAAAAAATTTCGTTTAAATTTTTTCATATAAAACGGCAATTTCATAGGTAAAGACCTAATATTTATTCATACCTTTTGCACATCGTATATTCTTTTTATGTAAATAACTTAAAAATCATCTCTAAATTTAACCTTATGATTAATGTAATATTCAATATTCTCGTAACTACGAGCAATATTCTCGAATGCAATACTGCAATTTCATAAATACGCAATAGCATAGCTGTTTCCTCAGGAAGTTGTAATTAATGCAACCGCGACGTAATATGTTCCCTTTCCAACCTTATACAGCTGTAGATTTGAATACGTAGTGACTACGATAATCGTATTTGCATGTATAAATTAAGATTTGTATGTAGTTATATTCAATATTCACTTATGTTCAGTTTATTATTATTGAATGATTATCCAGCATACTCATAGTGAAAGTCCGAGCATTATAGGTGGTGGAATATGGTCACAACTTTTATTTAGAATTTAAATCTTATAAACATTTTTTTTTAATACATTTCCTAGGTTTTAGCATTTCATCACAAGCTCTGTTTTTCTTTTTTTTATTTCATATGAGGTAAACGAATAGACGGGTCACCTGATGTTAAGTGATCATCGCCGTCCATAGACACTAGTAACACCAGGGGAGTCGCAAGTAAGTTGCCAGCCTGGGAAGTATGGGGGAAAGAGGGAAATGGTGAGGGGAGAGGAAAGGGCGAGGGGAGATGGACCTCCGGCGCTCTCACTGACCAAACGAAACGCAACAATGCTAGCATTGATACTTAACGTCGGTTTTCTTCTATGAGAGGGTGGTACTACCCTGGACGAGCCGATACATTCATGATGAAACCAATAATAGTTCCAGCGTGGCTCTACCACCTCCAAAAAATCACACTATTATCTCTGAATTGATATTAAATAATGATGTAGTTTAAGAGAATAAGAAGGCTAAACCAAGAGAAGGGACAGATTCGCTAGTATATCTGCCAAATAATATCTATGGATGCTTGGTGAGGTATTTTCAAGTTCAGGGTGGTAAGCTAGTATGGCAGACTTGGAAAAATTTCTTTAACCATGCTATGGTTTCATAACGATTAAAAGATACAAAGATATTTTAATGTTTTAAGCAAATCTTAAAAAAAAAACTAGCTTAATTCAAACAGATTTCATATCTATAATTACCACTTATTTTACAGATAAAATTAAGGAGATAAAATAGAAAGAGTATGTTTTTAGCATTGTTAATTTTAATTTTAAAACGTCGATTATATTTGGCACGATTATTAATATTAGTTTTGAAATGGATATAAACATGAATCCGAATTTCCTATACAACTTTTGACAACCCCTTCACCTGTTAGGTGTAACAAACTTCCAATACGTATCGGTTCTTTTAGATGGCAGTTAAACTTTACTGTTTTATTTTATTATAAATAATATTAAAAACTGATATTATTTATTCTACTATTGCGTAGTCTGATATTTTGAATTGTATTGCAATTTCCAATATTTATATAATAATAAATGAATAAAATCCGTTGTTTGTATCGTTATTTGGAGTGTGATTTACACGAAGTGCTCTGTTCCTGTCACACCTATTGATAATTGCATAAAGCCTGTCTTTTCGCATGTGGTGATAGCACCGGCCTCCCGTTGTCGCTGACAATAATAATAACGGATAATTAACAACACAATAATGGTGTCTCTAACAATTTGTGATAATTTGTATAGAAATAATACATCATGTTAATATTTGTTTTAACAATTATATCATATCCTTCATTCGTTTGAAAATTGTAACGTCACCTCAAGAATAATCTTGAGGAGTAATCATTTAGTTTGTCATTGTAACGATAGTATTATCTCATATGTATGTGTGAATAATAAACAATTACTACTATGTAAGATAATTTTTAAGTACTCAAACCCACAGTAAGTTTTTGACACTTGAAAGGGAGACAATTTCCTTTTACCAATTTCCGAAAAAGTTCATAGGTACTTTAAATTACGGCAGAACGGGTTAAAAATAATCAAACACGGTGCGACATCGAAATTTCGCTGTATGATCAAACAACTTCATGTATGACAATACTCAAATTAATGAATGATCGAATGAAAACAATCGCTATCGTCGAATCGGCGGTTCAGGCTCATTTGTAAGAGCGGCAATTATAAAGCAAGCGTAATGAGGACACGGGCAGCGCGGTCTCGAGCCCTGATTCAGCTATATATATTATTATTGATTAACTTACAGTTGTCTGTAAATTATTTCACTTGAAGTAAGCTAATGCTACAATATTTTGTGATAAGTCCTGGTGGTCAACCGATTTAAACGACCGAGCTGATATACGCAGTTTCTAATCTCGAGTGTACCGACTTAGTTTTGGGTATACATACATTTACTATTTTTGATTGATAATAGTATCGACTGGTAGTAAATGGAAGGGAAGCACCACCGTTTCTAAGAAAAATATAGAAAATTTATTTAGGTGATAGAGCCACGTTGAAGCTATTACTGGTTTCAGCATGAAAGGGTCGGGTCGCACGGGATAGCAGCACCCTATCACAGAAACACCGACGTGAAGTAATAGTCCTTACATTGTTGCGTTTCGTTCGGTTAGTGAGAGCGCCGGAAGCCCACCTCCCAATTCCTCTCCCCTCGCCTCTCCACTTAATCCCTTCCCGTTCCCTCTAAACACAGGCTGGCAACGCATTTACAACTCCCCTGGTGTTGCTAGTGTCTATGGATGGCGATGATCGCTTAAAATTCGGTGACCAGCCTGTCCGTTTGCTTGTTATACGACATAAAAAAAAGAAATGCGAATTTACAGCTGTCTGAAATCATTAATTCATAGAATATAATTACATAGTGATTACGTCCATAACTTGCCACGAAAAGAAGTCTTATAGAGGTTAGGTATGTAGTTTAAGCTTTTGCTCGCGGCTTCTCTTCTGCTTATGTGAATTTAACTTTCTCTCGGGAACACTATTTTGTTTTAGATCAAACCAGTAGCAAATCTAGTGAAACCTCACATATTTTCCTGTACCTCTGACAATGTCTATGCAAAATTTTATATTTGATAACCTATTGAGTAGTTAAATCGTGACGAAACAAAGAAACTAACAAACACATTCGTATATATAATATTAGTACGGATTTTCTTTTCGTGGTATTTGAAAATATTCATTACGTATCTTGTACAAATTAAGGTTTTACTGATGTACTTTGATATTTTTATAATATTCTATAAATAAGAAGGTAGTCTATGTTGATCTTCACATCCCCTCCCCGCCCTTCCCTCTTCTACAAACACAGAGTGATAACGCACTTGCAACTCCCTTGGTGTTAGTAATATCTATGGATGGCTGTGATTACTTAACATCAGGTGACCCACATGTTCGTTTGCCTCATATGACATATTAAAAAAAAAGTATATTGCTTAACTATATGCAGTAAAACAATTTTATACTTTTGTAAGGTTTAACAGGATAACCAGAACGAGTGTTTGCATGTCATTCGTCAAAGGCATTCTGTAATTAATGCGGACACGGACAGCATCGAGGGCCTAATGAATGGCGGGTGTAACGTGTCGTGCAAAAACTGGCTCGTCATACAAAACTCGTTCGATGAGCTATGGTCAGACTTATAGCGGATAGATGATAGAAATTTTAAAGTTACTATAAATAATGTATAATATTTGTTTCATGTTTAAATAGACTTAATCTTATGTTCTTTATTTTGATTAAATAGTATAAGGCTGATTGCTTATGAATTTAACAACATTGATTTTAATATTGAGAATTTAAAATGTAAGTGTTATGGTACATTTATTCGTTTTTAAATCTGGGTTTCATTTTTTTTTATATCCATAGGTGGCACACGAAGAGGTGGGTTACCTGATGTTAAGTGATCATAACCGTCCATCGACAATAGCAACACCAAAAGAGTCACAAGTGCATTGCCGGCTTGTGTTGGTGGATAAAGTAGGAGGAAAAGTGGGATCCGGCGCTCTCACTGACCGAACGAAACGCAACAATGAAAGCTCTGTTACTTTACGCCGGTTTTCTGTGTGTGTAAATATATTATGTTGATTAGTTTTGTTCACTGGTAATAATAACAAGATGGTTTTATTCGTATGAAGAAAGCATTCACTTATTGTAATATTATAATGAAGCAATAAATTATAATGAAATTGTAAAATTTATCAGATACATTGCAACCTTTTATCTGTGTGTATAATTGTGTGACAATAATATGTATAATAACAAAGTAGTAATTTTGTAAGGGATATATTTTTTTTATATTATAGGAGGCAAACGAATAGATAGGTCACCTGACGTTAAGTGATTACCACCGTCTATAGACACTTGCAACACTAGGGGAGTCACAAGTGCGTTGCCAGTCTATGTTGGGGGGAGAGGGGCGGGAAGGGGAAGGAGAGGGTAGGTGGGCCTCTAGCGCTCTCACCGATCAAACAAAACGCAACAATGGAAGCACTGTTACTTTACGTCGGTTTTCTGTGAGTCGGGTGGTAGTAGTAGACCGGGCAAGCCGACCCATCCATGCTGAAACCAGTATTAACTTTAGCTTGGCTCTACCACCTAATGTTATCTCAGAAATTCAAATTATCTGCACGCGTAACTCCTAGATGAAAAATTGGTGAGAGCGGTGCTGTTGTTTACCTCTAATATTCATTGTAAATTCCACGCCCATTTGTTAATTTGTCATAGTGACTCGATTTGTCATTTCGATAATTATTGAGTAAATTCTGAACGATAATGCTGCCCGCCGTCTGTGTAACCCCGCCTTAGTTCTGCAGCCCTAAGCCTCGGACGAATTTCTAGATGTCAAAATGATGGGCACATATTGCTCACCTATCGATTTTTGCTGACCCGTGGCAGAAGTTATGAAATATATTATTTTGAAACTGTGAAATACATTTTTATTATAATATGTGAAGTATATTTATTATAGACTAGCTTCTGCTCGCGACTTCGTTCGCGTGGATTTTGAAACATTCTTCAATGGTGCTACGCTACGCTCCTATTGGTCTTAGCTTGATAATATATGACCAAAAGCCTTCTTCGATACATTTATTGAAGAAGGCTTTTAGAAGCTATCTAACACTAAAAGATTTTTAAAATCGGACCAATAATAATTTTTGAGATTAGCGCGTTCAACCTTCTAAAGAAACAAACCCTCCAGCTTTATGATATTATTATAGATTACTACCACTCTTTTCTCGTACTTAACTCCAGTCGTCATTCAAATTACTATAACTTCTGATAGAGTGGGCCGATTTTAATTAAACCAATTTAAAATTGTTTACTCCCGAGGATATGTTTAATAATTTTCTTGTAAACTCAGTACTTTAGCAGTGATGCATGCTCATACAAACATACAGACAGACAGACATTTTGAAAAATGATTGAAACATATTCTTTTTCTTATTTCATGACTGCTTGCAACGATTTTTTTTACGAAAATCGAAAAAGTACAGACTCGTTAGATTTACATCTTATTATATGTATAGATATCTTTACTTTTGGAAAATTGCAAAATTTTTCTTTTATAAGAAAAAGGTGCATGCGCGGAAGTTTTTACTATATATAATCTGTTACCGAGTTATAGCTGTAGTATGAAAAGTAATTTAATAAAAAAAAACATGTATTATTAATCCATATCTTTACAAAAGAGCGGGGTCGGTACTCGTTGGGTAGGTGATAAATCTAGGTCTCGACGGAGCCCGTAATTTTTATTATTCCAACATCGCCTATTAAACCGGTGACGTGCGTGAAAAATGTGCTACAGGCTTTATATACTGGAACCATTCGCATATCGTTGTTCAGCGAAGCAGAATAGCTTTCAGTACGCCCTTTTTAGAATTTAAAATGATGACCTAGTTTCTATCGATTAAAGTGTACATTTTATTAATATGAAACAGAAACTTGAAGTTCCTTTTCTTTTCATTTGATTTGGATTTTTGTTTTTTTTTTTTTTTTTATTTGCTATGTATTACTATTTTTACTATATTTAATTATATATTTATATTTGTAGTTACTATGATCGCAAGAAGGTAAGCTGTAGCGCTATCTCGATATTGTATAGTTTATTAATATAAAATTTTATCTTGTAATCTAATTTACCAAGTTTTCTGTTTGGAAAATATAAACGGTTATATTTATGAACTTCAATGAAACTAGACAACCGAGTTATTAGAATAATAAAACAGTAATGAATGTTCAATGGTAGTATGTTCGGACAGTTCTTCTTTCACCTTATTTACGAATACTAAAATGTTCAAGATGTTTCTCAGAAAGGAAATATCTTGAAGAATACGTACTTCTTCAAATTTCAAAACCTATAATCTACGAAAATTTGTCGCCAAGCATCTGTCTGCCGGTTGTTGCACTTAGAAGACAGTCTTCATTAAAACTTAACTTACGTTACTATTTTAGGCTACTATTTTAGGTAGTGGTAGAGCCAAGCTGAAGCTATTATTGTTTACGGCACGAATGGGTCGGCTCGTCCGGGGAAGCACCACCCTCTCACAGAAAACCGACGTGAAGTAACAGTGCTTGCATTGTTGCGTTTCGTTCGGTCAGTGAGAGAGCCGGAGACCCACCTACCTTCCCCTTCCCCTTCCTCCTTCCTTTCCAGTATCCTCCGCCCTCCTCACAAACACAGGCTGGCAGCGCACTTGTGACTCCCCTGGTGTTGCAAGTGCCTATGGACAGTGGTGATCACCTAACATCAGGTGACCCATCTGTTCGTTTGCCTCCTATGATATAATAATAAAAAAAAAGGCTACACAAATACTTGACATTAGGAAAAAGGTTAATCAAAAAATAAAACCTCTATAAAAATTATAAAAACAGTGGTGTTGCGTAAAGAGGTACGATAGAACTAAGATATTTGTAGTACAAAGAAACATAAATCATAAAAATTCACCATATACAAAATGTAGAAGTGATTAAAAAAATTTAACAAAAACCTACGGTGGTAATCCCATGCGGTCACCCATCCAGGTACTGATCGAGCCCGACTTTACTGCGATGCTCGGACGAGAACCGGTGTTTTAAAAATTACCCGACTCAGTGTTTTACCTCACCATTTTTCATCACACATAAATGTTGCGGATCAGAACTTAAAAGCTCTCCCATAAGGAGTGTTAATTAAAGAGAATTCGTGGTTAGAGTGCCCAATATTTTTGGCATTTAACACTAAGCGAAACACATTGCTTAAATACTGGAGGACACTGGAAGAGGTATATAATATATAAATGTATGTGTATTCGAATGATAAACAAACTTATATAGGAAATAAAACCAAAAACGTGTGTATACATAACAAGGAAACTTAATGCTTTACTTTCAATGTTTATTTCAAAATAATATATTGCTTGATATCTGAAATTTCATACAAAGCAAGTATATTTTATACAAAATTTACAGTTCTGTATAAATCAGCGAATAAGTATTCCTACTTATAATTTATAGCACGCCTCTACCCCGTTGTTGGAGGGTAATTGATGCGCCCGCAGATATCACTGGTGCTAGCCGTCTTTAAATAACTCACTGTTCAGGAAGCATGGCCTCACTTCGCACTATAGGACCCCTTAAACTGTATTTCACGCGATTAAGATGAGGTTTCTGATAAAAAAAGCATTTACCGCCTCTTAATTTATAATTGATTTTTATTACTTCCTTAATTAATTACCTATTCCTGAAACTAGAGTTTAAGGAAAAATTGTACATATTTTTTAATATAACTATTTCTTATATTCCAAATATAATTGCTTAAAATAATCATTGTGTATTTTTGAAACAAATATAGCTATGAACTGTTACACAGACAAATCTTATCACTGAAAAGAGCAAAATTTTAAATGTCAGTATACTCCATAATTAAAGTCATATATTTCATAAAACTTATTAGACACAGGAGGAGTAGTAGTAGTAGTTATCTCTTCTAAATTAAATGGATGATATGAAAATTATAATGTAAATATAACTCGTATGACTCTAAATTGAACTCTATTTAAAATACTGTGAAATAGAATGTGTAATGTATGTATGCTATTTTTATCATGACTACAAAATAAAGAACTACTCGAGTTTTTGGCGGGATTTTAGTCTGTCCTGTAGTGGATTTTATATTTTATTCATAATCTTGTGTTATTGGACTCTATATTTTGTAAATTTGGTGGAATTTTACGTAATCTAGTTAGTTTATTGTGCATAAGTGAAGTGAATAGAATATAATACCACGGAGCATGAAATTCTGAGATGCCACAAAAACTCCCTAGCAGGTTCTAACAAGGGATCCACCATCTTGTTAGAATATTGACTCACACGACGCAATATTGAAGTGATTGCACGACGCTTGTAATATTATCGACTACGTGACGATGGCAGCAATAATCTGAAAGATTAATTGCCAAAAATAAAGTAAAAAAAAAAAAAAACTACTCATTTGCACCTTCTATGCAAACAGATTATGCAGAGAATAATCCTTACACACAATTAACGGCTTTTAAACTTGCCTTAATGTGAATTTGACACGTGTTTAGAATGAAGGAAAACTTTGTTAGCACTACAACAATAACATGTTTTGCAACCCGACTACGTACCTAAGTGCAATGCTCTACTAGATATAATATAGTAAATAGTGTATGCTTACCGCTAAGGAGATATAGCGTGACTATGCGTATATTATAATATACATCACAAAAAGACAACTTCAGTAATTGCTTTATTAAAAGCATAACGTAATTGATGGCTTTAAATATTTGTAAGTGGAAATTATATTTTTAACTAACGTTTAATCCATTTCTGCAGGGTAATTAACTAACTCAAATGATTTTTTTTTTTTTATCAACTAAGATTAAAATACTTAATATAAAAGCATACAACGTTTTTTATCAAAAGCTCTTCAAAATTCCGTACACAGAAATTCATACAGAAAATGAATAGAATATTAAATTATGTTGGTCCGCATTTTGTAAAACTGAGGAAGCTTCTTGTTAAGCTTTCGAGAAGCTTTTAAGTTAATGAACGATTTATTAAAAAAACGTATTGACTCCTTATACAGTTGCGGACAAATTTATATAACGGTAAAAGAATAAAGAAATGGGTTTTGTTTTAATTAAATATTAAGCAAAAATTAAGTAATTAACATTTCTTTAATAATAACGTAGATTTTTCATAAATAATAAATAAGAATTAACCATCAAAATATTTAATATATAACGAAATTGATATGATTTTATATTAAAGCACGCATACACATATCTATGATTACTTAAGATTATTCTCTGTAATAATTAAATTGAAAGCGAAAAGTAAAAGTTTCATTCAAAACACGTTAATAATTAATCAGTTTATCAAAGATAAAACTTTGTAATTCAGTTTATTATTAATCTCATATTAAGTTTGCGAATCAGTAGTTACTGGGAACCGAAATTACAAATTACATTTTTAATTACTTCAATATTCTGAATAAATGAAACATTGCAAGAACGTCATTCGAGTTCGTGTCGCGCTGAAGATATTACTAATTAACAATGAGTATGCTCTAGATAAGTTACACCCTGTTGTAAAGACAATATAATCTATTATGATAACTGATTACAAGAAAGGAGCCATTATGAAAAATAAAGTGTCAAAAGGTTGGGGAAATATTATAAATAACCTTTTTTTTATTAAGAACCAGCATCTGTGCATAACCTTTGTATGCGTTTCTAAGCAGTAATTATGTAGGAATTGTTATTTTGCTTTACATTATTAAAATGTGCATATATTTTTTAAATTCTATATTTTATTAAAAACTCTAGAAATAAGTTTTATTTTTATTTTTTCTTTATAAAATGTAAAAGTATTATTCGTATTGTTGTAGTCCGGTGAAGCTGTAAAGGCCTTGCAAGACCAAAGTGTAGTCAGTACGAAAAAAAAATGGATATATTTATGTCTATCAATTTCACAATTATTTATATTTTCCGTGTACAAAATATTATTTACATGCAATATGAGAATGTTATATGATGTAATCAATTCAGGAACAATATAACCTCTTTGTGTTGAAAATATCATAAAGATGAGTTACCATTATCCATTTCTAAGTTAAATCCGGGTATACAAGCGGATAGACAGACAAACATTTTTTCAACGTCATATTCGTGGTCAGTGGTGTTTATAATAGAGATCTATCACAAAATTTCTAAAAACAAAAAAATTACAAACAGAACTATAGACTTATTTACTCTTTGTAGAATTTGCAAAACGGTTGTCTTCTCCTACCAGAAGATTTTGTCCACGAACTGAGATGAAGTAACCGAACGTAATTCTTTCTTTGACAGAGTATTTCAATTCGATTTAATTTTGTTTGATTCGGATTATTTTTATTTATATCTGATCTTTTCCATCTGAAAGGCCCAATGATTCTGATTTAAAAAAAAAAAAAAAACGTTGTTCTGATGAGTTTATAGTTATAGTTGAACCTTGTAGATGACACTGTTGTCCAGATCAGGTTTTTTATAGATATTTTCTTTTAATCTCTCACGTGAGAATCATAGAGTCCTATATTTTCAGTCTCCCAACTCCTTTAAATAAGTCTCATATTCATGACTTATAATATTAAGGTATGTTGCAGGAGAAAATCTACTTACTGGGTCCGCTAGTATTTTGATAAAAATTTAATTCTCTTGAGATTAACATCATAGAAAAAAAATCTGAAATATCTAATTTGTGTTGACCGCAAACATTATCTGTTTATTTATGTACTAGCTCCTGCCCGCGACTTCATCCGCGTAGTAATACTTTGGGCTAGCGCTAACACGCAGCGGAAGCTTTCAAGAGAAAGAAAGATCCCGATTATGAGACATCTTTCATTGGTACTCGCCTCCTATTGATATTAGCGTGATGATATATATCCTATAGCTTATAACCTTTGTCGATAAATGAACTATATAACACTGAAAGAATTTTTCAAATTGTACCAGTAGTTCCTAAGATTACCATCTACAACGTCACAAACGCACAAACTTTACTTCCTTATAATATTAGTATAGATAAAACAATTGTGATTCAGTACAAACATAAATTGAATTGGATTTTTAAAAGTTATTCTATTGGTCAAACTTAGGATTACATTTCTTTTTGGTATTAATTGTAGGATGAAGTGTCCACATACATTTAGATGGATTGTAAGCATGTTTGCCCATTCAAACCATAATAATTGTGAATTTTGAGCATATAATTATAAAAATACTTATATATATATATAACCTTTGTCAGTGTATTTTTGTAAAAGTTTTGACAAATTTTGTATAAATAGGCATCTATTTTATAAGCCACTTATCTGAAATTAGATATTGATAAAAATGTTGTCTATGTTGTTTTCTTGTTCATCTCAATAAAAAACAAAAAAATAGAATAAAACTATTATAAAAAATATATGAAATATACGTTTATATATTAAAACGCATGACAACTTTAAGAAAAAAAGAAAATTTAGAAATCCTAACTAAAATAAATTATTTCGTTGTCATAGTTCGAATTTAAAGCAAAGTGACATATAACTGTACAAGTAATTAATATTCGCGTGCAAAGCCATGGGTATAACTAACGAATAATAAAAATACAACTACACATAAAATTGAGGCGATGTAATATATCCAAGCTTAATAATCTTCAGTTGCAGAATTTGATAACCTCGTTTTTAAAATTGTTGCATATAGGTGCGTAGGTAAATAGGGAGGTAGGAATATTAATATTTTGTTAGCCATTTTTCCCCCATAAGTCGATGCAACGCGCTGGCATCGTGCCTTCATTTATTTGTTTAGTCAATTTGTCTACAAGCATTACTATAAGCTACGAGCTACGATTGCTACGAATCTCTTTACATACCGTATGCTAATCAGTATTCAAAATTCGGTACTTTATGCCGTAGAAAATATTTCTACATACTTTATAAACAACCTTAATTAAACTTACCCTAGATTATTAATTAAAAACAAAGTTCATAACCATCGTTTTTCAATCATCCAACTCGCGAATTATCAACATCCTGAACACCGTCACTGAACAATAATTACACTTTACAGCATTCCAACAGTTTAATGAATTGCTTGTTTACGTTCATTACTTTCCTTCGTTTCACTTGTTGAATTTCTCCGGTGAAGTTATATTAAATTTTGTTAAAGTCGAACATAAAAGTTTCGTATACGAATATCCCAACGTTTGAAGTACGAAAACAGACGGGAACTAAGCACGTACGTGGTAGACGGAAGTTATTGGGATGCCGGATACAGGCCTACCGTACGGCTGGTCTCACACTGACTTGCTCGAGGCGACATCCGACACAAGCGAGCGACTTGAGAGCGATATTGCACCGATTCATGCGCGGATCACTGGGTAGGAGGAGTCTTCGTACGAAAACCACGCCTACCAAGGAGCTACACATTTCTTTTTCAATATGTGTAATTCAATTTCGCTTATGTCTTCGCTGGGAAAGTTGATGCCCCGTTGTCGTTCAACACGATGTTTTTATGTAAACTGTAATGTAGTTCGCGAACCGAGTCGGCTCGTGATGCTACGCTCCGTGTGATTTTTTCTTTTCTTTTTTTGTTCCCCAATTTCACGTGCTGTTGCCCGTTCATATCAAGTGGAATAATAAAATACGATAAAACTTTTAGCAACGAAATATTGAAAACTACGAATACGTTTACTTTGTTATGAGTTTCAATACTTTAAATATAAGAAATTTATCTACAATTGATTATATGGGACTCCACCTAATTTACTATAGACCTCTGTATGGATTTCTTTTGATTAGAGGTGCAATGTAAGACATGAAATATATTAGTCCTGACACATCTCGATCAAAAGCATGCTCAGTTTATTCAAAATATGTTATTTCAGACACCGATCATAGTCTAGCATAGTATATGATGCATCTCCATGTCCAGTTTGAAAGGCAGTGTGTGATAATCGAAATATCAGGACATTTTAGTTTAAAAAAAGAATATAATATAAGATTATTAGTTACTTGTAACAAGCAGCGTCAAAAGAATGAAAATTTTATATCAACCAAGCGTAACTTTTTTTAAAATCAAAATGTGTTTTGAGACTTGCGGGGACGTTATATAACGACTAAGGCTGAAAACAGTGATGACATCCATTTGTTTAAAATACAGAAAATGATCAAGACCGCTGAAATTCTGTCCAGTAATTACAAGAAGCAGGACAAGTTTTGGGAAAAAGCGTTGTTTGGTAATCACAGATATATATTACTGTATAATTTTCATGTAGTTCTTTAATTTATCCTACCTTCGTAACTTAATATTATAAATGAGAATGTGTCTGTTTGCTCGTTATGCTTATATGACTAAACTACTTAATCGATCAGCATGAAATTTTGCATACATATGGTAAGGGGTACAGAAAGGTGGGTGGTAGAGCCACACTGAAGATATTACTGACTTCAGCATGAATGGGTCGGATCGCCCGGGGTAGTACCAACCGACCCACAGAAAACTGACCCGAAGTAATAGTGTTTGCATTTTTGCGTTTTGTTCAGTCAGTAAGAGCTCCGGAGGCCCATCTCTCCAGGCTGGCAACGCACTTGCGGGTCTCCTGGTGTTGCAAGTGTCTATAAACAGTGGTGATCACTTAACATGTTGACACACATATTCGTTTGCCTCCTATGATAAAAAAAATGATAAAAGAGTTTCACTCAAGAAAAATGAGCTATTCCTAGAGTCTCTAGGTCAATGCCATATTGAAGGAATTGAAGCCGGGACCAAAAACTAGTTTCTATATGGAGACTACAGACTAACCTAAATTGTAACGCGGGCTTACCAAAACATGGAGGCAGTAGTTTCAACTCCCAACACGCTTTGGACTGTAAAGGAATTCACTAAATTATAACAGTAAATTAAGCGCTAGTTTCATTTACGTTACAAAGTGAATTATGTGTTAGTGTCTTAGTTCTGTCACCGCCTAAGTTACTACGGTTCAAAATTAATACAGTGCCATAAGCCAACGCTAATACTCTGCGTCCTCGCACTCCTATTTACAGTATCAAATTTTGAGAATGAAGACAAATCAAAATAAACTCTAAGCTGTTCGTATTAAGAAATAGTATTTCTCGTACACTAAGAGGTGGATAGGCTTTTCAGTTGATGTTTAATTATTATTAAGTTTACACCTATTTGTTTGAGTATGTAACAGTATACTAATGACAACTGACATCAATAAATCGGTTTAATTATTACAAGTCCAACGCCTCATAATTTACCTACTATAAGTCAATTAAATTACTTTGATATAGTATAGTTAATAGAATACAGGATATTCAAAATATCACATCTTTGTATAATATGTATTATGTATTGTGAAAATTTGACAAGTATAAAATCTCACGTTCTAATTTTCAAGAACTCAATGTACCTCAGAAACATTGATACGTCTGTAAGAAAAATAGCTTAGTAATTTCGGAGCTTTTTTAACTGTTCATCTTATTATTTCTCGATCTACATATTCATATTTAATGGTAATCTCAGATAGCTAAAGTTTTCACGTTTACTCCAAAGATGGTTCTAGCTCTTAAATCCCCCATCCCTCAACACAGGCTTGCGACGCACTTGCGACTCCACTGATGTTGCAAAGTGACCCACCTGTTCGATAGCCTTCTATGATATAAAAAAAATAACGAAAGACATTTATAATACTAGAAAGAAAGACATTAATTATTATTTAAATGAAGATTATTTAGGACAATATTCCTGTTAAAAAATATTTCTAGAGCAATAAGATTAGTAGATAAAGACTAAGATTACGTTGAATACACGAAGAAGCTCACAATTTGAATTCAGTATTTTATTTTTTCTTATTATAGAACCACGAGGGGATTGAATTATATTTGATGGTAGAGAAATTTAATTACTAAAATAACGGTCTTCCTATCTTTCTTTTTACTCTCCCTGTGCCTCAGTATTTCATCAATATTAAGTGTGACAGATACACGTTATAAACTTAATGCCAAATATTCAGTGTAACAACGTGGAATAATCTACAATAACTACATATCGACATAGATAGAGGACCAAAAGGTGATAGGTACTGTGTTGTGGGTGGCACAGAGATTATTTATAGAAATATATTGGAAAACATATGCATAGCATAATTATATAAATGTAAACCTAGATAAAATTACAGTTTAATATTATCACGATAGATGAAGACAGTAAATGTTTCAATAAAAGTAGAAAATACATATGTAAGTAGTGTATTAATATTAGTGGGATGAGCGATATTGGTAGGAAGAATATCATATATGGAACTGGAGAGTTTGCGACAGTTGAAAAATGTATGATCCACTAATCCCTCTTCAATCCCTCACTCAGAAGAAAATGGTCACGGATATGTATTATCGCAAGAAAAAGCATGGAGCATACATGACTAATATGCAGACAGATAACAGTAGACACAACCCACTTTTGGGCATTTTTAAATTTAAAAAACCGTTTAATCACAGGGAGATGTCAAATTCATAACCAGTTACAACTTTCATACTTGTGAAACTGGCTAGAAGATTTCTCAACAGTTGAACATGCATTGACTTATCTTGTAATGTGACAAGCAAAAAGCATTCATAAAGGGTTTGTAACCATCTCTATGCTTATCGTTGTCTAGTCTGATAAAGATATCTTACTTAAATCTAAACCGAAATTGATAATCGATTTTAGAGCCGTTTTTAGTATACATAAAAGCGTTGTAGGATGTTGATGATTTTAGTACTTATGAAATATTGCTATATAATTGAATATATTATTTATTACACTAGAGGGCTCAGCGGATATTATTCCGTCCTGATAATAAACAAAGTCTTGGCAAAGTATAACCTAAACACTTCTCAGAAAAACAAAAGAAAATCCATTGAGTAGTTTTTGGGTTTATCGCGAATAGACAGACAGACAGACATACGTGGCAGATGACTTTGTTTTATAATATGTACTGATTTAAATCGTAACAAGAGAACATTGAGAAGAATGGTATAGATAATATAATATAGATATAATGGTATAGTATAGCAATATTGTATGTTGTAGAGCCACGCTGAAGCTATTATTGGTTTCAGCATGAATGGGTTGGCTCGCCCGGGGTAGCACTACCCTCTCACAGAAAACCGACGTGAAGTAACAGTGCTTGCATTGTTGCGTTATGTTCGGTCAGTGAGAGCGCCGGAGACCCATCTCCCCTCCCCTCTAACCCCTTTCTCTCCATTCCCTCGAACACAGACTGGCAACGCACTTGCACCTCTGGGGTCGCTAGTGTCTATGGACGGCGGTGATCGCTTAAGAACAGGTGACCCGCATGTTCGTTTGCCTCCTATATGATATAAAAAAAGCAAGTAATGACGCAGCGGCACCAACTGGCATGAAATTTAAATATTAGGAAACGGCACGTTCCTAATTCAACAAATAATTAATAATTACATTTTATCCCTTAAACAATAGATTTACAATATATTTAATTATTTTTGTTCATTAGCAATTGTAAGCTATCAACGTTCTAAGTAATCTATAAAAACACGAGAGAACATGCAAAATTGTTTAACGGTTCAAGTTTTTCAAACAACCGAGAGGGTGAATCTGTAATCCTGGCGAGTTTACAGCCAGATCGGCTCAAGTTAAAGAAAAAAGGACTCCGATAGTCCGCCTCCCCGGGGCCTCGTTTGGACCGGAGCGATTTTCGCGGGTCGTTCTTATGATTAAGTCTACTCTTGAGGGATTTAGAATCAAGACTGCTGTGTGTGATGTTCGAAATTGGTTACTTCGTTTTAACATTGCCTATGAGTAACTTCGTGTATATTATGTTTTCCATATAAAGACATTCTTAATAGTGGAGTTATATTAGAATTATCTATGGAACTAATATGTGGAAACAACTTTCCTTTTTAATACGATTTACAGGTTTTACCGTTTGATCACAATCTCACCTGATGTTAACTGATGACATAGTTCAAGATAATAAACACGCTAAAGCAAGAGGTATAGGTTCTCAAGTCAGCTGCCGGAATACAGGTATTACCTATAGGTTGTTTAGGTGATAGAACTAAGCTGAAGCTATAACTAGTTTCAGCATGAATGGGTCGTCTCGCCCGGGGTATTACCACCTGACTGACGGTAAAACTCACGTGAAGTAACAGTGCTTGCATTGTTGCTTTTCGTTCGGTTAGTGAGAGCGCCGGAGGTCCACCAACACTTTCCCCCTTCCCCACCAAACACAGGTTGGCAACGCACTTACGATTCCTCTGGTGTTGCTGGTGTCTATGGTCGGTGGTGATCACTTAACATCAGGTGAGCCAACTGTTCATTTGCCTCCTATGATATACAAAAAAACACTCATAGATGCTTATACCAGCAAAATCTCTCTATAGCCTGTTGAAAGATCTCGGTCCATCCAGAACTGTAATTTATACTATAATAGAACGAGCCTATAAAGCTGCACTAGCAGGTTCATATCAAATTTGGATAGGTAGGGAGAGAGGCATGACTAGTTAAGTTGAGTGTTAATATATATTAGAAAGAGGCCCCTTAAACCTACACCCGTGTCTCAAGTTTCGGGAAGTACTCGGAATTTCTCTCGCTGCCACGCGATGGACCCGGCACCCACACGGTGAATCCTAAGTATATATATCCTGAATATGCTAAGTAGTACGTCTTATGAGTACTAACTACAATGTATAATACTGACAATGATATTTGATTGGCGATAAAATCATATCTTTCGGATAGACCAACAGCTAAATATTATTCATGTTTAGCAAAATCTTATCAATAACGACAATGAATCATATAATTTTAATATTATTCTATTGCTGTAAAGAGATGAATGAATATACTAATGAATATTAATATAAGTTCAAGCAGGTGGACTACGGAACATTCAGCTAATGAAATAATCATAAATAAACTTTGTTATGAAAAGAAACAGGGAAATACGATAAAGGGGGAAGAGTGTTCCATTTGAACGGAAAGTTATTTTTCATATTAGGCAAATTTTGTTTATTCGCATTCAGGAAAGGAAAGGAAACTTCACCTGGTCTCGTACAACAATATGTATATTCAAAAATTTCAGATGTAATTTTTTATAATAAAATATTTACATCTCATAGTTTATATTTTTAATCTGAATGACATATTATACGGATACTAATAATTGACATAGTATAATGTTAATTAAAATAAAAGAGGTCAAACAGTTTTTTAGGGCAACAAATCGCGGCATGTACCAATAAGTTTCTCAAAATTGGCTTACATTTCCATATTTAAATTTGTACCACTATCGTCATATATTTCCACGATAAATTCAGAAATTTTCCTGTCATACGATACACTGAATGTAGGAAAAATATACATGTGCATTTCATGGGGTTTGAAATTAATTAATATGTCGAGGCGTGGTGGAGTGATTACGCTTATATTGTCCCTACGAAACCAACTGTTCAACAGAGGGAGTCCTTAAGGCTGCTGACCTTATCACTTGTAAGTTCGGCAGCATCCTATTAAGATTACAATCGAGCAATTTGTGAGGATGAACGCTTGTTAGTCGTCACGCAAAAACTATCGAACAGATTTGAATAAAACTTTAAAGTAGCATAGTTTATACAGTAGAACAATAAAATATAAAGATATTGTTTGAATTAACCAAAGTGTAGCGATAAGTCTAATGTAAATTTAAAAAAAAATCTGTCATTTTAGAGCTGTTTGAGATGGAGGGTCTGTGAAGAAATGTCAGAACGATGGTGGCAGGATTTGGCGGATGCGCGTTACGATAGGTATATTTTCTACGCTGTCCGCCCGGTCTTTCTGAAATGGTGCAATGGAGCATGGATGCTTCTGTTGGTACCTGCACCAGATTGCACATAGGGACCATGCCATGAGTGCAGCGATAAGAAAGGTACCACGCAGCACACTCTATCTCAGTGTGGTGGCGTGGGAAAATTGGTGCCAAGCTCTGGCTGCGGAGGTTGGAGATGATCTCTCACTGAAGAACGTGGTAATACCCATTCCTGCCAACATCTAATGAAATACAAACCCAGAAACAATTATGGGCAGCTGCTGTTATTATATGGTTCTGTATAATGGTATATAAAACTCGAGGAAAATATGTCCGGTTTTGGACGCGCTAGCGAACGCACGTGTCCGATATCTCCTTTGCTCGAGATCTTTTGTTCTCGATTTCGTTGTGCTTTGTTTAGTGCTAAGTTGAGTGCAGCTGTGGCACACCTGTACAAAATCTACCTGAGTGAGTGAGACATTCCCTTATTTATATATTTACCCGTTTATTTATATACTCATTTTTCTATTCCTTATTCGTAAATATCTAACCAACTATTATTTATTTGTTTAATTATCTATTTATTTCCTCAAATATTTCGTTAATTTTTATATATTCAGTGATAAAGTAATCTATTTCTGTGCCCCCGTATATACGTACCTATGTAAGTACCTATTTATTACTATTTATCTATTTATTTAACCATTATTTATTTATGTTATAGTATTTTATTCATATACATGGTCCTCTGTCTCACCCACTCATTTATTTATTTTGTGCTTTCGCTTTGTTTGGTTTTAAACAGTTCTCTTGGTCCGCACTCGATATAGCCCCGTAGCTTACCGTTTGGCGTGCCCCCCTGCCCTTAAGGCAGGGAGGTTGTTTCGCGGCCCCTCCCTCTCCTCGATCCACCGCGATGGATCCGTTAGCTGTAACCGATTATTTTCGCATAAATCTCCTCGAGAGCGGTTTAGACCAGGAGATTGTAAATTCAATTTACAACAATGTTATGTCGCAGGCCGCCGAGGGCCGTTTCGCGCCTAATATCCCGACCGCGAACTCTTTCGCGACTCTATCGCCGCAATCGCCTCTCGATGCGTGCGATAAAGGCCTACTTGAGGCCCCGATTTCGAGCTCCAGCTCGGAGACCGGCTCCGAGATGGAGCTAGACGTAACGGCGTCCACCAAGCCGACCGCGACCGCGACCGCGATTCCCGCGCCTTCTGCGCAATTAGATAAAGACGGGTATACAACCGTCTCACATAAAAAGCGTCGTCCGGCCAGCCCGACGGATTCGGGTTCCGTTGGCCCACAAAAAGTCGCCAATATAGATGGCGCTCGCGTGCCGTCGACCTCGGCTACACCGTCGCGTAAGCCGAACGCGAACAATAACAATAGTTCCGTCTCGCTCACTCCGTCCGCAGGTAGGAAGCCGCGCCCGCCGCCTCCTGTTACGATACAGGACAAGTCCAAATGGACTTCAATTTCTTATAGTCTAAAAACTCGTAACATAAACTACACGAATGCCCTTAGCACGCCGGCAGGCATTCGAGTTAAATGTCCCACGTCGGACGATCACCGCGCGTTAATTCGCTTTTTAACGGAGTCCAAACTCGCGTATTTTACGTACGCTCTAGAGGACGAGCGCCTTCTGCGTGTCGTGCTTCGCCGTGTCCCGGCCGAAATCTCGGTCGAGGATGTTACCCTCTCCCTTAAGGAGAAAAACTACCCGGTGCGTGAGGTACATCGTATGTACCACCCACGCACTCGCGCACCATACAATATGGTTCTTGTCATCCTCGACCGGTCGCAGGAGGGCAAGGCCATTTTTTCTCTCACCTCTGTGTGTGGCCTCAACGGGGTTACCGTTGAGCCCCCACGCAAGACCCACATTCCTTCGCAGTGCCATAACTGCCAGAGTTATGGCCACTCCGCGAAGAATTGTCATCTTCGCCCCAGGTGCGTCAAGTGCCTGGGAGACCACGCCACGAAGGAGTGCGAGCGCACTCCTGGCACTCCCGATCCTCCCAGCTGTGTGCTCTGCGGTAACGCGGGTCACCCCGCGAATTATCGCGGTTGTCCCCGCGCGCCGCGCACACAACGCCCCCGCCAGGCGAGGCAGGCGCCCAGGGCGCCTGTAGCCGCTGCCCGCCCTCCGCCTCCACCTCTCATGTCCGTGGAGGCCTTCCCGGGCCTGCCGGGCGCCTCCCGCGCCCCGGTAGCGCCCGCGCCCACGACCTCACCGCGCTCGCCACCCTCTGTGCCGCGCGCGGCCCAACCCGGGCGGGCCCCTATGGCCCCCTGGGCCCCCAGACCTCAGCCTCAGGCCTCTTCAAGGCCTCTGGCGCCGCCACCTAAGGCGACTCAGGCTTCATCATCTTCATCTCTCTCGGATAAGTTCGACTGGATGGAGCAACTACTCATAGAGCACGATATGCAGGAGGTTCTCGCCTTCTACGCCGTAGTAGAGGAGAAGCACGGGGTACAACTTATCGCCGCCCTAGCGCGTTTTCCGGCTATCGGAGCCACCATACAGCGCCTCGCCCGATCACAGTCTCTTAAATATTAATTTTGAAATTCCCGGGAATTAATAAAATTAAACCACGCGGTCTTTGCCTCTCGTTTTTCAACGCGAGATCCCTTCGGACACAGCGCGATCTAGTAGCTGACTTTTTACGCGATAGACAGATTGACGTTTTCCTCATCCAGGAAACGATGCTTAAACCGAGTATGCGTAATCCGAGAATCGCGAATTATTGTATTGTTAGAAACGACCGTGTCGCCCGCGGGGGTGGCACCTTAATTTATTTCAGACGTTCGTTGTATTGCATGCCTTTAGATCCGCCCGCGCTTACTCATATGGAAGTGTCAGTATGCCGCGTTAGTATGACGGGCCACTCTGATATTATTCTTGTCTCCGCGTACCTACCACCGAATAAAGTATTGCTCAAATCCGATCTGCAGGCGCTATTTAATTTAGGTAACTCTGTTATTATAGCGGGGGACCTCAACTGCGGGAACGTCATCTGGAACAGTCCGTGTACCTCTCGTAATGGGAGGATACTCGACGAATTAGGTGGGGCTCTCGCATTTGACGTCATAGCCCCTCCGGAACCCACGCACTATCAAGATAACTGCCGACCGTCAGATTTAGATGTAGCTCTGTTAAAAAATGTCGCGCTTCCTGTACGACTCATATCAGTCATACACGAACTCGACTCGGATCATCGCCCTGTTTTATTACAGTTAGGACATAACTCTGATTTTAGCCCGACGCCGATCAGAGTGGCCGATTACGCGAAACTTAGCGAATATTTTAAAAATAGTCCGTCGTCTAGTAGTTTAGGCAGGATTCCGGACGTGTTGGTGTCTCAAGTCGACGCGGATTCGGCCATCGATTCCCTGGTTGATTATCTCCAGACCGCCGTCAGGGAGACCTCGAAAGAGGTACAAGGGGCGAACGAACGCCGTTTTATACTCCCTGATGACGTGAGAGCATTGATCACGGAAAAGAACGCCGCGACTCGTGCTCACGACGCTTACCCGACCGCTGAGAACCGCGAACGCTTACGTGTCTTACGGAAAGCAGTTAAGTGTCGTATTTCTGAGATCCGGGGTGACAGGTGGGAAGGGTTTCTGGAGGATCTCCAGCCATCTCACCTGGCATTCTGGACTCTCACGCGAAAGTTTAAGGCCGATACGGTCATCCCAATGCCCCCTCTCGATAGAGGCCCCGGGTTGACTCCCGCGTTCAATAACACTGACAAAGCAGAATGTCTCGCCGCGAGCTTAGAGAAACAGTGTTCGCCAAACACTGATAATACTGACCCTTCCATCATAGAGTATATCGAAACAGCCGTAGAGCATGCACTCGCGTCTCATCCGGCGGATACCCTAACCCCGATAACGTTCGACGAAGTTTCGGCCGCCATCAAGCGTCTCAAGCCTAGGAAGTCCCCAGGTCCCGATGGGATCAGGAACGAGGTTCTGAAGCTCCTTCCTGACCGCATCATAACTCTATTGGTCTGCATCTTCAATGCGGCCATGTCCCAGAGTCATTTTCCAGCCGTCTGGAAGAGGGCCGTAGTGATAGGAATTCACAAGCCCGGCAAGAAAGCTACTCTTCCCGATAGCTATCGTCCGATTAGTTTGCTTGATACACTAGGGAAACTTTACGAGCGGCTCCTTCTGAACCGTCTCCAGGTTACGATAAACGACCGTAGTTTAATACCGCCTGAACAGTTTGGATTTCGCGCCAAACACTCTTGTCCGGATCAAGTACTTCGCCTCACGGAGTACATCTTTTCTAATTTTAATAAAGATCCGAACCCGAAGCCGGATCCGCCCGTAAAAAACACTAATCCGAAACGCACGATAGCAGTCTTTTTCGATGTCGCCAAGGCCTTCGATAAGGTCTGGCACAAAGGGCTCATATACAAGCTAAATCAAGCCGGTATACCCGATAGGTTAGTTCACATCATCCGTGATTATCTAGCCGATAGAACCTTCCGTTTTAGAGTAGACGGCGAACTCTCATCGCCCCGTCCGATACGCTCAGGTGTGCCACAAGGCTCAATACTCGCGCCCACCCTCTTCAACCTGTTCATCAGCGACCTACCTAAGCTCCCGGGAGTCGAGGTAGGTTGTTATGCTGATGATACAGTTATCTACATCTCTGGCTGGCGGCCGAATGTCCTTAGGAATCGCATCGAAAAAGCCGTTAGCACGCTCGGTGACTGGTTTCTTCGATGGCGTATAGGTATTAACCCCAATAAGAGTGCCGCGATATTCTTCGATCCTAGATATCGCGTTAACAAGTTAAAGCCCATAAGGCTATACGATTCTGAGATACCTTGGACCACCGAGGTCAAGTATCTCGGCGTCACTTTAGACCGTCATTTAACGTTCGATCCTCATATTAAGAGAGTGCGAGACAAAGCCGCTATGGTCTTGGGTCGCCTCCATTATTTACTTTGTCAGAAGAGCAAACTGTCCCTCAGACATAAGCTCACAATATATAAAGTCTGTATTCGTCCGGTAATGACGTATAGTTGCCCGGTTTTCGCCCACGCGAAGAATCTAGATACGTTTCAGGTTTTGCAGGCCCGGGCTCTGCGTAAAATCACCGGTGCTCCTTGGTTCGTCCGGAAGGCGGATCTCCACAGGGACCTGGAGATGCCGTCTATCTGGGCGTATATAAAATCACTTACAAATAGCTATTTCGAGCGAGCCGCGATTCATCCCAGTCCGTTAGTGGTATCCGCCGCGAATTACGAACCCGTGCCCAACGCTGGGCGTTATAAAAGACGTCCGCGACACATTCTCACCGACCCTCCCGACGATATCACGTCAGCGAACGATCAGTACCAGCCTGTCCCTCGTAACAGAGCGTGCTCACGCCCACGCCCGCGTAACCACAGATTGCGCCGCCGCGGTCTGAGGGTTAATTTCGCTCCCGCACATCCGATTAGGCCTCCCACGGCAGCGGCTCAAGCCTAGGTTCGATCCCTCGGTAGGGAGCCCTTGAGTGCGTTGCTTGCGCGATACGGTGACACACAAATATACATCACTGCTACAACACTACACGATCACCCCCACATACGTGCACGCCTACACGCCTACACATGAAAGTGGAAGGGTTTACTTTTTTCCCTTATCGAACTGAAAAACTCTCAATTTTCCGATAATAAATATATGGAGGAATTGTTGAGGCGGATATGCTTGGTACTCATATACGTTTCAACAACTCAAACATATATGAATAGTTAGCTAGGTTAGCTAAGATAGGTCGCGATTTTGTATGCAACGGGCAACAGCCAAGCCGAGGTGTGCCGTGCACCCTTGAGCTGGTTGCCAATATAAAATCGGCTGAGTGCCTTAAACGCTCGCCTTAGTAGTCCGGTGAAGCTGTTAAGACCTTGCCAGGTCAATAGCGTAGTCAGATCGAGAAAAAAAAAAAAAAAATCGAGGAAAATATTGTTTTACACAAATACGTTATTACAAAGAATGTATATTGTAATTAAAAATAAGATACATACATTTTAATAAATAAATGTTGGTCAACTGTCAATACACAACATAGTAGGTACTTTTAAAGTTAATTATATTTACGACACGGACGACAGTTGTCGTTTAATTCGGCGGTTTCCATGCCAGTGGGTAATTAAACGATTGTTTGCCATTTGGCAATAATTGATGTCCGTGTGTTTGATTTGCGCTAATTATCTTTCAAACAGTAAATTAATCATTCAGTTGGAATACGTTTTATTTTGTAATGCAATTTGTAATTTTGTCAACCGTTGTTATTTCATTAATAATTAGTGTGGGTTATTATTATTTCCTTACATTCCTATTGCGAGCAGATCTATTATAATTGACTAATTTGTTGTACAAATATATATTGTAGTGTTTTTGTCTCTTTAAATAAACATAAGAATGAAGCGGTATTGTTTCCATTTTGTATGTAATTTCAGGCTCGGGGAAGCATGCTGGCATTTTTAACGGTAGAATTGCAATCCCCTGTAATACGTTATGCACATATATTAAAATCAACTTGAGTTTCATTTTCATTCATCTCCTAATTTTATTTGCCCAAAACAAAACAATTCAGTAACCTTTTTGTTTATTCACAACTATTTTGTGTATATTATCTTTAAAAATTGCTTAGTGTTCTTTTCGGAAGTAGACAAATTAATAACAGAATACTTTGTTTTGTTTAAATACCTTGAATTGATAATTAATTTCTATGAATTATGGAGTCAATCTTTTCGTATAAAGCAAAAATCAATTAAAAGTTATTAATGGTAGAGACTCGATTCAAAGGACCTTTTATGAGAGAAATTAAATTTCCTAGAATTTTGTTATTTATATTATTTCTGGAAGTCTAGCCATTTATGAAATGAAGTGAAGAAAATAAGAATTTCTTACAAAAATGAGTTTTAAGAGTCATAATTTCACGGGTGTTATTACCGGTACGCTGCAATAAGCAATTTCATGGTGTTTAATTCTGAGTGGATTGCGATTTTGGTTGCATAAATTCCCCCTGAGTTATAGAAGCGAAAAGAATTTTAAAATACAGCGTATTGAAACCTATGACTTTTAAGCGATAGCATATTTTAATATAAAGAAAAATTAAGTACTAAAATAATTACCATATAATAAAACATAAAGTTATATTTATATATATTTTAGAACACGTTATATAATATAATAAATTTCATTCTTCATTGGCTTTCTTAAAGATCTTTGTAAGAATGTGGGGGTTCGCAGTTGAGGCGAGCGTCAGTTTTTGTTCCAGACTCGTACGGTGTTTAGACGAAGCTTTGTTGCATTATTAGTTTTCAACTAACAAGTTTAACATTTTCGGCTCGAGCTTGGCTCGCTGAAATTAAACGAATACTTTTATTATTGTTAAATGTTTTTATTTGAACTCAGTTTTCGGGGTAATTTAAAGTTTTAATCAGGATCCCGTTTCAATCAGACAACCCTTTTCTTGTTCACTGAACTAATTATTGGCGTATTTTTCTAAAGTGATTTAAAAAAATCTCATCATGATATTATTTCTTAAATATATTTTGTAACTTTTCTCATATTCAATACATATTTGAATATATGCACAATTTTTTGTTTTTTCATTGTATTACATGAGACGTAGTTTTAGTTGACCATGTTATTATTTCACCAGCTTGTATTAGGATGTCTGAAGGTACCAATAAAAGTGCAAGTATTTATTATGCAATATATAATTTAACTTAGTGTGTTTCGTGGTTTCACCCGTGTCAATTTTGAATGTTCGTTATTATGTCAAAGCAGTTAGATAAACTTAAACAAATTATGTATAAATAATGAGTGTTCTGTTGTCATGTTGATATAGGCATTTACAGTTCGGTCCTTCTAGGTAGGCCTCCAATGCAGGGGCAGTTCTTAGGTTTGAGAGCAAGCTTGACCCCTGGCTGCCCCTACAATTCAGCGGACGGTACACCGTGGGGTTTTAGTCCGTGGGAGTCGCACATAATCCATTCTCTCCCCCGGGAGGATGGCGTATCCATATAGGATTTCCCCACGTTAATAAAAAAAGGCCTCCAATACTCGGCGTCGCATCCCCCTCCCCTTTTGTATTTTGATAACAATAACTAAGATTACAGATTTTCGTATAAAACGATATCCATAATAATAAATAGCACAATGTATAATATACGTATATTATTTTAGATAAAATTAAATGATCGAATTACATTTAATTCCGTTTAAATATCACTGTTCATAGGAAATCGACCAAGATTAATCTTAACTCTCAAAACTCAGTCTAAAACTGTAACACTACTCTTTATACAGCTATGCTCATACGGAAAGATATTCAGGCGCAATTAACTTGATTTATACCAGGCATTTACTTATTCAGTGCTACCGTTACTATGTGATAAGAGCACGCAACAGTTTAGGTTAAACATTCTTAACTTTTCCAAACATAAACATAAACTGTACTGCAATTTTGTTAAAGAAAATTAAATTTATGTTTACACATATATCGATTTAATACGAAAACGTTTTCTGAAAATGATTTAAAACGTGACTTTACATTTCCTTATATTGGTTGTTACGAATACGAGAACATCATTTTACAATCAAGAGTTACATAAAGTGTTTAATTGTCAATTTTATTTTAAGGTTTTAAGCTTAAGAATGATAATAAAGTATAAATTTAGCGACGAATATGAAATCATTCAAACAAAAAAATTCTTTGGGTGTATTTTGTTTTTTTTTTTTTTTTTACCACATATTGAACAAAAATGAACCATCAAACTGGAGTAGGTGACGGCGAATTGGGTTTATTCGACTCCAGTCGTTATCAACCAGGTTTACTATTTGGTTTGCATCGCTCCAGAATTAGGATTTTCTTTTTACATATTATAATACTACTATAATAATAGGTCTTTACCTATGAAATTGCCGTTTTGCAGTATTTGCCATTTCAAATCAAAATAATTTTTGTTTGGCTAAGAATTCTAATTGCAAATTAAGTTTATTTTAAAAACATGGAATTCTTTTTCCAAAAGTAGTCATTTGTTTATTGATTAGAGTTACATTTTCATCGCATTTCAATCTTTTTTGTCATCATGGATACGTTAAAATTTCGAGTAATTATGGAATATGAGTACCGTCGTGGCAGTAACGCGGAATAAGCGGCACGTAACATCAACGATGTTTACGGAGCTAACACTACAAACCAACGCACTAATTGTTATTGGTTTGCTCGCTTCCGTTCTGGGAATTTCGACCTGAAAAATGAACCTCGCGGTCGTCCGATGATTTTGGTCGACAATAACGAATTAAAGGCGATTGTGGAAGATGATGATACACAATCTACGGCTGAATTAGCAGCAACTTTCGAAATTAGCGTCAAAACAATATTGGTCCATTTGCGTCAAATTGGCAAGGTAAAAATGCTTGACAAATGGGTGCCCCACGAACTCAATGATCGCCAGCGCGAAGTACGCGTCGAGACGTGCCTTGCACTACTCAACAAACACACAAATGAAGGAATTTTGAACCGTATTGTTACCTGAAATGAAAAATGGATTCTGTTTTATAACCGCAAGCGCTCAGCAAGTTGGTTGGATCCTGGTTTAGCACCTAAACAATGCCCTAAAAGAAAACCTACCCCTAGAAAAGTGATGGTCACTGTTTGGTGTTCTAGCGCCGGTGTGATTCATCACAGCTTCTTACCAAATGGGTTGAGCATTACTGCGGATGTGTACTGTGAAGAACTGAACACAATGATGGAGAAACTGGCACATCTCCAACCAGCAGCCTCCCGTCCAGCTGATTTCTTAAAGAAGGCCTTCAATAAACTGCCACTGCGTTTGCAAAGATGTATTGAATGCATGGGTGATTACTTCGATTAATACAAACAAAAAATACATGAAAAAAATTCGTTTAAATTGTTTCATACAAAACGGCCATTTCATAGGTTACCTAATATACAGCGTATAATACTAGGCATATACAGTAAGTACTCAATATTTTAGTAAATAAGAGTAGAAAGAGTAGTTTTCACTTCTATAGTATGACCATAAGCATACATCAATTGTTTTAATTCTTTTCTTTTAAGCAATGATTTTTTTGGCTTCAATGTCGATAACAAAGTCTACCTTTATAATAATATTCAAAAAATACTTAATGTAGAGATTTGGCCTTACTACAGTTTTATTATAGTACTAGCTGTTACCCGCGGCTTCGCACGCGTTTTTTGAATGTATTAAATAAATGTAAAATTATAATTAGATGTGTAAATTACAGAAATACTCTCTCAAAAATATTTGTAAGTACGACACGCACATCATATACTGTAACAGGTAACATGTACTTTACATATGTGAATACTAACAGTGTGTCGAATGGGATGGGATTTATCATCAGCTACATACCTGAAACTTTAAACTACTATATATCATCCTCAATGCTCAGTTACACTATGTTAGAAAGTATTAAAAATATTAAGCTATACATTATCGAACATGTTTTAAATCTTGTATTATATAGATATAATATGCCCATATTGTCGATATAATTAGGTTATTGATATACGTTGCTATAATTTAAATCACATATAATTATTTGAATTTCAATTATATTTATTCTTGGAGTCCAGTACAGCGCACGTCTCACGCGCATGTTTACAGTGAACAACATATTTTGAATCAATTCCCAATTCACAGATGGATGCACGGGTAACAGTTCATCACTACATAGTGTAAAACAAAGTCCTCTACTACGTCCCTCTATATGTCTGTTTGCGATAAGATCAAAAAATCGGCTGAGTGCCTTAAGCGCTCGCCTTAGTAGTCCGGTGAAGCTGTTAAGACCTTGCTAGGTCAATAACGTAGTCAATTCGAGAAAAAAAAGATCAAAACTACATAACGCATCTTCATGCTGTTTTCACTGATATATAAAATGATTCTTGAGCAAGGGTTAGGTATAGTTTGTCTTATTGTCAGGGCGGGCAATGTTTGATGAACCCGCTAGCTTAAAATAAAATTAAAATATAATTAGTTAGTTATTTGTTCGTAAGATTCCCGTTCAAATACTACTTGTAGTCCGGTGAAGCTGTTAAGACCTTGCTAGGTCAATTGCATAATCATTTCTAAGAAAAAAGAACGTTCAAATAGGTCCAGCTGTTATGGAGATTACTCGGAATAAATAAACAAACAGACATATCGACAGAATAAAAAAGAATGTTGATATTTGTAGCACCACAGATATATGTATTCATCAAAAAGTATTTATTTTAATATTACATACACACACTTTATTTTTATAATACGTAATATATCACAAACCAAAAATTGGGAAGAAAACTAACGTAGAATAAACTTTTTGAGGAGTTTTTGGCGGGATTTCAGTCTGTCATGTAGGGGATTTTATATTTTATTCATAATTTTGTGTTACTTGACTCTATATTATGTTAAATTGGCGGCGTTTCATGTAATTTAATGTTTGTTTATTATGCGTAAGTGAAATGAATTAGTTTTGAAAATTAAGAAGATAAAAATTTACGAAATATTATATAGAGGATTTGGCGCTTATACCTTTTCATTAACTTGGACATAAAAGAAAATTGGCTAAAGAATACATAATAATTACGTATAATGACAATTTCAGAATGGGCAGTATGGATCAATTCCTTCGCCAGTCTGGTTGGACGAATATTATTACTACGAAACTATTTGAATAAAAACACAAAATAAACTTTGGGAATGCTTGCGATATAAACGTACCACGTATAATTAAAAATTGAAAACAAAACTAATGTAGAACAAACTTTTTGAGTAGGAAGACAAAATAAACCATGAAAATATTTTCGATAGAATGTTATGGCGTTACCATGGCAACGCATATAATACTGACATTAACACGCAGCGAAAGCTTCAAAAATAGCCCGATGTTGAGACATTCTTCATTAGTGCTCAGCTCCTGTTGGTTTTAATGTGATGATACGTAGCCTATAGTCATCCTCGATAAATGAGTTATCGAATACTAAAAGAAACTTTTAAATCGGACCGGTAGTTCTTGAGATTAGCGCGTTCAACCAAACAAACAAACAAACTTTTCAGCTTTATATATTAGTACTAGCTGTTGCCCGCGGCTCCGCACGCGTTTTTTTTTTAAATATATTAAATAAATGTAAAATTTTGATTACATATCTATTGTAAATTACAATAATACTCTTTCAAAAATATTTGTAAGTCTCACACGCACATCATCTACTGTAACAGGTAACATGTACTTGTACATTATATATGTGAATACGAATAGTGAATCGAATGGGAAGAGATTTATCATCAGCCACATAACTGGAACTTTAAACTGATATATATGACCCTTAGTGCCCACTTACACTATATAAGAAAGTAATGAAAATAGTAAGCTATACATTTTCGAACAATATGTGTTAAATCTTTTATTATATAGATATAATATGTCCATAGTGTCGATATAATTAAGTTATTATCATACCTTGCTATAATTTAAATCACATATAAACATATGACTTTCAATTACAACAGCGATACCCTTGGTGTTACAGTTGTTCATAGGCGACGTTAACCACTTACCATCAGGTGGGCCGTCAGCCTGTTTGCTGCCTTTTGGTATAAAAAAATCTTGGAGTCCAGTACAGCTCGAGTATGTTTACAGTGAACAACATATTTTTGATTAATTTCACATGGTCGAAGGCACGGATAACAGCTTATCACTACATAGTGTAAGAAAAAGTCCTGTTCCACGTCTGTCTATATGTCTGTTCGCGATAAGACTAACTAAAACTACAGAACGCATCTTCATGCCGTTTTCTCCAATATATAAAATGATTATTGGGCAAGGTATAGGTATAGTTTGTCTTATTATCAGGGCGGGCAACGTCTGCTGAACCCGCAAGCTTAAAATAAAACAGCTAATTAGTTACTTATTTGTCCGTAAAATTCCCGTTCAAATACTACTTGTAATCCGGTGAAGCTATTAAGACCTTGCTAGATCAATAGCGTAGTCATTTCTAAGAAAAAAAACCGTTCAAATAGGTCCAGCCGTTTCGGAGATTACCCGTAACAAATAGAAAAAAACAGACATATCCACAGAATTAAAAAAATGTTGATATTTGTAGCATCACGGATATTTTTAATATAAAATACACTCACTTTACTTTTATTATACGTAATATATCACAAATCAAAAATTGGGTACAAAATTAACGTAGAATAAAGTTTTTGAGGAGTTTTTGGCGGGATTTTAGTCTGTCATGTAGTGGATTTTATATTCTATTCATAATCTTGTCTTACTTATCTGTATATTGTGTTAAATTGGTAGAGTTTTATGTAATACGGTTCGTTTATTGTGCATAAATGAAATGAAAGATAAATAATACCGCGAAGCATGAATTCTGTTGTCTTGGAAATTAAGAAGATAAAAATTTACGAAATATTACATAGAGGATTTGGCGCTTATACCTTTACATTATCTTGGATATAGAAAAAAACTACCTATATTAACTACTTCAGAATTGGCAGTATGGATTAATTCCTTTGACTATCTTATTGGATGAATATTATTACTACTAAACTTTTTGAATAGCGACACAAAATAAACTTTAGAAATGTTTGCGATATAAACGTACCACGTATAATTAAAAATTGGAAACAAAAATAACGTAGAATTAACTGTTTTAATAGGAACACAAAATAAACCATGAAAATATTTGCGAGAGATTGTTATCGCGTTACCATGGCAACGCATATAGTACTGACATTAACACGCATCGAAAGCTTCCAAAATAGCCCGTTTTTTTGACATTCTTAATTAGTGCTCAACTCCTGTTAGTTTTAACGTGATGATATGTAGCCTATAGCCATCCTCGATAAATGAGCTATCTAACACTAAAAGAAACTTTTAAATCGGATCTGTAGTTCTTGAGATCATAGCGTTCAACCAAACAAACAAACAAACTCTTCAGCTTTATATATTAGTACTAGCTGTTACCCGCGGCTTCGCACGCCCTTTTTTTAAATATATTAGATGTTTAAAATTGTGATCACACATCTAGTGTAAATTACAATAATACTCTTTCAAAAATAACTGTAAGTATCACACGCACATCTACTGTAACAGGTAACGTATACATTATATATGTGTATACTAATAGTGAATCGAATGGAATGGGATTTATCATCAACCACATAACTGGAACTTTAAACTGTTATATATCACCCTCAGTGCTCACTTACACTATATAAGAAAGTAATGAAAATATTAAGCTAAACATTATCGAACAATATGTGTTAAACCTTTTATTATATAGATATAATATGTCCATAGTGTCGATATAATTAAGTTATTATTATACCTTGCTATAATTTAAATCAAATATAAACATACGACTTTCAATTATAACAGCGATGCCCTTAGTGTTGCAGTTGTTCATAGGCGATGGTAACCACTTACCATCAGGTGGGCCGTCAGCCTGTTTGCTGCCTTTTGGCATAAATACATATACATATGTATATATTTATTCTTGGAGTCCAGTACAGCGCACGTCACACGAACGACGAATGCACGGATAACAGTTTATCACTACATAGTGTAAAACAAAGTCCTATTCCACGTCTGTCTATATGTATGTTCGCGATAAGATCAAAAACTACAGAACGCATCTTCATGTCGTTTTTACCAATATATAAAATGATTCTTGGGCAAGGTATTAGGTAGCAAGGTAGTAGTTTGTCTTATTATCAGGGCGGGCAACGTCTGCTGAACCCGCTAGCTTAAAATAAAACAGCCAATTAGTTACTTATTTGCCCGTAAAATTCCCGTTCAAATAGGTCTAGCCGTTTCGGAGATTACCCGGAACAAATAAAAAAAACACAACAGACATATCGATAGAATTTAAAAAAAATGTTGATATTTGTAGCATCTCATATATTTCTAATATAAAATACACTCACTTTACTTTTATTACACGTAATATATCACAAATCAAGAATTGGGAACAAAACTAAAGTAGAAATAAATTTTCTGAGGAGTTTTTGGCGGAATTTTAGTCTGTCATCTAGTGGATTTATATTCTATTAATAATCTTGTGTGATTTTTCTCTATATTGTGTTAAATTTGTGACGTTTTATGTGATATGGTTCGTTTATTTTGCATAAGTGAAATGAAAGAAAAATAATACCACGAAGCATGAACTCTGTGTCTTGAAACTTAAGAATATAAAAATTTACAAAATATTATATAGAGTATTTGGCTCTTATAGCTTAACATTATCTTGGACATAGAAGAAAAATACCTATATTGACAACTTCAGAATTGGCAGTATGGATTAATTCCTTCGACTATCTTATTGGACGAATATTATTACTACTAAACATTTTGAATAGCAACACAAAATAAACTTTAGAAATGTTTCCGATATAAACGTACCACGTATAATTAAAAATTGCAAACAAAAGTAACGTAGAATAAACCTTTTGAATAGGAACACAAAATAAACCATGAAAATATTTTCGATAGAATGTTATCGCGTTACCATGGCAACGCATATAATACTGACATTAACACGTAGCGGAAGCTTCCAAAGTAGCCCGATTTTGAGACATTCTTCATTAGTGCTCAGCTCCTTTTGGTTTTAACGTGATGATATGTAGCCTATAGCCATCCTCGATAAATGAGCTATCTAACACTAAAAGAAACTTTTAAATTGGATCTGTAGTTCTTGAGATCATAGCGTTCAACCAAACAAACAAACAAACAAACAAACAAACAAACAAACAAACTCTTCAGCTTTATATATTAGTATAGATAGATAAAGTCAACCTTGGTCGGAATTCGATCGTAATTGAGTAATTTTGAACGTTACTGAGGGTTTTCTGTCAGAGTATAACTTTCATAATTAAGGCATATATATATATATTTAATTACTTCATTGCGGTCGTCTACTAATACGTCACATTGGACGAATTTTTGATTTATTAAAATGCAGATTATATCTAACTACTACAGTATCGTCCTCCACCTTATTCCTGTGAACACGTCGTAATTTTATATTCGTTAATAGCATAGTAAGTAGATGTAGATGCACCTCCTTAAAAGTTATCTTGCTGACGCCCATAATCAAGTATGTAAGTGGTAGCAATCCAAATTTAGGGGTGTAAAGGGTTTCGAATAACATCATAAGACTAGAGACACTCAAGCCAATCTCACCTGCGCATGGTGCACCCTGATGAATAAAGAACGAGGCAATGGCGAAAGCGGGGTGGTAGGGTTTTACAGCCTGACTGGGTCGCAACCACCATGTATATGACGAAAAAACCCGTAATAGTGATTTGCTTCTGCGCGTCGCGTTTCGGGATCAGCCTGTGCATATTTAGGTTTTTGCAGGCCGGCATGATAGGGGCGACCGGCGATGGATAGTGTGTCACTCGGTGGTCGCTATTGTTTTTGGATTGTACTGTGCTTATCATTTAATAAAAACACATATCGTATGAGTCGATAATTCAAATATATTTTTATTTGACTATGAAACCTTTATATAGAAAAAAAAAACATAATCTCCTGACACATTAAAGTTTTCATACTGTTTAATGTTTTCTATTAAAGTATTATTTCTCAGTTCTTTTGTTATTTATAAACGGTATAATGAAGCAATGTAGTACAATTTATATAATCATTATAATAACCGATGAAATCAGTGATTTAGCTAGGCATTCGCAGACACTAATTATCATTGTCATTAATATTGATATTGACAACTGTTATTGTTAATAGTCATCGATATATAAAAACCCAAGATGCACTGTCAACGTCTCTAAACTGTCCGAATAAAATATGCACACAATTGAAAATTATGCACTAGTTTCAAATAGAATCTCGTCACTCGCGTCTTTGGACTTTTGGTACCACTACTTTGAAAAAACAACTTTAAACAATTCGCGTAAGGTTGAATTTGCAAAAACATATGTTTATAGTATAATTATAACTACTTAGGTACATATATCGGTAAGCTTTTGGAGTCGGTTTTGAATGATACTTTTATTTGAAACGGCATCTTGGGTTTTTATATATCAGTGTTAATAAATAGTATACAATTATTTTATGTAGCTTTTTTATTATTTGTAGGTTTTGCTTTTTACCACAATCTTTTCCCGTGTTAAATAACGATGTAGTCTGAGATGGTGAATACACTAAGTCTAGAGAGGGAGTTCATCTCAAGTGTATCTGACGAAACACACCTATGGGTGCCTAACGACAGATTTTCAACTTTAAGATTGACATGGGTGCTCAGAGAAGGTCTTACCACTATATTACAGTTTCATCACTATATTATTCTTTATCCAACGTCCGATTCCGAAATCATTCGGAATGATTCGAACTTACTTCGATCGTCACGGTGTCCCAAAACGCTATCCACTGAGCCAGTCTCGACTAAATATAGTCCTATTAATTTTTATTACAATAAAACAATGTTAATGTTACTGAAATAAAAATTGAGGCGTCACAGAACGCCTGGCAGATGTGAAACATCGAAATAGTTTTGTATAAGTTATATGCATAAAAGAACCGATTACAATAGGAATCAAGTATTTCACAATTAAAAGATAAAGTATCACAAATTTATTCCATAAAATAATGACTGTTTACTTATTTTTTGACATATACATTCATTTATATTAAAAACAAACATATGTATGGCGGCGTTTGTGAAAGGTTGCTGGGCCACAATAGTAAAACAAGTGGTCGACAAACAGTTTGAATCTTATGTTTATAAAGATAGGATTGCAAATGTTTTTGAGTATTTCGTTAATAGTGCAAAGTTCGCGTTTTGCGTCATCACGTCAACAATCAGGTTTGCCCTCTGTCTATAGATGTTTCACATAAAAAAAATGATGTAACACACGTTCTATAAGTCCAAAATCATTAGTAAAAAGGTACAAAAGTCCTAATTCGTTCTTTCGGTGTATTTGTCAGACAACGTCGTGAAATTAACACTAGACGAACGTAAGTAACAAACGTAGTGATGTCTCTAATTATTTGATTACATGTCGATTTACTGTTTAATATTATGATATTCTTCTAGGTACCAGTAGACGTTCATAATAATAATATGAATAATAAAGCAAAATAATAATATTACAAACAGGTAAAGTTTGTGAATTTGTGATGTTGTGACGTTGTAGGGGGTAATCTCAGGAACTACTGGTCCGATTTGAAATTTTTTCAGTGTTATATAGCTTATTTATCGATAATGGTTATAGCCTACATATCACCACATTAAGACCGATATGAGCGGAGCACCAATGAAGAATGTTCCAAAATCGTGTTTTTTTTCCTCTTGAGAGCTTCCGCTGCGTGTTCGAAATAAAGAATCTTTATTCCACGCAAACGAAGTCGCAGGCCGAGGCTAGTCTTTATATAATCATCTAAATTATGAAAAATGGATAATTATTATTTTACAAACTGAATTTGATTATGATTTTTTTTAATACTAAATTATATCTGAGAATATATTTAAACGACAATGGCTTAATTAACAGCGTGTTCAGACACCGCGTCGATGGACGTAGATTCGAATCGTACAATCTGCTAATAAATCCTAAATTCCGCTGGATATCTACTACTCTCGAGATAAAAGTCTTTCGCCAAGCACCTGTTAGTGTGTCTCAGCAACTACACTAGAGAGTCAGCGAGTTTAGGCTTAGTATATTTATCATCTTAAATTACATTCGTAGGTGGTAGAGCCACGCTGATGCTATAACTGGTTTCAGCATGAATGGGTCGGCTTGTCCGGGGTAGTACCATCCTTTCGTAGGAAACCGACGTGAAGTAACAGTGCTTGCATTGTTTCGTTTCATTCAGAGTGAGAGCGCCGGAGGCCCACCTCCACCTTCGCCCCTCCCTCCTCCTCTCCCAAACACATGTTGGCAACGCACTTGCGACTCCCCTGGTGTTGTAAGTGTCTATGGGCGGCGGTGTTAACATCACGTGACTCGCCTGCTCGTTTGCCTCCGTTGACATAAAAAAAACATCGCCATTTAACATCCAATGAGATTGTAGTCAAAAGCTAAAAAATACTAAGCATATAAAAAATATTCTCATTTATCGATGCGAGATAGTTTATATCGCGAATCTTGTCCCCTCTCTAAAGTCATTTAGGATGTAGTAATAATTGCAGCGACATGCCGCTCTGTAGAGACGATGTTATTAAGTTGAACAGGCGTTACAGTAGCTATGAAACTCACCTAAATGCGGTATAACAGGAATAACACATCTCCACGTGAACTTCTTGAATTGAAGAGAAATTGAATCTTATGCATCCATGCGTCATGAAAGATTTTATTGTTTTGTGTTCAGCCAGTACTAATCTATTATATATGTACTAGCTTTTGCACGCGGCTTCGCGTTAATGTATATTTGGCCTATTTCTCGGGAGCAGTACTTTTTTTTAACAAAAATTATCCTATGTCATGTAGTTAAAGCGTGAAATGGTAGCAAATAAACATACAAACCCGCCTACAAACGCGTCTATAATATCAATTAAGGTTAAAATATATTTGGAATGTATACGGATATATTCCACTTATAGTATTTAGGAATTGATAGTATATGATGAACAAGTCAGCCCGTTATTTTCAAAACCTAATACTGAATGATTCGTTTTTTTTTTTTGAGATGAAAAGACAAACTAATCAAAAGTAAGTTGGTCAGGTGCTCTTGTTTTCTATACGGAGTTTTTCCATTCCGATAACAGAAAATCTGTGGAGTAAAGTTCACAGTGCATTTTCTTTAATTTTTTGTGCAATCGATGTTTGTATTATATGTTATATTTCTTATCAGATGAGATGGGTGGTTACCCTGGCAGTATTTGACAGTTTATTTGACGGAGGGTTGTATTAGTTTTTAAAATTATTTTTGTAAAAGCTTGCGCTCGTGTTGACCAATATATTTACCTGAATTTTAAAAAGTTCCACCAAATATATAGAATTTTCACTAAGGATGATCGATACTCATGAAAGTTGAGTAAACATCGATATTTCGCTAGAAAACAATGATGTTTTGATTTCGATTACATCGACACATCGTCGTTGTAACAATAAAACACCGTAACGTAAATAAATTCTTTCAATCCCTGTATCGTTAGAAGTACTAGATAGAGACTAGAAAACTATTAGGAAAAATATTTTACACTAGATAACACTGATCAACATAATTGAAGTAAGCCGTACGAATAGTTGTTTCATTGCATTTTCTAAGGGGAAAAGGGAAAAAGACAGCTTTAGTAAAACTTTTTTCTAAAACTGGTCATCTCCTGCAACAAAATGAACAAAAGGGAAAACTTCTAACAAAGTAATTTTTTTACAGTGTGTCCAAAAAATACTGAAGATGTTAGTTTTTTTCTTATATTGTATCTTCCACAACAATAAATACGTTTATATTACGAAATAAAATAGACAGTTTTATTTGCTATAGAAAACATCGATGTTTATCGTACATCGATGTTCTTCTAATATAGATCATCCCTAGTCTTGAACACATTCATTACACACATTCACTAACAAAACAAATTAATTTTAAATATAAATTTACGATAAGACAAGGATCTCCGAGGTATCCTGTGTCGAATATCTGTAAAAACTTGGTTCATTTGGTCGAATGCTTTGAGAATTTTAATACCCGTGTACTTTTACATATCTTCCGAGACTACTTGTATACTACTACTATAGTTGTTCTTTTTTGTCTCAGTTCTGTTGAATTTTAGTAATAGATATATTTACATGTTATGAGTCTGGTATTTTTTTCTTGAACAATTATAGATAATCAACATGAATAAAAGTAATTAGTTTTGAAAAAAAAAAAATATAAGACCGAAAAAACGGTCACTTCCTTTTTTAATTAATTGGGAAACCGAATGTATAAAGTCCGTAAAATTCCTCACATGTTTTTTTTTCATTTTATCAATTAATTATATCAAATGATGAATTATATGACAAAGAAAAAAGATGATACAAATTCATTTTGAACTTCAACGATATGTTTATTTTTCTAACTATCATATGCTATTCAAAGATAATCCAAAATATGCTGCTACGTATCCTAAAAGAACAAAGTATTAATAGATAATCTAAATAATTGAAGAAAAAACTGAAATTAGTAATTTAATAGTAATAAAGAATGAATTTTGATATCAAGTTTCATAATTATCTCAAATTACGCTCTGCATTTTTAAGCTCTTGTATGCATTTTACTACCTTATTTGTTGAAAATTCATGAATAGTAGTAGTTATATAAGATATAATGAAGTGTATTTAACACTTCTTAATAATGTCTATGAATTGCCTTTCATAAATGAAAATAATTCGGATTTTCATTATCGTATTACGTATTTACTGGTTACTATTTTTATATAGGTGAAATTATTAAAATGCATTATGTTGCGTTAGGTTCTTTGATTCCAAATCCTAATTTGAAGAGAAAAATAAAAGTACATAACTACTAGATATTTACAAAATAGTTTTGATAATTGAGAAATAAATCTTATATTGAAATTGTTTCAGTATGTTTTAGGGAACATATGTATAAATTTCTTTACAGGATAAAGTTTTTATTTGTTGATATTTCCGAGTACATTTTTAGGTATTGAGTTGATTTTTTAGATATTTAATTTCTCCTATACATATATATTTTAAAATAATTGCAAAATGACCTTCATTATAGCATCTACTGCTTGATTCAAATATAGTAGAATTTGTATACTTATCAATTATTATGCTTTGCACTGAGAATAGGCTTTATGTTGGTACTCCTAATATAAAGGATATGAAGTCGAAGAAAGTTAAAAAAAATAAAAAACCAATGTACGAGACAATTATTAGGTAGATATACAAACTCTTTGGTAGATTATACTTCAACTTTGTGAACCTAGTTTCTCTAGGTAAAATGGAATTATATTTATTTTTTGCTCTGGCCTTTATGTCCTTTTCAATAGGATATACAAAATTATGTTCTACATGGAAGGATAATAAAGACGAACTAGTCTTATCTGATTCAAATACTGTAACAAATAATACACCAAAATAAAAATTCGTAATTCTGTGTTAATTACATTTTATTCAATTTCACCATTTTTATATTTGAACTCATGAAATAAGCCTTATTCAAAAATCAATAACGAGCTAACAATTCTATGGGTCATGTTTTAATTTTAATAAAAGCGACATCTTACGTATACTATAATCATTTCCATTATTGTAGGTATGAAATCTTGTCACTAGACACTTAGTATACAGCACTCTTGAAAGATGGCACTGTAAGTTCTGTAGTCAGATAGTTTTAGGTTTTAGCTAGCCCTTGAGTGACAGAACCATTTCGTGTAATAGTTACTGCACTGAAAAACAGATGTCGTGTTTATAGTAGCGATAATTTACTTTATTTTTATTCTAAGTGGTGTGTAACATAACACAGAGGTGGCGTTATGTAATAAATCTATACTAAAATTATAAATAGGTAGTTTGTGAGTTTGTGACGTTGTGACGTTGTAGGAGGCAATTTTAAGAACTAAACTGGTCCGATTTAAAAAAGTCTTTCAATGTTATATAGCTCATTTATCGAAGATGGTTGTAGGTATATATCATCATGCTAGGACTAATAGGAGCAGAACACCAATGAAGAATGTTTCAAAATGTTTTTTTTTTTTTTGCTCTCGAGAGCTTCCGCTGCGTGTAAGAAATAAAGAATATCTTTATTCTACGTGAACGAAGTTCCGGGCAGAGGTTAGTATAATATATAAAACTTAGGTAAAACTTATGTTTGTTCTACAGACTCTTTAGCAGCAGATACCAACCCGCTTCATTATACGTGTCTTTTGTATTGTAGTCCGGTGAAGTTGTTAAGACCTTGCTAAGTCAATAGCGTAGTCAGATCGAGGAAAAAAACAAAGTCTCTTGTTTTCAGGAGTGGTTAAAAGTCTGTACAAAAAATATAGGAAAAAAAATAGTAAAGGGTTAATGAAATCTGAAAAACTTAGTATCTTGAAATCATCGTGTATAAGATATATTTATTTAACGAAATATTCCACATGTGACCTATTGCAAAAAGAATGTAAAAACGTTATAGGAGAAATAAAGAACCACATAATTTTATAATACGGGTATAATTATATAGTAATTTATATTGCAAATAATTAGATATCACTATAATTTTATATAGTTACTGTAGTAAACAACTCGCAAAACAAAACACAGATTTATTTAGTAACTTAAATGAACAACCTCATTTACATTGTAATTTCTCACACCAATACTTCGTATAAATATAGTATTGTGACCTATCGTGCCTTGTGGAAATAGATACCGATCCTTAACGCTTTGAAATTAGGTGCAGTGTTAGTAAAATGTTAAACTGGGGGAAATAGTGTCGCAATATCCAAGCAAAGACGCTGGGGTATAAATTGTTAAAGTTGGTGCGAGGTTGCAATTTCCACAGATGTATAAAATATTTTCAGGCACATGCAGACAAGGTTGAAAGGAGACAGATGTATATATTTATAGCTTTTCTCTTTCGGTCGTAGCGCGATACGAAGTGAACAGAAATTGTTTTCAGATGTGAGACGAGTTTTATAATAAATAGTATTCCTTTCTTTTTTACTAATTTAAACATTGTTGAAATAGACTTATACATAAAAGTCTTTTGAAAATGAATTGTAAACTTTCTTAAAATATAACATTTGAAATAAATATTGTATGTCAATCTTTAAATAAGAAAGACTGTTTCTTATTTTCATTTTGTGAATTTATTGACTGTTGTCTTACAGATAAGATAATAAAGAATGGATATTAATATTTATATATATATTATAATCGTAGTTAGGCAGATAATACTTTTCTTCCTAAAAGCAAAACCTCATAATATCCGGCTTACAAAACAAATAAAATTTAATAAAAGATAATTGAAAATTAATGTACAGAGCGTGGCTTTTGTTCCCGATTATCTCACGACTCGTTAATTTCTTTTAAACACAATTAATTTTATGATATTGCAGAGTTTAAATTATATTCTTCGAATTAATGTTGTTTTACATCGTAAACATTTTGTTAACATTGTAAGCTTTGGGAAGAATCAGAATTTAAAATGAAGTGGTAATATGCATTTTTATGATTATTTTTTAATTATGAATTATTTTAAAACAAGACACTAATTTCTTGATAGAATAATGTGCCTATAGTGCAACTATTTTTATATTATTGTTAAAACGATTATCTATATGGGATATTAAGACAGATTAGATTTTTTTTCCAGCTGACTAAAACCTACTGGCCTGGCCTTCACAGCTTCGCCGAACTTTATATGGGAAACAGATCTCTGCATTGAAGCTTAAGTTTAGTCGTTCTTTATGTGTCAGCACATCTTCAGGCTGGGACATAATGTGGCGACAAGTTATTTATGCCAAAAAACATGCTGTAGTGGTAATGAATTCGCAGTCAAACGATGCGTTATTTGTAAATTGTAATACTCTACCATCAACAACAGTTAATTAACCTTATTGATTGATCAAAAATAATGTGTGATCGTTTATCAGTGATGTTTTTAATAATAGTATAAATACGAATGTGTGTTTATTCTTTGTTTGTTACGCTTTTACCTTTATTGAACTGATCATCGTGAAATTTTGCATGTACGTTATCAGGGGTACAGATAGGAATATAGATATCATCTTTAGAAAATTGTTAGACTACCTAGTACCTATTAGGGTTTCATGAATAAACAATTACTACATTATTCTTTTATTTTACTTTTACTATATTTCTTTGACGCAACGTTAATGCGTTATTAAATCTGCGGCAGAAAAATTTAGTATGTGAATTAATTATTTCAAATTATTGTTTTTTTTTTTTGTAAGTTATAAGTTAAATGTAGTAAACAGATTTGGAAAATAAAGTTTTTTTATATCATATAGGAGGCAAATGAACAGGTCACCTGTTGTTAAGCGATCAATGCTATCTATAGACACAAGCAACCTCAGAGGAGTCGCACGTGCGTTACCAGGTTGTGTTTGGGGGAGTGAAGAGAAAGGGAGAGGGGTTAGAGGAGAAGGGAAGGGAGAGGAAACGGGAGATGGGTCTCCGGCGCTCTCACTGACCAAACGAAACGCAACAATGCAAGCACTGTTACTTCACGTCGGTTTTCTGTGACAGGGTGGTACTACCCCGGACGAGCCGACCCATTCATGCTGAACCCAATAATAGCTTCAGCGTGGCTCTACCACCTACAAGTTTATATTTGTTTATAAAATAGATTATTAGTAGAAACAAAATTCGTATAAATATTTAATATAATTACTTAACTATAGAACAAGAATATGTCGTAGAACTGCTAGTTATACAAACAGTTGTAGTCGTAGAGCTTGGTTTAAAATTTGATCAGATTTGTTACTCACACTACATAGCTCAGTTCACCCTGTGTACTGATTGATCATTTGTTAGAAACGGCTAAATTTCGTTACAATAATGGATATCCGATGTACCTAGACGTTTAAATACTTTAGCTGTAGATTATACAGACTTGGTCAGGAGTACGCTGTATGTACTTAAAATCTGCAATTTAAAACGTAATTTACTGCAGTTGTAAAAGACTAAGTGTTTTGATTAACCATTAATCTATTTGTATATGTTATCCTGGTGAAGCTTAGCTTTTCACTAATTGTCAAATTATCTGCACTGGAACCGATGTGTGGAACTAAGATCAAACATCCGAATTAACTTAGTAAAGAACATGGTAAATCAACATCCTATCTATTTATACTAATATTATAAAGCTGAAGAGTGTGTTTGTTTGTTTGGTTGAACGCGCTAATCTCAAGAACTACCGGTCCGATTTGAAAGTTTCTTTTAGTGTTAGATAGCTCATTTATCGAGCATGGCTATAGGCTACATATCATCACGGTAAAATCAATAGGAACTGAGCACTAATGAAGAATGTCTTAAAATCGGGCTATTTTGGAAGCTTCCACTGCGTGTTAATGTCAGTATTATATGCGTTGCAATGGTAACGCGATAATATTCTATCGAAAATATTTTCATGGTTTATTTTGTGTTCCTATTGAAAAAGTTTATTCTAGGTTAGTTTTGTTTACAATTTTTAAATATACGTGTTACGTTTATATCGCAAACATGCGTAAAGTTTATTTTGTGCTGCTACTCAAATACTTTAGTAGTAATAATATTCGTCCAATAAGACAGTCGAAGGAATTAACCCATACTGCCAACTCTGAAGTTGTCAATATTGGTAGTTTTCTTCTGTGTCCAAGTTAATGTAAAGGCATAAGCACCAAATGCTCTATATAATATTTCATAATTTTTTATCTTCTTAATTTTCAATACCACAGAATTCATGCTCCGTGGTATTATTTTTTTTTCATTTCGCTTATGCACAATAATCGTAGTAGTAGTGAAACAAAGTTCTGTTCCACGGCTGTCTATATGTCTATTCTCGATAAGATCAAAAACTACAGAACGCATCATCATGTCGTTTTCACCAATATATAAAATGATTATTGGGCAAGGTGTAGGTATAGTTTGTATTATTATCAGGGCGGACAACGTCTGCTGAACCCACTAGCTTAAAACAAAACAGATAATTAGTTACTTATTTGCCCGTAAAATTCCCGTTCAAATATTAATTGTAGTTCGGTGAAGCTGTTAAGACCTTGCTAGATCAAAAGCGTAGTCATTTCTAAGAAAAAAAAAATAGGTCCAGCCGTTTCGGAGATTACCCGAAACAAATAAAAAAAAACAGACATATCGACAGAATTAAAAAACAAAAATTAATATTTGTAGCATCACGTACATTGTTAGTGTAAAATACACTCACTTTACTTTTATTATACGTAATATATCACAAATCAAAAATTGGGAACAAAACTAAGGTAGGATAAAGTTTTTGAGGAGTTTTTGGCGGGATTTTAGTCTGTCATGTAGTGGATTTTATATTTTATTCATAATCATGTGTTACTTATCTCTATATTGTGTTAAATTGGTGGCGTTTTATGTAATATGGTTCGTTTATTGTGCATAAGTGAAATGAAAGGAAAATAATACTACGGAGAATGAATTCTGTGGTCTTGAAAATTAAGAAGATAAAAATTTACGAAATATTTTATACAGGATTTGGTGCTTATACCTTTACATTATCTTGGATATAGAAGAAAACTTTCTATATTGACAATTTCAGAATTGGCAGTATGGATTAATTCCTTCGACAATCTTATTGGAAGAAATATTATTACTACTAAACTTTTTGAATAGGAACACAAAATAAACCATGAAAATATTGGCGAAAGAATGTTATCGCGTTAACATGGCAACGCATATAATACTGACATTAACACGCAGCGGAAGCTTCCAAAATAGCCCGATTTTGAGACATTCTTCACTAGTGCTCAGCTCCTATTGATTTTAACGTTATGATATTTAGCCTATAGCCATCCTCGATAAATGAGTTATCTAACACTAAAAGAAACTTTCAAATCAGATCTGTAGTTCTTGAGATTATCGCGTTCAACCAAACAAACAAACTCTTCAACTTTATATATTAGTATAGATACTAAAGTCTCAGAGGAGGGCGTAATTATGTGATTATGTAATGTATTATGTAGATGATCTTCAATCACTGGAATTTAATCTTGCTTCGTACGAAATTCAGTTCTTCTGTAAAAATCTTAGAACATATTTTAAGTCCATGTTTTTGAAGTTATGCTCGAAACGAGATATTTCTTTTTTATTCTCAAAATTTGTTTTAATAACAACTATTATATTTTCTTTTACAACGCTTATAGGAGTTCTCTTCGATCAGAGAATTAAATACAATAGTATTTAATTATTAGTAATAACTAACCGTATGGTCATTACTGAGAATAGTTGTAGAATAAAATCTTATTAACGCAAACAATGTATTTATGTCTGTAGCTGAACGATTTTCTAGAATAATGATAATAATGTTTGCCATTAGATAATAATTTCGAATAACAAGAAAACAGATGTAGCTAAAATAAATTACATACAATACGTTATTGTGTAAATAGTTCCAATCTATCTTTGAATCGTGTAATGAATGGACGAAAACATTAACTTAATATACTCTCGCAAATGCTCTCATAAAAAGGGACAAGGAACAAATTACCTAATTCCACTTTATGTATTCAAAATGAGATCGAAGTCGCTCAGATTGGCTGTTAAACACATTTTAAATAACTTTATATGAACGCGTCGACCTTATTAAGGCGTTTCATTTCGAAGGTTCAAAGTAAATTTATTAATTTATAAAAATTGTAATTTATTAAAACTGCTGTTGGTCAAGCATCAAAAGGGAAATTATTTATTAAAATTAATTGTTTATGCTGTAAATCTTCTTGATTTTTTTACATCTTTTTTTAAATCCTGAAGTATATATTTTAACCGAAGAGCAATGCATGGTCTGTTATAAAAAATTCGTAGTAATTTGTAGTTACTTGTCACGTCGATTTCTTTTGTGTCGTATGAATATTTTCTATCTAAATTTGTCAAATATATTATCATATGTTTTAATATACTTTAACTTTATGTTATTTCATTATTATTTACGACAGATAAAATGAAAATTTTACCAATAAAAAAATAATATCGCGCTTATATTAAAGTTGTTAAAAATTCAATAGACATAAAACAACAATAGACGCAATATATAATTTTTAAAATTGATAACTATAAATATAATCTAGATAATTATTCCGAAGAAATATTGAAAGTAATCAAGAAATAGATTAATGTGTGGGCATAGTCAGAATTTTATCATAGACGTTCAGAGATAAAACAACAAATTACAAATTGTAATAAGAATATGTTAAATATTTATAGTATACATTATTAGTATTCTATTGGTGTGTCGTTTTGCTTTGAGAGTAACGCTCCGAGCACTAGACGAAGCTTTTAACAAATAATTGTATTAAAATGTCTCGACACGCGATACCTTCCAAATTAGTCGGGTTCGTACTCATTAAGCTTGTTGTTTCTTTTTTATTAAAACAGATAAAGGTATGATTTTTATCAAAATTTTATTCAATTTCATTACTTCTTGCGTTCAACATTATCATAAAGAATTAGTTATCTTGTTACAAACTAGCTGACCCGTGCAACTTTATCTGCACCAAATTGATTATTACAGGTTTCAATTGTATTTTTAAACACGAAAAATCTTAACAAAGCCGATTACAGCGCCATCTACCCTTTCCAATTGTGAATTCAAACTATCCAGGGACTCAAACTTATACCCAGTTGGTATCTGAGGAATATTTTAGATAATAAGCCTAAAACCTGTTAGATATTAGGTACAGTTGGTTTACACATATTTTTCAACTTTGTCGACATTTCATGTGTGGTTGATAATTACGCATACAAACGTCATGTAGCCATAGCTCATTTGTAATGTGCTGGACTTTATACTGATCGACGATGTCATAATAATAGTACAGATTGTGTAACACTATTATAATTTTATTATATACAACTTTAGTTTTTAAGATATTTTTAAACGATTGTCATCTTTGTTGTAGGTTATAAGTAATAGAGTTTTAGTAATATATCTATGGTATATAAAATTAAATGTCAGCATTTAAAAAAATAATAATTTTATACAATTTTCTAGATAACAGTCGGATATAATTGTTACACTAATAGTTATGGCTCAGTAGAAAAGTGGTTGGACAATGCTTCGATCGACATAGATTCGAATCCTGTAAGAAGCTTTGGTGAAGGAAATTTCATGATGAATTTATGGATTGGTGGTATGCATTTATCTATTGCCCGATTAACTATCATATCTAGTTTTAGAAACTATCACTAAGCGCTTTATCGGTGTTACTACAAAAAAGTTAAATACTTGCTTTAAAATGGTTTCGTACTAAATACACTGAGCTCGCCCGAGGCAAGTTCGTGTTATTCTTATTTCGCAAGTCTAACCTAACCTAACCAAAGCGAGATAATAGCAATAATAGCAATATGGCGAACATTCAGCAAGCGCGGTGTATTAAAACGTAACCTTTTTGAAGCAAATATTCAATACTTACTTAACTTTTTTGTAATAACAACGTTTAGGTTTGTTCCGGCAGCTAAATTTGAGACCTAGTCCTTTTAAAGCTTTAACGTATAGCATCTCAGGCCACATGAAGATCATTACTGACATTGTAGTCAATCGCTAAAACCTGTAAAACATATACAAAAATAATAATTAGAGGAAAGAACAGATTAAATAAGAAAATTGCACAAAAATTACGCTTATAACGTAAAAATCTATTTTCTACGCAAGCTTATCAGTTATGACGTAGTGCTGTCGAACACTCCACAGATTGTAATATCGATTTAACCCGACACTGCAGTATGTTGTTGACATACCACATCGTTCCTTTAGGCTTGTACAGCTCAGTGTATTTTCATTTTCAATTTACTGCCTCTAAGAGATAGCACATTGGTCGGTAATTGAACCGAGGACTTCTTTGATATATCGGCTCTTTTATCCGATTGGACGGACGCAATAACAGAACGTTGATTGCTTCCAAGTGGACTCGGGAGATTGATTATTTTCTCGTTACTTCATCGTATATCTGTTGTTTTCTCTATTTCGTCTGTAAAAGGTTAATTTTACCTTCATAGAATGTTGGTTTTTATCCATATATAAATAAAAACGAACCGCAAAACTCAACACAAAACTCGAAGACGGCTGGTACAATTCGAGTAATTTTTGATTTGATTTATTCCTTAAACTCTGAGATGAGTTTTTATAGATTGGAAATAATGCACGGAAAACTCTACGAATCAGTTTTCTTTTTTTATATTGCTTCACATTGTCATTTAACATTAGAATAAGTCAAACACTAAAACTTAACTTTAAAAAATAATAATTTGAAAACAGTTTAATTTTTGTACATGCTATTGACTTTTTATATACCATAGGAGGCTAACGAACAGGCAGGCCATCTGATGTTAAGTGATCACGTCCGTCCATAGACACTAACAACATCAAGGGAGCCGCAAGTGCGTTGCCAGCTTGTTTGGGGGGGGGGGGGGGGGAGAAGGGAGAGGGGAAGGGAGAGAGGGGAGAGGGGAGAGAAGGGGAGGTGGGCCTCTATTATTCCCACTGACCAAATGAAACGCAGCATTGCAAGCACTGTTTCTTCACGCCGGTTTTCTGTGAGAGGATAATACTACCCCGGGCAAAGGCGATCAATTCATGCTAAAACCAGTAATGGCTTCAGTGTGGCTCTACCTACAATTACTTAATAATTTTATATTCATCATTCCTTTATACACTTTATCTCTATAGCCTATCATACTTGTACATTACTCAAAATGGTGTTTACCATTAAAAGAAAAGTTAATACTCGTGAAGAAAAAAAGATGATTGCGAATTTAACACTATCATTTAGAAATATTTTGTTTTGTATCGTATTGTGCAATAATATTGCCGTTTACTATCGATATTAAGTAATTTTAATAAGTTTTCTGCTGGCTATATTCTTTGTAATGTTTCTAAAAAAATATAATCCTGTATAAAATGGAGAATAAAATAATTTCGTCTTTTATAATTTTTGTTAAACTCTATACCTATGTATCTGTCAAATTGTGAGTTCCGGTAAAATAGATAGCAAAAAACCCTTCTTTAGTAAAAAACATCTGGATGTGATAATTTTAATTATCCATTTTATGTGTTTTCGTGTGTTTTATAGGTTTTACCATTTGATCACAAACTAACCTATGGTAGATTATGATGTGGTCCAAGATGCCTAAATACGCTAAATCTAGCTGGTTTTATTACAGAAAAGTTAAATACGAATTGAATACTTGCTTTGAAAAGGTTACGTTTTAAATGCACTGCGCTAGCTAAATGGGTAAGGCTAAGGCCCTGTCAACCGTTTATGCTAAACAACATTTACTCAAAGCTGACGTTTGCTTTATAACTTTCGTGCTTTTACCAATAGGCTAAGAAGAGCTTTCGTCTAGATTCATGCAATAAGATATATATAGATAGTTAACCATTAGCAAATGTATGTGCATTATGGTTATTGTTTTCCAATATACGGATATCATTTCACCTACATTCATTTATTTTCAAAACTTGTATTATGATAACAAAAACTAATAAATTAATGACACATATATTATTTCATATCTAAATACACAACTAGGTAATAATTATACTTACACTATGCAAAACTCGGTTATGTGTAGGGTTTCAACTCGTGACCTTTCTGCTCGTTAATAGGGCTTACTTCTATCTTCGGTCTAATACTGTAGGTATATGGCAGTTTAATATCATTGTTTCACACTTACATCTACGGTCGGTATCAAATTCCATTAAATTAGATATAAAAAAAATAACAATACAAATACAGTGGAGAAATAAAAATAACTTTATCTTTTAAATCAAAATACAAATATATATTATTTATTTAATACATAACGTAATTCTGAATAAGGTGAAAATACCGTCATTATTTCAGGTATCCAAACGTGTTTAAATTTACGCTTTTGCATATACGCTTAAACCATTTTTTAAGACACCTAAACAATGGTTAGCCCGTGGCCGTGTTTGTTTATGTACCTAAAGCGGTATTGTAAAAAACAGGCAGTATTAATGTGAAAATATTGTCGGTCAAGCCAGCCGTCCGTCCGCAATGGCCAAAGCTCATAAATAAACAAAACTGGACGCTCTGTCGAAAAGTTCCATGTTAAAAAAATCCAAAACGTTAAATTTACAACCGGGAATTCAATCGAGTTTTAATTAACTGTACATCGGGTTGAAGGAAGTCTCATATGTGACTGTGCATTTCATAAATTCAATTATTTTGTTAATCAAGTCTTTCAGGGAAAGATATCTACGATTTCTTTTTTCTTTGTACAAAGATTCAATATACTCAGCAATGTTAGCTAGATTTGGATACTAAAAAATATATGTGTAATGTATATTCATATGTTTTTTGCTACATATTTTGCGAATCTGATCATGAGCATCCGATTCTGAATCGCTCTTATTAAAATGTTATAAGCGGGAAATATATGAGTATATCATTCGTAAATTATAGACAACAAGAAATATCAATTATAATTTTAGAAATAGTATAAGTTGAGAAAATTTATATTGCGATTATATTTAACAAAATACGAAACGAGAATAATAAGTGTGTAACAAACATACAGAGAGCCGCAAACAATGTTACTATTAACTTTGTGACTTATAACCAATCATATAAGAAGTTAAGGAAGGACTCTAAAAATTAAATAAATCTATAAGTTGTTGTATAAGACAATAAAATGTATATGACAAAATGACAAAAGGAAAATAGTTGTAAGAAAATAACGCAAAGAATTAGCCAATAAAATAGACATAAATAAACACGCAACAAAGATCTCGGATGTACGTCTGAGGAACGGGGACTAAAACGAAAAAAAAAAACAGGGGAGTGAATTTCTTAACCACGTTATTGGTTACTTGGTAAAGTAACTATGACTGTAGATATTACTTCTCTCCACGGTGTCCGTCGTTACCAAACAGGCCGTACAGCATCAAGTGTAATGAGTTCCGATTCTGACACGGCCGCGAACGGTTGTGTCCGCGCTCGGAGCGTTATTTCGTGATTATTGTAATAATCGCTATTACATCGTGAGTGTTCGTTCGGCTTTCGCCTTGAAGTGCCGATCCGCTGACGTAGCGCACACGTGTACCGCACCTGGGGAACACCTGCAGTATTTTTCCTGAAATTGAGTGAGACCCTTCCTTTGTATTTATTTATTGCTTTGTTTATTATATTATATTGGTACATTTATTTGTTTACTAATTAGTTTATCTATTTATTTACATAGTCCTTTATCCCTTTAGCCGTCATTTCTTTATAACTTTATTTATCTCAAATTATTTATTTGTTTAGTTATTCATTTATTTATTTGTTCTATATCTATGCAAATTATTTACCTTGCCTGTCTCGCTAACGTATTTCCTGTCTTGCTTTCTTTTTCTGACTTATTTTAAACAGCCATCTTGATCCGCACACGGTATAGACCCATAATTAACCCGTTCGGTGTGCCCCCCTGCCCTTAAGGCAGGGAGGTCGGTTCGCGTGCCCCTCAGGCCACGAAATGGCCCTCCAATTCATGAGAAGTCTCCGGAGGGACTTATTAGCGAATGGGCTTGACGAAAACATCGTCGACGCCGTTCTCGCGCGTCACTGTGCCCCGTCCGAGAAAGACGTGCAATACGAAGCCCGCGTACCAACCGCGAACTCGTACTCGCCACTATCCCCGATAGACCCCGCTGATAGGGCTCCGATCGACGCGATGGAGCTAGACGTCGCGACACCCGCCGCTTCCTCCGCGTCCGGTCGCGCCGCCACGCCTGACCCCTCAACCTCGCCTTTATCCGCGATAGACAAGGACGGTTTCATAACCGTCACGAAAAATAAAAAATCGTCCCGTCCTCTGCCACGCGAATCCGACTCGGACTCGGGTCCAGTAGGTCCGGCAGTAAAGGTCCCGTGCCGCGAGACCAATAGATTAGACGGCGCCCGGGCGCCAACCGCGACCGCGCAACCCGCCAAAACAAAATCGAGCTCTGGTAGATCCAGTCCTCTCTCCGTCCCGCTCACTACAACCGCGGCTAAGAAGCCTCGCCCACCCCCACCGGTCACCATCCAGGATAAGACGCGATGGATGTCAGTCTCCACCGCGCTAAAAACCTTAGGCATTCACTACACGTCAGCCCTCAACACCCAGGCAGGGATTCAGGTTAAGGTGACTAGCACCGATCACCATCGCAAGTTAACCGAGTACTTACGAGTACAAAAGTTAGCTTATTTCACATATGCACTAGAGGAGGAACGTCTACTCCGAGTAGTCTTACGCCGTATCCCGGTCGAAATCTCAACAGAAGACATACTAGCGTTCCTTAAGAACGAGAACTTCCCCGTCCGAGAGGTACACCGCATGTACCACCCGATCACTAAGTCCAAGTTCAACTTAGTGTTGGTCATTCTTGACCGCACTAAGGAGGGCAAGGAAATTTTTAATATCACGTCCGTGTGCGGTCTCATGGGCGTCACGGTAGAGCCCCCGCGCAAGTCTCACACGCCCTCGCAGTGCCACAACTGCCAGGGCTACGGTCACGTAGCTAGGAATTGCCATCTCCGTCCGAGATGCGTAAAGTGCTTAGGAGATCACTCCACTAGGGAATGCCCACGTACCCCGACCTCAGCAGACCCTCCGAGTTGTGTTCTGTGCGGGAACGCGGGTCATCCCGCGAACTATCGCGGATGTCCCCGCGCCCCGCGCACGCTACGCCCTCGCCAAGCGAGGCAGGCGGCCAGAGCGCCTGTCGCCGCCACCCGCCCTCCGCCTCCGCCACTCATGTCCGTGGACGCATTCCCCGGCCTGCCAGGTGCCTCCCGCACCCCGGCAGCGCACGTGCCCACCCCGCGTGCGCCACCCTCTGTGCCGCACGCACCGCAACCCGTGCGGGCCCCTCTGGCCCCCTGGCCACCCAAACCTCAGCTCCAAGCTCCTAAACCTCAGGCACAGCCCCCGCAGGCAAAGCCCATTCAATACGACCGCCTCAGCACCTTTTCTTTCGACGGCGTTGACTGGATTAGCCAGTTAATGGTCGTACACGACATAGCAGACGTATTACCTTTTGCCGAGCTCCTCGTGACGAAGAGAAGTCAGGATATGCTCAGAGCGTTCGCGCGTTTCCCGGCCCTTGCTAGGACAATGAACGAGCTCGTCCGTGCTCATTACAACAAGTCGGTTTAACAATGTTCGCGGCAATGAATAGGGTTAAACCGCGTGGTCTATCTCTTTCATTTTTTAATGCTAGGAATCTCTCAACACAGCGCGATCTAGTAGCTGCCTTCTTGCGCGATAAACAAATACATATTTTCCTCGTACAGGAAACATTATTAAAACCGAAAATGCGCAGCCCGCGAATCGCGAATTATAATATAATTCGAAATGATCGTGTCACCCGCGGGGGTGACACCTTAATCTACTTCAAATGCTCGTTATACTGCATGCCGATAGATCCGCCCGCTCTAACCAATATGGAAGTGTCGGTGTGTAGACTAGGGATGACCGGTCATCCATCCATTATAATAGTGTCCGCGTATCTCCCGCCGAATAAAGAATTATTAAAAACCGACTTAGAAGCGTTGTTCGAATTAGGAGACTCCGTCATAATAGCGGGGGACCTCAACAGCGGGAACGTCATCTGGAACAGTCCAACTACTTCCCGTAACGGGCAGATTTTGGACAGACTAGGCGACGATCTAGCTTTTGACGTCATAGCCCCTATGGAACCCACTCACTTTCAAGATAACTGTCGTCCGACAGTATTAGACGTAGCTCTCTTTAAAAACGCCACGCTTCGGGTACGACTCATACAAGTCGTACACGAACTTGACTCAGATCACCGTCCCGTTATACTACTGTTAGGTTCGAGCTCGGATGCCACCCCTCCGTCGGTTAAGGTGGCAGATTACGCGAAACTCGCACGCTATTTTAAAGACAATCCTACGTCTCAAAGTTTAGACAGGATTCCGGACGTGTTGGTGTCGAAAGCTGACGCGGACCTGGCTATCGATTCCCTGGTCGATTACCTTCAGACCGCCGTCAGGGAGACCTCGAAAGAGGTACAAGCGGTGAACGATCGCCGCTTTATACTCCCGGACGACGTGAAGGCATTGATCACGGAAAAGAACGCCGCGACACGAGCTCACGACACTTACCCGTCCGCAGAGAATCGCGATCGCTTACGCTCACTGCGGAAGTTAGTTAAGAATCGAATCTCTGAGATCCGGGCCGACAGGTGGGACGGTCTTCTGGAGGACATCCGGCCGTCCCACCTGGCGTTCTGGAAGCTCACGCGTACATTCAAGTCAGCCGAGACTATTCCAATGCCCCCTCTCGAGAGAGGCCCCGGGTTGCCTCCCGTGTTTGACAGTATAGATAAGGCGGAGTGTCTCGCCGCGAGTCTAGAAAAACAATGCTCACCGAATACAGCAAATACTGACCCTACCCATATTGGTTCGATCGAGTCTTCCGTCGAGCGTACACTCGCGTCTCCGCCAGCGGATACCCTAACCCCTATCACTTTTGAAGAAGTATCGGATGCCATCAAGCGTTTAAAGCTTAGGAAGTCCCCAGGTCCCGATGGGATCAGGAACGAGGTATTGCGACTCCTTCCTGATCACATTATAGCTCTACTGGTCTGCATCTTCAATGCGGCCATGTCCCAGGGCCATTTTCCAGCCGCCTGGAAGAAGGCCATAGTGATAGGTATTCACAAGCCCGGCAAAAAAGCTACGCTTCCCGATAGCTACCGCCCTATTAGTTTATTAGATACACTAGATAAGCTATACGAGCGGCTCCTTCTGAACCGTCTCCAGACATCCATATCCGACTTAAATCTGCTACCGCCGGAGCAGTTTGGATTTCGCGCGGAACACTCTTGTACAAACCAAGTGCACCGCCTCACGGAGTACATTCTAGCTAGGTTCAACGATGATCCCGATCGCAACCCGACACCGGTTAAAGCTAACCCGAAACGCACAATAGCTGTCTTTTTCGATATCGCCAAGGCCTTTGACAAGGTCTGGCACGAAGGGCTCATCTATAAATTATGTCAATCTCGTATCCCGGATAGGCTAGTTCACACAATCCGCGATTATCTGTCAAATAGGACTTTCCGCTACAGAGTGGAAGGTGAGCAGTCATCACCCCACCCGATACGTTCAGGTGTGCCACAGGGCTCCATTCTGGCGCCCACACTCTATAGTCTGTTCGTCAGTGACCTACCTCGGCCCCCGGGAGTAGAGATAGGTTGTTATGCTGACGATACAGTCATCTACGCTTCCGGATGGTTTCCGATACGACTTAGGAAACGCGTCGCAGAGGCCGTTAGTACACTCGGTGACTGGTTTCTGCGATGGCGTATAGAGGTCAACCCTGACAAAAGTGCCGCAATACTTTTCGATTCTAAAATACCGCGATTACGAGCGTAAACTCAAACCTATCACTTTATACGACACCGACATTCCGTGGACCAAGCAGGTTAAATATCTCGGAGTTACGCTAGACAGACCGCTTTCATTTAGACAACACACAACGCGAGTACGTAACAAGGCCGCCATGGTCACGGCTCGCCTACATCCGTTAGTTTGCCACAAGAGTAAAATGTCCCTCAGACACAAGCTCACACTTTACAAAACTTGCATCCGTCCCGTTCTAACGTATAGCTGTCCCGTTTTCGCACATATGTCAGAATATAACTTTAAAAAATTACAAGTAATTCAAAACCGTTTCCTACGTAAGGCGACCGGCGCCCCGTGGTACGTCCGGAACGAGGATCTCCACAGGGACCTGGAGATGCCCTCTATCTGGGCGTATGTAAAATCACTCACGATTAGCTATTTTGAAAAAGCCGCGAACCATCTCAGCCCACTAGTGGTATCCGCTGCGGATTACGAACCCGTACCGAACGCTGCGCGTTATAAAAGACGTCCGCGACATATTTTTACTGATCCTCCCGACGAAATTACGGCAGCGAACGATCAGTACCAGCCTGTCTCTCGAAACAGAGTGTGTTCACGCCCACGCCCGCGAAACCACAGATCGCGCCGCCGTGGTCTGGGGGTTAATTTTGCTCCCGCACCCCAGATTAGGCCCCCCTCGGCAGCAACTCAAGCCTAGGTCCGATCCCTCGGCAGGGAGCCCTTGAGTGCGTTGATTGCGCGATACGGTGACACACCCATACATCACTGCTACAACACTACACGATCACCCCCACACACGTGCACGCCTACACGCTACACATTTTGGTGGAGGGGTTTACTTTTTTTTCCCCTATGGAACTGAAAAAACTCTCAAGTTTTCGATAAAAATATATGGAGGAGTTGTTGAGGCGGATATGCTTGGTACACATATAAGTCTCAATAACTCAAACATATATGAATAGTTAGCTAGGTTTGCTAGGTTGGGTCGCGATTTTTGCATGCAACGGGCAACAGCCAAGCCGAGGTGTGCCGTGCACCCTTGAGCTGGTTGCCAAAAATGAAATCGGCTGAGTGCCTAAAGCGCTCGCCTTAGTAGTTCGGTGAAGCTGTTAAGACCTTGATGGGTCAATAGCGTAGTCAGTTCGAAAAAAAAAAAAAAAAAAAAAATCAAGTGTAATGTGTTTGCTACAATACGCAATATGCAACGGTATACGAGACGATTCTACCTAATTCTCAGGAATTGAGTTTAGAACTATTAGGATTCTATTACCATGCCTCTGGTTTGGAGTTCCTTTGAAGCTGGTTATATATAGCTATACTTTGACTTTTATTATACCGACAACGAATGTAAATATAAAGCATTTGTATATAAATAAATGAGATCGTGTTTAATGCCGGTTTTTTTCGACTTGGTTGCTTTCAGCACCAGTGCTAGTTGTGACGTTCATACGTGTTTTTACAGGACCTAAACAGACTATAGTATTTTTGATTTTGATGCTACGTAAAGATGAGACAATATACAATGAAAACATATTGTCGCATTTCATCTCTTCAACTTTAACAATATGTCGCATAACCAGATTAAATTTTAATAAAACTTATGTCCATTGATAGCTCTTTTGTTTTTCCCTTGAATCTGATTGAGACTCCTGTAGTCCGGTGAAGCTGTTAAGACCTTGCTGGGGCAATAGCGTAGTCATTTCAAGAAAAAAAAAATTGAGACTCCTAAAATTTGCTTTTTCGAATTAAAATCCCCTGACGTTTTAGCTTTGTTCCTACTCTATGTTTTAGTAGTTGCGAAGTATGAAACCTATGTTTGTTTCTACTTTTTAGGTTTCGTGAAAGGTGTTTCACCACAATCTCGTTTGATTTTAAATGATGATAATGCCTAAGATGGTAAATACGTAAAATATATAGGGGACTGGCTCTCAAGTATAGTTACCGGAACGAATCAATAGGTAATTAGAGACAGATTTTCAATTTGAGGGTTATAGCTAGCCGGCGGTCAGTATAGAAAAAGCCCTACGCTATAACTAAACCACGAGGTCTTCCTTCATGTTATGATAAACGCCTATACAATATCTTCCGGAAATCTTTATTTATCTTTTTAACCCCGTAAACAGAGGTGGTATTGAATGTGGTAGAGCCACGCTGATGCTATAATTGGTTTCAGCATGAATGGGTTGGCTCGTCCGGGGTAGTACCACCCTTTCACAGAAAACAGACGTGAAGTAACAGTGCTTGCATTGTTGCGTTTTGTTCGGTCAGTGAGAGCGCCGGAGGACCACCTCCCTCCCATTTCACCTCCCCCTTCCTTACCAACATAAGCTGGCAACGCATTTGCGACTCCTCCGGTGTTGCTGGTGTCTATATAAGGTGGTTATCACTTAATATCAGGTGACCCACCTGCTCGTTTGCCTCCTATGATATAAAAAAAATAATAATAAGGGAAGTTGTGGAATCGCCTCCCAGTCAGTGTGTTCCCTTCCTCATATGATATGGGGTCCTTCAATAGAGGCGTGAAAAGGCACTTTTGCTGGTCAGCATGATAGCGACGACTGCCGTTGCTTTCTAAGACCGACAGTCACCGATATTTATAGACTGTATACTATACTTTATCAAGCACTATGCATTCATTTTGTGGAATCAATTATAAAAAAAAAACCCCATGATCTTTTTTTTTCTGTCATAGGAGGCAAACGAACAAACGGGTCACCTGGTGTTAAGTGATCACCGCCGTTCATAGACATTTACAACACCAGTGGAGTCGCAAGTGCGTTGCCAGGCTTTGTTTGGGGGAAAGGGTAAGGGGGAGAGGAATAAGGAGGGGCAAGGAGAGGGGCTGACCGAACGAAACGCAACAATGTAAGCACTGTTACTTCACGTCGGTTTTCTGTGGGTCGGGTGGTACTACCCCGGGCGAGACGACTCATTCATGCTGAAATCAGTAATAGCTTCAGCGTGGCTCTACCACCTACTTAAATTAATGATCATCTTATCTCTTCCAATTTCCCACAAGTGCGTTAAAGAAATTCTGATCAAGCATGAGTGCTCATACCAAAATAAAGTCTCTATATTTCAAAGGAATATCTATTATCCCGGGTATTTCTCACGATAACATAAAGTTATTATTTCTATTTCGTTACAGTAAAGTAGGTAGTAACTTTGTAAACCTTATTTATACAGAGCCTTTCCAAATTGACGTCACTCATACGTTAACACTGGCACTTGGTGTGTTATTTTAGGACAGAGACCAAAATACAGGAATACTGTATTAACATTCCTGTGTAGCTAAAAAGTTTATCTGTTTGGCGAACTTAGCGAAACTCATTTACATATATAGAAACAGAACACGTCTGTGTTTGGGAGTGGGTAGATATGATATAATGATAAATTCACGGTAACATCAAGATAAGTGCGGGTAACACTGTTTAAACTTTCGCGTGTAGTACTGTATACACATTTTCATTTATTCTTTGATAGGTTGATGAAAAAGGCAATTATACAATTTATTCCGTAGAGGTATGATCATAATATTATATTTCTTGACGTATTCGTTAACAGCGTATCCTGTTATCTTCGGGATTGGGAGTGAATATACACCCGATTAGGCCTCCCACGGCAGCGGCTCAAGCCTAGGTTCGATCCCTCGGTAGGGAGCCCTTGAGTGCGTTGTTTGCGCGATACGGTGACACACAAATATACATCACTGCTACAACAGTACACGATCGATCGCTGTCCAATTTTAAAATTATAGCTATAAAAACCATAGGAATATACAAGTGTCGCATACCGTTGCATTCGTCTCGGTCTGCGCTACGCTAATTTGACAAAAATTATTTTAAATTTACAAAATTTACTTGTATAATCCTGAAAAAACACTGAAAAATACGGATTTCTGACGAATTTTGTGGTTTTTCGAAATATTTTAAGTTCTTTTTCAATATTTTTGAACAGCAACAGACCGGGAGCACCACCTCTCACTCGCCGCACCCGTCGGAATAGCTGAGAGACGCGCCCGGACTCTGAAAACACAAAATTTTATTAAAAATCAAAATTTTCAAAATTTATCAAAATTATAAGTAAACTCACCTTTTGGAAATCCAAATCTCGTTGCATCCGGTCGGGGGCATCATCCCTCACCCGTCGCACACGTCGGCACCGTCGAGGGACGCTCCCGGGATCTGTAACAGAGAAAAATTACTAAAATTACAAGTTTTTTCAGTTTTCCGGAAAATTCCTTCCGAATTTCCCGGACTTTTCGCGTGAGGGGATAGTCCTCGACGTCCCCCACAGGAATCCGTCGAAAAAATCACGAAATTCCGACGAGAAAATCGTTTTCGGGCCCGCCCACCACACCCTTATTTCCTTCATCGGTAAGGTGGATTTCGATTGAGGGAAAAAATCACTTTTGCCTTTGTGGGACTTTTAGGGCTGGATCGTGTGGTACACGTAAAATACAACAATAAATGTTTAAGGGGTCTTAGTTTAAGCGACTAACTGCTGAGATAAAGGGCTTGCGATTTAGTTTTAGTTTGACGAACATAGTTCGAGTGTTATACTATTTTATTGACTACGCAAGAGGACACAGGGGGTGTCTAACCCCGAGTAAAAGTACCCTGTGACAGAATAGTGTATATAGGTGGTTAATGACGAATACTAAGACGGGAAATTATCCGAAAATTAAACGTAAAATTGACTAAAACTAACATACACTATCACATACATTTACAAGGGTAGTAGGATAAGAAAGACTAAATATATACCTATAGACTAAATATACCTTATAATTAGATTTAGAATATACAAACCAAGTATTTACAACTTTTACAAATATAGATAATAATATACAATTTATACAACTTATACAAACTTAACTAGTTTTAAGAATTACTTAAGAACATATATAGCCAAACTACATTAATAACTAAATACTAAGATGAGCTCTACTGCCGAAAAGCCTAGTTCAAATAAAATGCGCCAGTCAATAGAAATCTCCCCTGCCAGTAAAAGCCCTGATTTTTCCAAAACATTAATAACAAAGGAAATTTCCACAGAAATGTACAAAGAGGCAAAAGCGCTGCTGAAACAATCTGGTAATATAAAGGTGATAATCAAAGAAGGTGTTAGCAAAATTTTGAGTCAATATCATCAAGCGACACTAAAGTTGATAGATGAACACAAGGATATAGAATTGAGAACATCAAGTAAATTACATAGGAAAGAAGAAGAACACGCAGAAAAATTGGAAAGGATAATACAAGATATGAAGGCAGTGGAGGAAACAAGCAAAAGACAGATAGATGAGATGACAAAGAACATAGGGGAAATGAAGACAATGTTATTGGACATGAAAGATAGAGTAGGGAAGGTAGAACGGGAAGACACAGAAGGAAGTAACAAGGAGTTAAACCCGACAGAAAAGGCAATGAGTAAAAGCCTAGATTCTCAGAACAAAATGCCTAAACCCTTGTACTCGCTGATTGTGTCCTCAAAAACGGACATAGACACAAGTGGAGAAATAGTGGAGAAACTAAGGCGGGCAGTAGACGCAAGAAATACGGGGTTTCGTGTAGACAGGATTAGGAAGGCCAGGGATCAAAAGGTGGTCATCGGTTTCAGGGACAAAGACCAGGCCAAAAAAGCTGCCAAAAGAATTGAGGAGGAAGACGCCAGTCTCCAGGTAGAAGCCGCAAGGAATAAGGACCCTCTAGTCGTCATGAAGGATGTTCTAGCCGTTCATACCGATGAAGAGATAATCACAATGTTAAGGACGCAAAACAACCCGATCCTGGGCAACATCCCTGAAGGGGAGGATAGAGTGCAGGTCAAATATCGCCGGAGAGCACGGAACCCGCACACCAACCATCTCGTGCTCCAGGTGTCGCCGATGCTGTGGGGTAGACTGACCGCGGCGGGGAAGGCATACATTGACCTACAAAGAGTAGTGGTAGCGGACCAGTCACCGTTGATACAGTGTATGCGATGCCTGGGGTACGGGCACGGGAAAGGGGTGTGTAAGGCAGGGAAGGACAGTTGCAGCCACTGCGGTGGGGAGCATCAAAGGGAGGACTGTGCGTCGTACAAGGAGGGGAACCCTCCAAGGTGCAGAAACTGTCACCTCGGCGGTGGAGGAAAAGACAATCATAACGCATTAGACAGAGAATGTCCGACTCGTTTACAGTGGGACAGACTTGCGAGAATGAGCGTTGCCTATTGCTGAGGTGGTGTCAAAGTTAAAAAAGTTCGGGCAGGAAACCAATAAAGACGGAGTAAGAACTATTCTGGGATGCTTTCAATCAAACTTACAACGCATGCAACTCGCAACGGATGAAATAATGATTGAAGCTAAAAAAGAGGGAGGTGCGATAGTGCTGATACAGGAACCCTATACAGGATCAACAGGGGAGATGAAACATTACAAGGGAGTGAAAGAGGTACAGGGACAAGGTAAAAGGGATAGACCAGTAAAGGCAGCCATAGCCATACTCCAGGATAATATACAAGTTGAAATAGATCCTACTCTACAGATCGAGAATATGGCTGTAGCTGTCCTTACGATCGGCAAAATAAAGGTTGCGACAGTATCAATATACTTTGAGGACACTGTGCCACTCGAACCATATCTAGATAAACTAAAAGATACTATAGCAAAAACAAAGCTAAGGACGAATAAGATGCTTATAGGGGGAGATGTCAATGCATGGAGCACGTGGTGGGGAAGTGGTAAGGATAATGATAGGGGAGAGGAAATGTGGGGAATGTTGAACGAAGAGGACTTTCACATACTTAATCAAGGAACGACGCCAACCTTCTATACAATAAGGGGGGGGGGGGGAAATTTATCAGAGTATCGTTGACATAACGGCTAGTAGTGGAAATTTATTAGGGATGATCAAAAATTGGAGAGTGGATCCCAACACGACAAGTTCGGATCATAATTGTATCAAATTTCATCTTGACTTGGGAAAAATGGAGTTGGGAATAACCTCTAACTCAACCAGAATTTATAACACCAAAAAAGCAAATTGGGAAAAATTTAATGTAGAATTAGAGAGGAAATTAAGGGAAAGGAATCTAAGCAGGGAAGTGGTAGATAACATTAGAGATAAAGTCTAGATGGAAGAGAGTGTAGAGAAGTATATCAAGAGTGTGACTGAAGCGAGTGAAGAAAGTATACCTAGGAAAGATAAAATGAAGAAAAAGATAAAAATAAAATACTTACCATGGTGGTCCGATGAACTCGATGCACTAAAGAAACTCGTAGCCACGAAGAAAATGAGAATCCGATGCTCAGCGCCTCACAGGAAAAAACACGTAGAAGACGAGTACCTGAAACAAAAGGAGGAATATGAGAAGGTCGTCAAAAAATCAAAAACAGAGAGCTGGAAAACATTTTGTAGCAAACAGGAAAAGGAAACATTTTGGGAGGGGATTTACAGAATAATAAGGAATACCTCATCTAGGTACGAAGACCAACTGCTGGTCCGCAATGGAGCAGTTTTAACCCCAAAAGAGTCGGTCGAGTTACTGGCTGAAACCTTTTTTCCAGCAGACGACTTGGATCATGACACCGTGGAACAAAAATGCATAAGACACGCAACAAAAAATGTAGAACACCAGATAGATGAGGAAGGAACCGACCCGCCATTCACAGAAGTCGAGCTAAACTAAATAATAAGGGCGCTGAAACCAAAAAAAGCTCCGGGACCCGAAGGCTTTATCACAGATATCTGTGCGGCTGCAATAGGAGTGGACAAAAAGCTATTTCTAAGTTTGATGAATGGTTGCTTGAGAACGTCGTGTTTCCCCAGGGCATGGAAAAGGGCGGAGATTGTCACCATAAGAAAACCAGGGAAGGAAGACTACGGTGATCCAAGGGCATACAGGCCTATAGGACTTCTTTCAGTCATGGGTAAAATCCTAGAGAGAGCGATAATAGGAAGACTGAGATGGCATACTGCCAAGAAGTTAAGTCCTCGACAATACGGTTTCACACCGCAGCGCAGCACGGAGGACTCACTGTATGATCTTGTGACACAGATCAAGGATAATCTGAAAAACAAACAAATCAGTGTAGTCGTGTCACTGGACATACAGGGGGCCTTCGACTGTGCGTGGTGGCCCGCAATAAAAAACCAACTGAGAACACTTAAATGCCCCACAAACATCAGAAGCCTTATGGATAACTACGTAAAAGATAGGGAGGTGACGGTCAAATATGCAGGGGAAACATGTACGAGACAGACAACAAAAGGATGCATACAAGGATCCATCGGTGGCCCAACGCTCTGGAATCTACTACTGGACCCTTTATTAAAACAGCTCGCAGAAACCAATACCTATTGCCAGGCGTTCGCCGATGACATAGTTCTGGTCTTCTCTGGAGAAGACACAAAAAATATAGAAAACGAGGCTAATAAAATATTAAAGATAATTTTCGATTGGGGATGTAACAATAAATTAACATTTGCACCACATAAAACTAATGCCATAATAATAACAAAAAGATTAAAATTTACGAAACCTAAAATTTTCATGGGGGGGATCGAAATAAACATTCGGAATGAAATTAAAGTACTGGGAGTCATAATAGATAATAAGTTAACATTTAACAGTCATATAAAAATATTAGCAATAAAGCCATAAATATTTATAAACAGATGGCAAAGACAGCGAAAATATCGTGGGGCCTCAGCCCAGAGATCATCAGAACAATGTACACGGCGGTGATTGAGCCTATAATTTTGTACTCAGCAAGTGTGTGGTATAAGGAGGCAGGAAAGATAAAGGCTAGGAAAATACTGTCGTCGGTACAGAGAGGCTTTTGCCAAAAAGTAATAAAAGCGTACCGAACGACCTCACTAAACGCCGCTATGTTACTTGCCGGCCTTCTGCCGCTGGACCTTAGAGCGCTAGAAGTGGCAAAAATATATGAAGCAAAACGAGGGAAACCAGTACTGGAAGAGCTATGCGACAGAAGCGTAGAAAGAAAAATAAGCCACCTGAGAAAGCCGCATCCGGCGGAAGCCATCGAGATCAAATATGACTTGATAAAGGATGCTGAAGAGGCAAGGATGGGGGAAAAACAACAAGTTCTTAGAGTATATACAGATGGGAGCAAGATAGAAGGGAAAGTCGGTGCAGCATGGACGGCGTGGGAAAGAGGAAAAGAGGTCGATAGGAAGAAGTACAGATTGGAACCCTATTGCACAGTATATCAAGCTGAACTATATGCCATATACAGGGCCATTGATTTAGCTGATAAGTATAAGGTAATCCAAGTTATCAGTGACTCAAAAGCGGCACTCGACACAATCATAAATGATGGAACGTACCATCCATTAGCATATATGGTTCGCTTAAAAATATCGGAGCAGCGCAGAAAAGGAAATAACATCGATCTGTCTTGGATCAAAGCACATGCAACTATCCCGGGGAATGAAAGAGCCGACCAGCTGGCGAAAGAAGCGGCGCTGCGCCTCAAAGTTAAGTCACACTATGATAGCTGCACTATCTCCTTTATTAAAAGGAAGATGAGACAACGAACCATAGCAAACTGGGGCGCCAGATACGCAGAGGAGGGGAAGGGCTAGATTACAAAAACCTTTTTCCCGGACGTAACAGAGGCATACAAGGCATTAAGGAAGAGACCGCTCCACCCGGATACCGTACAAATGGCAACCGGTCATGGAGCGGTTGCCAGTTACTTGTTCAAATTTAAGAAGAAGGATTCCCCGGGATGCATGTGTGATGACCAAGTTGAGCAAACAGTCCAACACCTCATGATGCGCTGCCCGGTATTCGGGCATAGGAGATACAATCTGGAACAGACACTAGAAAGAAATATAGAGGAAATTAAGCTAACGGAAATAATGAGCGACATAGAAAAAATGGATCAACTAGAAGAGTATTGCAAGGCCATTATAAAAGTCTGCAAGATATTTAATAAATGAAATAAGAATTCCTTAATAAACTACGCAAAACAAAGACTCTACCCACCCATGGTAGAGGAACCCCGTTATATATAAAAAAAAAAAAATGTACCTACTTTATAATTTTGTAACATTTATTTACTTACTAGCTGACCCGTGCACCTTCGTCTGCACCAAATTGGTTATCACTGGTTTCAATTGTATTTTTAAACGTGAAGAAATTGAATAAAACTGATACCCGATTGCAGCCATAACTACCGTTTCCAATTGTGATTCCAAACTATCCACGGATTAACTGAAACATTACCAGTTTACATGTGTTTTTTTTTTTAAATAAGCCTAGTACCCGTTCGTAGCATCATCTACCACTCCGTTGTTTGTAGTTCGGTGAAGCTGTTAAGACCTTGCTCGGTAAATAGCGTAGTCATTTCGAGAAAAAAAAATCAAATACCAGGATCAATTAAGATAAAAAGTAACCTACATAAAACTAAATAAACATCTCTACTACTTACTTTCTCATAACATCTTCAACTTATATTAAAACGTTTTTATACTCCATTGTATTAAAGAAAAATATATGAACACCGTATCGAAGCGTCAAACATCGCGCCGAAGCGTGAACTGTCACTTGCTTGAAACTATTGTTTAAGAGTTATAAACTGTTTGGAAAACGTATTTTAAATATATTTATAAAATATTTTTTTATAAATAATCTTTGTACCACTCACAACATAGTACCTTTTAGTAATTTGTCCATGTTGATATTGTAGATTATTCTACGTTGTTACACTAAATATTTGGTATTAAATTTATAACGTGTATTTATCACACTTGATATTGGGGAAATTACCTATATAGGCAGAGGCCATACCGGAAAGAATCAATCAAGCCAGTTATATATTATATTTATCCGAACAACGGGCTACCTGGCTGCCGGTAAGAGTTGCGTTTATTTGTGCATATCGTACCTTTACAGACAAAAATATTGAATTTTAAATAATTTTAGGATGTTTTTTTCACTAACTTTGAAACATTATTAAAGTGGAAATATTATTGAAAGACATTTTTGGTATTGACAATAATGTGCTTGGTGCTATTTTTTGGAAATAAAAATAACAGTAATCTTAATCCATGTTAGAATAGCAGTAATTTTATTATTACTATATTTGGATATAAATAAGTACAAATTTCATCTTTCACACTAATTCACTAATCACATTGCCGGCCCTTGTACTAAGGTGTCGCAAAAAAGTCTAGTTACGTTAACTACAAATTTTTGTTTTTGGTTATCCTGAAAAACCCCTTGCGTTTTATGGGACAAAAAGTATCCTGGATGTAGCCTTGTAATATCAGTTATCACTGTGTTAAGTTCCGTTAAAATTAGTTCAATACTTTCAGAGTAATACGGTTTTAGATTCTAGACTGTAATCCTTTATCCTGGAAAACTCTTTGCGTTTTATGAGACAAAAAGTATATTTGATGTAATCTCGTAATATTAGTTACCACTATGTCAAGTTTCGTCAAGATGGTTCAGTAGTTTCAGAGTGATGCGTATTCATGGGGACAGACAGACAGACAGAAAGACAGACAGACAAAAATTGTAAAAAGATTATTTTTGGGTTCTATATCGATAACATAGTCCATTCTTATTAAAATTTTCAAAAAATATTTAATGTACAGATTTCGACTTGTTACAGTTTTATTATAGTATAGATAGATAATAGATAGATAGATATGTTGCCCTACTTGTTATGTGGCAACCAGTACATCAGAATTTAATTATATTTAGAAAATACTTTGATAGTCAGTTCCGTTCATGCACTCAGACTGCACAACAACACTGTTGTAACACAGAAATAAAATAATTGTGACC
>JACEII010000005.1:2707333-2843745 GCA_014332785.1 Antheraea mylitta | reverse complement strand
GTATTAGGCAAAATCCTAGAGAGAGCTATGATTGGTAGGCTGAGATGCCATACGGCCAATAAGTTAAGCCCCCGACAATACGGGTTCACACCGCAGCGCAGCACGGAGGACTCACTGTATGACCTGATGAAGCAGATAAAAGAAAACCTGAAGAACAAGATAATCAGCGTAGTTGTGTCACTGGACATACAGGGGGCCTTCGACTGCGCCTGGTGGCCAGCCATAAAAAACCAGCTCAGAACTCTTGGATGCCCTAAAAATCTCCGTAGTTTAATGGATAACTACCTACATGATAGAGAAGTAACGGTCAAATACGCTGGGGAAACATGTACGAGGCAAACTACAAAGGGATGCATACAAGGTTCCATCGGAGGTCCGACGCTCTGGAACGTACTCTTGGACCCACTACTAAAACAGCTTGATGACATTAACATCTATTGTCAAGCGTTCGCCGATGACATAGTTCTGGTTTTCTCTGGCGAGGATACAAAAAAGATTGAAGATGAGGCAAACAATACACTAAATCTAATTTTCGATTGGGGGAGTAAAAATAAATTGAAATTCGCACCACACAAAACTAACGCTATAATAATTACAAAAAAACTTAAATTCATAACACCAAAAATTTTCATGGGGGGGGGTTGAAATAAATATTCAAAACCAGATCAAATTACTGGGAGTCACTATTGACCATAAACTCACATTTAATAACCATATCAAGAACACCAGTAATAAAGCCATAAACATATATAAACAGCTGATAAAAACAGCAAAAATATCGTGGGGCCTCAACCCAGAGATTATCAGGACTATGTACACGGCGGTGATAGAGCCCATAATGCTATATTCAGCAAGCGTGTGGTATAGGGAGGCAAGTAAGTCTAAGACAAGGAAGATACTGGCGTCAGTACAGAGGGGCTTTTGCCAAAAAATAATTAAAGCATACCGAACGACCTCACTGAATGCCGCTATGGTACTTGCAGGCCTTCTTCCACTGGATCTCAGAGCTTGGGAAGCAGCAAAGTTGTACGAGGTCAAGCGAGGGATAACAAAGCTGGAAGAACTACGTGATAGGAAAATAGAAAGGAAAATAAGGTTTCAAGAAGCGCCGCATCCGGCGGAAATTGCCGAAATTGGGTATGAACGGATAAGGGATGAAGAGGAGGCAAGGATGGGAAATGAACAGAAAGCTTTGAGAATCTATACAGACGGGAGTAAGATAGAAGAGAAAGTGGGTGCAGCATGGACAGCTTGGGAAGATGGAACAGAGGTAAACAAGAAAAAGTACAGGTTGGAATCCTATTGTACAGTGTACCAAGCCGAACTGTATGCAATATACAAGGCCATTGAACAAGCCGATAAGTATGATAAAATAGAAGTTATCAGCGATTCAATAGCGGCACTTGACACAATTAAAAACAGAGGAACATACCATCCCCTAGCATACATGATTCGGAACAAAATATCAGAGCAGCGCAGGAAAGGGAAACACATCGAACTGTCTTGGATCAAAGCACATGCATCTATCCAGGGGAATGAGAGAGCCGACCAACTGGCGAAAGAAGCGGCGCTGCGCCTCAAAGTAAGATCACATTACGATAGCTGCCCTATTTCCTTCGTGAAGAAGAAAATAAGACAACTGACTGTAGGTAATTGGGGCGCCAGATACGCGGAGGAGGGGAAAGGCGAAATTACAAAAACCTTTTTCCCGGATATAACATTGGCATACAAGGCATTAAGGAAGAGACCGCTCCACCCGGATACCGTACAGATGGTAACTGGTCATGGAGCGGTTGCCAGTTATCTATACAAGTATAAGAAGAAGGACTCCCCGGCGTGTATGTGTGATGACCAAGTTGAGCAAACAGTTCAACACCTGATGATGTGCTGCCCTGTATTTGGACTTAGGAGATTTAACCTGGAACAAGTATTAGAGAGGAAATTGGAAGACATAAAATTAACGGAAATAATAATAGATAAGGATAAAATGGATGAATTTGAAAACTATTGCAAGGCCATAATAAAGGTCTGCAAAGAGTTTAATAAATAATCGAAGAACTTATAACCAAAATAAGTACAACAAAGGCTCTGCCCACCCACGGTAGAGGAACCCCGTATTTCAAATATAAAAAAAAAAAAAAAAAAAAAACAAAAAAAAAACAGTACACGATCACCCCCACACACGTGCACGCCTACACGCTAACACATGAAAGTGGAAGGGTTTACTTTTTTCCCTCATCAAACTGAAAACTCTCAATTTTCCGATAATAAATATATGGAGGAGTTGCTGAGGTGTGTATACTTGGTACACATATATGTTTCAACAACCCATACATATATGAATAGTTAGCTAGGTTAGCTAAGATAGGTCGCGATTTTGCATGCAACAGGCAACAGCCAAGTCGAGGTGTGCCGTGCACCCTTGAGCTGGTTGCCAAAATAAAATCGGCTGAGTGCCTTAAGCGCTCGCCTTAGTAGTCCGGTGAAGCTGTTAAGACCTTGCTGGGTCAATAGCGTAGACATTTTGAAAAAAATAGAAAATAAAAAAGTGAATATACTTCGCAAGAACAAATGTCATTTTAAATGTAACCTTAGAAGTAACATACCTACTGTAACTGACCAGAATAATTTAGAATATAAACATACGCCGTGTTATTACAAAAAAACTTTAATGTGTACTGAATACTTGCTTTAAAAAGTATGAGTACTTTCGTATTAAATGTAACGCGCTCACTGATCGCTGCTGTGACAAGCTCGAGTTATCCTTTTTCGCAAATCTAAACTAACGTAACAGAGATAAAAGAGCAAGATGTTGAACGTTCGGCGAGCACGGTATATTTAATACGAAAGTACCTAAACTTTTATAAAGCAAATATTCAATACGTATTGAACTTTTTTGTAATAACACGGAGAAAGTTTAGGGCCGTTATTTTTGATAGGGTTTTGTTGAGGTTTTTTCGTCATTGGACGTTAAAAGCTTTCACTGTCTTCTTAACCGAGTTGCATTACTTTGATTTCTTTTGCGTAAGCTTTTTTTGCTTGTTTCCGCAAATACTCCGCTTAATCACACCTCAGTGACCAAGACATTGATCAGCAAGTTTGCTATTTCTATGCATCAGCTGTGATAGAATAAAACATATTCTTATATTACAGACTCGCACATTTGCATATGACTGCACCATCCTAGATGGAGTGCAGTAGGTATTGATTGTATATCACTGAGTCTAGACGCCGTATAATGTTTAAATAATGAATGTCACAATAAGGACAGAATTGGTAATAACATCTTTTAAGGGGGTGATGCTATATAAAACACAGATCATAATGGAGTTTCAAATATGTGTTATTATGTACAATTTATGAAATTAATAGTTTTCTGTTACAATTATACACGTATTGTACTATCATAAACACCGCGAAAAACAATTTACGTAGGAAAATCCACAAATACAAGTTATTTTTGTGGTTCTAATTCTTACGTGGATGTCAGTTATTTTTGTTCGATATGAAAATAACTTGCATGAATATATTGAAACCAAATATTTTGTAAATTATTTTTACTTTATTATCAACAAGTGAAAATGACAGAATTTCAAACAAGTATACTCGACAATATTTACGATCATCTTTATAATTACGGTACATATTTCTGTTGTTATTTTTAAAACAATTAAACACTAATAACAATTAATTAGTTTCTATTATATGAATAAATAATATCTTTAATACATTATTGTCGTTTTTACAGAGTATTATTAATTTACATGGAATGTTAATGAACATAAATTTTATGCATAATTTGACATTGATTAATGTTATATTAAGCAACTTAAATAACAATGTTAGAAGAATGAAAAGAATAAGAACATTAAATAATCACATTACAACGTTCTGAGATATAGTTAAATAATAAATGGCCACCTTAATATTATTCTTTTCAACTTAGATCAGAGAAAAAGTGTTATTAATTATCTCAAACTATATTAAACTCTACCAGTAAAAGAAAAGTTTATTTAACATTATGGTAATCATATTGTAAATTTATATAACCACGTGGAAAAGGTGAATTAATTTTTTATCATATAAAAAATCTAATACGCATTTTTATGGTTATTTATAAGTTTTAAGGAATTACAAGTAAATTTATAGGAAAAAGGTAAGATTCTTTGAACTATGCGGTTATATCAGCAAAAATTTTGAGATTTCATAATTGTTTTCACTAATATTATAAGTTTATATGAGTTTTTCTCGTGTCTCATTGATAATATTCGACAGGTAAATTCTTCTTCTTTAATCGTAATGAAATATCAATAACATCTTTATTTTAAATATCAGTTTTAATTAAATTTACCTTATACTTTGTTGTAAAGATGTCGGTATATAAAATAATTGTGATACGAGTATGTGTACCCATCGTTTCTCACAGAATCCTGTTCAACTTATAAAGATATAAAATATATAAATGAATTTATTCTAATTAGTGACAAAATTAGTCGAACAGAATCTAAAATGTATAAGTGCTTTTCCACAGGGATTATAATTACACAAATATATGTAATCCGTAGAATATAACGTAATACGTAATATTCGCAGTATAATGCTCTATAACAACATTATAACCGCGATATCAAAACAGTAGGATATTAATTTACATAGGTGCAGAACTATCATTAATATCCATTTAATATCTATCCACTTCAACATGATACATGTTTAATTTGTTTGAAAGCACTAAACTTTCCAATCATGAGGTTTATGTAAGGTTGGTCAATACCGGAACCTATTTAAAAGGAAACTTTTAACATCCGATACGAAATCAACGAGATTGAACAATATTGATGTATTTTTTTGCATATTATATAATAACTTTAAGTAGTATTTCATTCATATTTATTACACTACTTATCTCGACATTTAAAGTCTAAAGTGCTTTATATACCAGTAATAATGTTTCATACAATCTATATTCCTCTTATTATGTTATTATTAAAATATCATCAGTCTGTAAAAGACACACTACAGGATCATAGGCCTCTTACCATAAGAAAAGTATGGCCATAATCACCACGTCAACGTCATGTATTGGCGATTACAAACTAGGAGAAATCCAGTTCTTTATTTTTCCACATATACTGGTATTACAAGAAGATTCTCCTTCAGTGTCAATTGATATTACGAATATCATCATTTAAAATTAGTAAACATATTCAAATTAAAAAAGAATCGTTCGTACATGTTGGGGTTCGAACTAGTAGATTTCGAGTCGACATTTCACCTGTTAAATCTTACTTTTTTCTTTTTATTTATCATAGGAGGCAAGGGAAAAGGTGAGTCGACCCATTCATTTTGAAACCAGTTACTTCACTCTACACATTTTATATGTGGTATATAGTAAGAAATGGCAATCGTGTCTGACTGAATTGCAACTATCATACAATGAGTGTAACATCCATCATATTGGTACGTTTAGACCTGTTGTGTTCGTGTGGGGATCGAACTGTCCATAATCAGTAATCAACCGGGGTGGCGGGGACTTATATCCAGCTGGTTCACACCTTCATGCACGTCATGCGATAATCCCGGCAAAGGGACTACATCTCAGTTTAACGCGTTTCGAGATAAATGTATGTATGTCCAGCTACCGAAAGACTGACATGACAATTACTGATATATTGTAGATTTGTCGGCGTTTGCAATTATTTTTGGGTTGCACTGAGATTACGATTAGGTAGAATGACGTCACTTTGTCGTTTAACATTAAAAGAAAATATCTACGAGTTGCCTCCATATCGACATACATACATACTGTATAGATTACATTCCGGAAAAAATCGGTCTTCTGTAAGTAGTACATTTGGTGTAATAAGTAGTTAGTTTTGTGTTTATTTTTTAGAAGAAAACTGTTATTTATTTTTATTTATATACATATTTACTTAAAGTTATTTTTGTTTATTGAAACTGGATAAAGTAACAAATGTTTGTGTGATAGTAATCACAATAAAATAAAGTAGAGAAAATAATGGCCGGAAGGTGGTCCCAAATCTTCAGCATACAACAAAGTTAAATAAATAGTTCAAAAAAATGCAATTATGCAATATTATTACCAGCATGAAAGCACTTTCTATTGTCACCAAATAATTAATTTATATTTTTCTATATATAACAACATATGTCTATTATATCAATAATTTTATATAAAACCTGTTTTGACACAACATTATAATTAAAAAACATAGAATATTTACAAATGAGATATGCAATTCACAACTATTATTAACACCAAACTCTGTATTTCCCGTTTCAAATTTGTTGATAACTTTACGAACTTTGTTACTTAATTTCTGCTCGTGCACTGAATTCGTTGGTGTGTAATGTACTGTTCTATTTCTACTTGTATTTCCATTTCCATTGTGTATATCAAATTTATCAGGTAAATCAGTGACGTATTCATTATCATCTTCACCGTCAAAGTTATCAGCTAAGGCGAAATGATTATCAGATCTCTCTATAGGCGTTGAATATAATTCTTCTTTAACAATTATTGGGCTTGTGTTTGTGATCGGTGGTCCAGGTATTTCTGGAAATGAAATCAATTGTTAAGATCTTCTTGAACTACATTATTAAATGTAATTAGTGAAGTTGTAACAAGTCGAGAAAACTAATAAAGACTTATAAAGTTAGGCAATAAAATACAGAGCTAATATTGTAGTTTTCTAAAGGCATGCTTGCTAAGAATGTAATCATATATCAAGGTACAAATAAAGTAACATTTCAAGTTTTAATTTTCTTTGTTAACTGACTTCGAAGGGAGGAAGGTATTTTTATGATTTTTCGAGCGCGATTTTTTCAGAACTCAACAAGAATTCTTTGAAGTGATTATGGCTTAGTTTAACGCATGTACGGACACAGCGTCAGTGGACGTAGATTCGAATCCTTGTAACTGAGTCGCAGCTTTCGTTGAAGAAAAAAATCATCATGATACCATAGCATGTTGGTAGGATATTTTCTAAGTACACCTAGCTTGTTAGCACCCTCTAGTTGACAATATGTCGCCCAACACTTGTTAATGTGTTTCGGCACACGCCCTTGAGAGCCAGTCCGACAGTAGATTTAGCATATTTACCCTTTTAATCTATGTTTGTCGTCATTTAACATTATATGAAATTGTGGACAAGTACTAAAACCTATAAAGCATATGAAATAAAAATGTACTATACTGGTCAATACACTTATGAAAAGTTTTTGCTATTTATTATACCAGGTGAAAGGTTAGACACTCACAGTATTCTATGGCATGGCACTTCATGGTCACACTTAACATATAAAATAATAATATTAAAACAAATACTAATAAACAACCAAGAAAATCTAAGTTATAGTTTGATCTAAGACTTTCAAAAGTATAGCTACAGACGTGTAAATAACATAATAAACCTATGTGCAATGACCGGTGGCAATAGCTGCGATGGGCGATCCTGGAATTAATGACTATCGATAGTAAAACGGGCAATAAACCCTTTTGTTTTATTCCTGACGTTCCCACGTTCCTTTTCAAATAATAGTGAAATCACCCGACGGTCATTAACACTGTGCTTTAATATAGATGCATAAAGGATTGTGTATGATGTTTGTATTATTCTAGATAATTAAGTCAAATATCAAGCACCTATTTATTTAATTGATTTAGAACGAAAATCGTGTGTAGAGTGTCCTACATAAATATTGCTACTTACTAAACAGTCATCTGGTATATTAAGGTGCTTACACTATGTATATATATACTTAGAGAAACACCTTTATTTTTTACCTCTTAAGTTAATTCAATGTTCGATAAATAAACTGAACTTCAATAATTTTATAGAACATTTACATTGAATTCGGTAAAATCGTATTACTTTTAGTCTAATGCATGAGGGTTAATTAATATCTATAATATAAAAATGAATAGCCGAATGTGTTGCTAAGCATAAATCTCGAGAATAGCTGAACCGATTTCGCTAATTCTTATTTTGTTGTGTTTGTTATTGTCAGGGGAAGGTGCTTATGCAACTGTATATTTTGATATACTTAAGGTGGAACGACGGAGTTCGCGGGCATTGCTAGTGTTATAAAAGGTGATATAATTAATGCTCACCGTAAAGTCTTATAACACTGTCTACCTCGCCCAGCGAGTTTTTGGCGACACATCGGTAACCGCCAACATCTGTTGCAGTCAATTGGCGAACAGTCAGTCCCATTCGACTTTCGAAGGCGCTCAACACCGTGTTCACAACTTCATATTTGCTTGATGATATCACCATCTCATCTAATAAGACACATTTATATTTTTAAATGTAATCACATATATAATAAAAGTCAATATATGAACTGTGAAGAAGCTTTGCATGATTCCAGTCTGGTTCTATCCACTCTTTCTGAGTACAGTCCAGGTCAATAGATCTAAGATTAGCGTCTTTATCATTTTGGATCACATCGCTATTTACCATCAGGTTAGATTACGGTCCAATGGTAAAACCTTTAAAATGTATAAAAAGTTTTAATCGGAATTAGTTCTTAGTATCGAGGACATATCGTATGTCGATGTTAAAAAAAAAACAGGTTGATAGATACACATGGTAAGTAATAAATTGCTTGCGTAAAAAAATTATCAGAGTCGTAAGAACTATTTCCAGAAAATCTATACTCATTTGTTTGCTTGAATGAGCTAACCTCAGGAACTAATGATCTGATTTTAAAAAAATCCAATAAAAATCGGGGTTAGCATTATTTAAAAATAATTTCACCTTCCATGTAAACGGAGTCGCGAGTTAAAGTTATTGTTTGCCTAACGAAATTGGACGAAATCGAAGACAAGAATAGTTCACTGAATAATACTAGGTTTGTATTAAAAATATCCTTTGCCCGTGTTTTTTTCTCTCGAACTGACTACGCTATTGACCTAGCAAGGTTTTAACAGCTACACCGCACTACAAACCCTTTGCCCGTGCCTTTGCTCGCGTTAATGTGGATTAATGATTAAAAATTAACGCTTTAAACGTTCAGTAGTCGAATTGTAGTCACTAAACAAATTAAAATAAGCACGTGGAGTTATTATTATTGATAATTATAGTCTTTATACTGTAATCTTACGAAACGTGATAATATTTAAAACTCCAAATTATTAGATAAGCGCCCCTATATTAGAACAATAGTATTTTTCAAAGGAAACGATATTTTTCAAAGAAGGAAAAATCGCCGATATTTCTTTTAAGGCTCCTCTTTCATGTGTCCAAACAATATTTATATTGCGGAACGTAAGTACGTCGTTCCCTGCCTCCGAGTCATAGTAAGCCTCTAGTGCCTGTTGCCCCCAAAGATAAAACGACTAGCTTTTCTTTCAAAATACTTTCCAACATGTTAAACAAGTTGCCTCACTCTCGGTTCTTTTTTATTTAACGAAAGTATATTAAGAGTGTACATAATTTATTTTAAGACTCATTAAGTATTTTAAGCTGTAGAATTTGCTCGTTATGAAGTTTACGAGGAAACGATAACACCACCCGGTTTTCCTTATCTTCATGTCGATCGAAAGTTCACTTTGTTTACTCTCCAGTGTACTTTGGCTTTACGACGTGCGCCAAAGATGGCCTTCGAACAAAATTACTCGACAAAACCGAGCCTCCCTCCCCCTGTTTCATTATAACAAGAAATTTCATCTCAATTAATGTCTAAAATAACACTGTAACACTCTTAATTACGCTCGAGTGAGGCCTGCTTAATTAACACTTACATGTCAGCCGTCCTAACATAGATTGATGACAAACGAAAATGACGATCCTGTAGTGTTCACCCTTTCGGGTTGGTTTTCGTAATGGGCCAGAGTGAAAACGCCAGTCACTCTGTACAAGTTCGCAGCCGAACAAAGGACTGCGTTGCGACCGACAATACCCAATATGGATCATACCGCAGACGTGAAATAACTTGTAACCTTAATGCGTTTTAATAATTAGCCTGGTCCTTAGATAGCTATTTTAGTTCGCGTATCGCATAAATAATGTTTTGGGTATTCAATATCTAACGAATCCTACAGACAATCTAACCAATTTTAGGCGGCGGCTATTAATTACTTAAGATGTAGTTTTTTGGAAAGTTGCAGCTTATTTCCCTTAAGTGAGTCTCTTAGAACTGACTACGTTATTGGCCTTCACCGAACTACCCCTTTAGAGAGATAAAGTAAGATATGGTAGGAACTCCTCACATTCAATTCTAAAATAATCATATGTGAGCTCTTTATTGCCGGTCATTTTGAGGTCACGCCATTAGTAGACGCTCCTTTATAATAAAAATAATTATAATTACCCAGATTGACCTTCAATATAAAATGCTTTTTTAATGAATAAGAGCAGAAGAATTAGAATTTAGAGCAGTTTATAAATACCCGATCAGGCCTCCCACGGCAGCGGCTCAAGCCTAGGTTCGATCCCTCGGTAGGGAGCCCTTGAGTGCGTTGCTTGCGCGATACGGTGACACACAAATATACATCACCGCTACAACACTACACGATCATCCTCACACACGTGCACGCTACACGCTTACACATGAAAGTGGAAGGGTTTACTTTTTTTTTCCTTATCGAACTGAAAAACTCTCAATTTTCCGATAATAAATATATGGAGGAGTTGATGAGGTGTGTATGCTTGGTACACATATACGTTTCAATAACTCATACATATATGAATAGTTAGCTAAGATAGGTCGCGATATTGCATGCAACAGGCAACAGCCAAGCCGAGGTTTGCCGTGCACCCTTGAGCTGGTTGCCAAAATAAAATCGGCTGAGTGCCTTAAGCGCTCGCTTTAGTAGTCCGGTGAAGCTGTTAAGACCTTGCTGGGTCAATAGCGTAGTCATTTCGAAAAAAAAAAGCAGTTTATAAATAAGAATTTATGTTACATAAATAGGTAGTATTTACGTGAATATTTGCTAAAGTACCGCAATATAATAATAGGTTATAATAATATAGGAACATACTAGCCAGGATGAATTACTGGACTAGTGGTATTGGCTATTCGGTGGAAGTTATAACCATTGCCGTAGTGCTCTCTTGGGGATTTACAGTAGCGTTGTAAACTGTGTTACGTATTGGACAAAGAGTAAACAATGCTCTTGTGGTATGTAAGAGTGGTTAAGAGCTATACTTCATAACAAAATTACTCCAGGAGTTTATTTATCTCTTTATTCATACTATCGTTTACGAAAAGAGGTCAATATTCTTATATTGTTCATAATAGTCAATAACAGTTTATATAAATATAGACACATCGTCATAATTAACTAAAGTAGTACAATAGAAACAATACAACCTGCATTGTCACCGCTAGATGAAAGCCAAGTATAGGTTGAAACTTATTTCCAGAAACTCGAAACCTTCCCATTGAAAATTAACCCGTAAATTCCATGCGACAACTGCCGAATGGAGAACTTTGCGCAACCGCCGTCGGCTGGAATACGCCGAGAATACGAACTAACGTCTGTTGTCGCTCCATCTGGTTCATTATACTTCGTTTCGTAGCAGATCACTTATTTTCACATATATACCTTGTTAATTTATAATGGATTTCGAAATTATATAAATATCCCGTAACAAATACCTTGTTAATTTATAATGGATTTCGAAATTATATAAATATCATTATATAAATAACAATTGTACGATTTACGATTAACTTAATGATGCCCACGACATCGCTTTCGCTAAAAATGGTTTCGTTGCCTGAAATGTATTACGAACACATTCGTTGTGAGTTGTTTCCTATTGATTTTTAATGTAATTTTATGTTACCTACATATTAAATTTTATATTTAATGCTTAGCCTCTTCGGAGAAGCGTACCGTTGTATACCTTGATAGAACTCAAAACACTTACCTGCCTGTAATTGGTTCAGCCGAATTGTATATTGAGATAGGAAATACAAAAATAAATTTAATTTTATTAATACGTCTAGGGAAGGTCATGATTAATAAGCCCAGAGAAATACAGTATTTTATTTATGTAATATTTATTATTATATTTCAATTTATATAAATCATTTACAAAATTAAAATGTTACCAATGCGGCCAATTTAAGCTCACGTTGAGCAAATGACTTTCTTTAGCCCAGAGTTGCACTTTGTCCAGAAGAAGTATTTCGATGTTTAGTTTAAAATATAACAAGATATATTTTTATATATCTCTATTATTGTATATTACCGTACTTATATTCTCGTTACTATGAGGAAAGAACAATGGCGTAAAAATTTATCCTTTTATAACGTGTACATTATTACATTGGTTTATATTACTCCCGGGTTAATGGATTCTCAGTGTGGATATCACATTTTATTATGATTCTACAGCGGTAATATTTCTGGATGTTATTGGAACACATTTGGTTTTAGATACGACGGGATTACGAGCTCTAGATTGCGTGACGACTTCGATTATTAAAATGCAAGTCCGGGTATCGATTTACTTTCGTGGTAGGGAAGCAATTCAATCATTGGCTTATCTTTTAATATCACTTGGTGGTAGTCTAAACAGTAATTTTCAAAGTAATCCTTAATTACATGTTTTGTATAGGACTAATGGTTATAATAAATAAAGTTTATTTTCCCAATAAAAAGTACCTGGACAACCTGGTTCTTTAAAAAACATTTCTGAAATAAAATAAACTGTTGGGTTTGCCTCAAAAAATTTGCATTTTTAATCAAAAAAAAATATTAAAAATATCCCTCTTATAATTATTTATTTTGTTTAATGAAAACAAACTGTTACGTTTGCCTCACAAAATTAGCATGTTTTCACTAAAAATAAATAAATTAAAAAAAGAACTTTAGATGGATTTTCGAGGCAGCCGATTTCCATTTGAGTTATTTTTGTTTTGACAGCAGCGGCGAAATTTATCTTTATATTCATTCATCCATCATCTGAAAACTCAGATAAAAAAAAAATGAATGAAGTCTAGCTTTCATAGATTTATCGTCCTCAAAACCACCTACGTACTAAGTTTCACGGAAATCGCTGACGCCGTTTCCGAGATCCTAAATATATAACAATATAAACATATATACAAGAATTGCTCGTTTAAAAGTATTAGATACCCTAATATTTCGTAGGGCGTAACGAGTGTTCGCGGAACTGAATTCTTATTAAAAATATTTATGGTTTTAAAATGATCTTATGACTTTTGATGAAATCTATTTATTTTGTTACACACCTGTTTTATATACGAAGATATAGATACTGCATGTCAAATACAAAAAGGGCATATCATAATAGTAAGATAGGGTTTTATACTGAAAGCGAGCCTATCTTCTTTTTTTGATCTGCTTGTTTTTTTAATTTTAAATTTAGACAAATTAAGAATCTTATTAATAATTGAAAAAAAAAAACATACGAGCATTTTGCATTTGAGACGCGATATATGAACTAGTATAAAATGTGAGTAAAATTGAGACAATTCTGAATAATCATATTATTATTGTTGTAATTTTTTAATCGTTATTTATTTGAAAAATAAATAAAATACTTGATAATAGCCTTTACGTAATTAGTGCTGGTTTCTTCTCTTTCATTTCACATACACTTAATTGGTTATGTTTGTCAGCAAATTATGTTACAGTATTATACATTTACATTAGAGGTAAAAGACGATATGACCGAAAATGCTAACATGAAAATCTGGGTCTCTACTTCGTTTCCCAAAACAGACTCAAAAGGTATTTGGTAGCAGATTATATATTTGAGGATGGTAGTTAACAATGCGCGTATAAGAAATTTATAGCATTTTATTTACCAAAAGTTTAATTTCTAAATCGTATCAAAAAATGCGTTATTCGAACGCTACTTACTACTGACTCTTAACTGATTTCATATATAGGACCAGTTTATGACCGAGGCTTCACTCGCGTATATTTACTATTTGTACTATCACTTGGGAACAGTACTTTTTTCTGGTTAATATGTATCTTTTATCCTTTATGTCCTTTTCTGTAGCTTTGACAACCCTCTTGTAAAGTGTGATGTGGATCATTTGAGTAGTTATGACGCGTAAGCGTAATAAACAAACAAACTCACAATCGGATTAACACACCGGACATAATATAAAGTTAGATTATTAGTTAAACAACTATTATTTATTTGTATGCATAGTATTATATTAATTGGATAATATATATTAATGTTATAACGAGGTAAAGTTTTTTTGTGACGTTATGACGTAGGCGGCAGTCTCAGGATCTACTGGTCCAATTTGAAAAAATCTTTCAACGTTATATAGTTCATTTATCGAGAACGGTTATAGGCTATTTGCTCACGCTAAGACCAATAGAAGCGGAAGAATGTTTAAAAATCGTGATATTTTCCTCTGGAGAGCTTCCGCCGCGTGTTAGAGTTAGTCCAAAGTACTTGTTCCACGCGAAGTCACGGACAGACACCTAGTAATATAAGATACACGAAAACCCTACGACTAGTTAAATCGAATATGTTTTTGTAATATCTCTAGATTATTCTATTTTGAATAATTTATGGAGACATTTAACTACATGAGATTGTTTAGTACCTTGAAACATCTTTATATGAAAGTCGAGGAGACATAGCGAGCGCGTCGCAGTTACCGACCCTCGTACATCGCAATATGAATAAAATATGGATTCATCAGTTGAATAAACGAACAAAATTACAAAAATAACTATGGCATATAGCATGCGTTATAATGCAAATTTAAATTGCGTTTTTCATAAACCGCGTTCAGTTATTTTTTTAATTCAAATGTATTGTACGATGAAGTATAATTAAAATTGTATTGTTAGAACTGACTCGAAACTAAATTTGATACTAACAACCACTCATGGTGATAAATTATATCATCGAGAAGCTATATATATTATTAAATGCAAGTGTTGTTATAACTGATTGCGTTCTTGTTTTACTTAGCGAGATAAACGAGGAAAACTATATTGAAATCGTTGCATAGTTTCAGGGAACTATGGAACAAAGAGTAGACACAAATAACGACTTTATTTATTGCATTTTTTTATATATACAAGAAAGTGAAATGCTTACTTTGTTTAGTTAGAATTAAAAAAGGACATTTGTGACTAATTACTCTGGTATGGTTTTTATTTTTTAATATTTTTTTCTTGCAGATTCTTAGTCCACGTGTTTTTTTTCTTAAATCGTCTTAAAAGTGCAGTATAGATACAATATTAAAATGAGCAAGACGTTATGTAATTTCTATACCTACTAGGTACTTAAATAGTAGAGGAAGGAGAATATACGTCTATACTTTATTATTTACATAAATCTGCTATAACTATTATCACACCTAAACCGTCAGTCGGTCCGGTTGCTTAATCGGAAACTTGCCGAATCCAAAGCTAGACTGGAGTTGGTTTAATGTCTACTATTCCAACAAAACTTGATTTGCTGCCTTCAGACCGTGTCAAGTTAAATTGGTCTAGTTAGCAGTACAATTATTTATAAAATATTAGTCACGGCGACTTAATTGAACACATTTGATTCCTATGTGTTTTCTAACTCCGAAAATACTACAGCGAATTTAATTCTAAATAAATACTTCTGGAATGAAATAGATGATACATTTCAAAATCAAATATAGCTAAAACCACTGACAAAATTATCGTTAGTAAGGGTCGTTAAGTGATCGAAGCGATTATAAGGGGTACAATTTTTTTTCTAAATTTTAGAAATTTGACCTAACCCTCGGCGATAATACTTTTTTCTACATAAAATATACCCTGTCTACTTGTTTGTACTCGTGACAAATTGTACTCAAAAAACGTGATAGATTGAATAGTTAAGGCGCGAAAACGTAAGAAACAAACTTACGTAAAAAGCGTGAAGTTTGACGGATAGAAAGACTTATAAACAACCACTCGTTCAGAAATGAGAAAAAAAACTATTTACAATGTTTTGTATTGATAACACTAAATGTACACAATAGCTTCTAAATAGAGAAAGTTGGTTGAAAATTAGAGGAGAAAAAGGGCATTGAACCGTATCATTTTCACCTATTTGTATATAAAGAAGATAATATAACATTAATTCGTTTAGCTTGTTTTAATTTACAGACAATCTAATTATAGCAAAAATACAGTAGTAAACAAAACAAGGATAGTAATGTTTAAATTTGGAAGTCTGTTTTGCATTTAAAATTATATTCAAATCATTCAACCTGTTTTTTTCTCGACCAAGAAGTCGCATCCAAATTTGTAACCTATGAAGATAATGAAGTTGGCAATAGAGAACATTCACAAAAGATAAATTATAAAAGCATTGTTGATGGTCCACACAGAGAAGTCATAAACGCCTGGTCCACTCAACTGGAACTAAATGGCATTGTCTTATTTCACCACAATAGGTCAATTTTCTTAAGACTGAGACCCGACGCCGCGACGCACCGTAAATTAAAACTTAATATCTCATTACCCACAAGCGTTACTCCGCCCAAGTTTAGGCTCGTGCCAAAATCTTTTTAGTTATAACAGACTGTGCCCTTTTTCTTTTGTATAATATTATTAGTAGTCTTCGTGGAAAAAGTTTATACAATTTTTTTTATTTGTACAATAGGTTTATAATTGTTAATTTCAAAATAATTAGTTCTTAGTAAATATAATAAATTAAACAAGCACGGTGTTATTACAAAAAAGTTAAATACGTATTGAATACTTGGTTTAAATAGGTTACGTTTTAAATGCACCGTGCTTGGAGAATGTCGCCATCTTGCTCTTCTGTCTCGCTTTCGTTAGGTTAGGTTAGATTTGCGAAAAAAGGATAACACGAACTTGCCTCGGACGATCGCGGTGCCTTTAGTACGAAAACTTTTTAAAGCAAGTATTTAATACGTATTTTACTCTTTTGTAGTAACACTGTTAGTATTTAGTACCGGGTACGCACCACCGTTTGCAAAATTTCTCGCGGAAGAAGTCGCGGGGAACCGCTTGTTCATAAATTACATTCCGTTTATAACGCGTTATTATTTAATTTGTTACTTGTAATAAATAATTTCAACAACATGACATAGTCACTACCACTAATATATGGGATTTAAGGGACTCAACACCGAGTGCACAATTTACTCACTTGTATTATAATTTAGAAATAATCGTATAAAACAAATACAAATATTAGATGAAAATAAAAATATTGTTATTATAGAGATACTTTCTGTCACGTAATTATACTTATCGTGTCCAGAAATTGTTTAAACTTATAGAATGAATTTCAGTAATATCTACTACGTGTTTATTGTTCTTTTAATGAATTAATTAAACGATTGCGAACATATTAAATTGACATATCGATCTTCTCTTAGTAAAGAAAGCTAAACCAAATTACTTCTGTACTTAAGATCAAATCCGGGGCAGTAGTGATTGCGTGCTGTTGCTATGGTGACCGAGTGATACGAGTCCCAGAGGACTAATAAACTGACCAACGAACGTGAGAAGACGTAATTCGCCAGATTGTACGTAAGTAAATCTGAGTATAAGCAACGTTTACGAACAATTCTACGTACTTGTAAAATGAAGTTTCTGTATGTAATATCAAAATATTTTTTTACTGATTGGGTATGAAAGTATACACGCCACTGATAACAAAAATATATGTTTGTTCCGGGTAATCTCCAAGACGGTTGGACTAATTTTTACGGGACTATCAACGGCAGATAGCGGACGTTATAAAAAGTAATTTAGTTAATTTTAATTTAAACTAGCTGTTAACCGTGACTTCGCACGCAATGCTATCTCCAAAACGGTTGGACTGATTTTCAAGGGACTTTCACTGACATATAGGTGACCTTACAGGAAGTAATTTAGGTTATTCTATTTTAAACAAGCCGTTACCCGCGAGTTCGTCCTCATGAAATTTAACAAAAATATGTCGTTCACTGGTAAACATATGCGTAAGACGTACCTTGTAATGGTCGTCAAGAATACATATAGTTGAAATTCATATATCTGTATCTATATATGTAATTTGAATTAAATTGTCTCTTTGGTCATTTTAATGGCTATTTGTCTTATTTTCTGCGCTTTCGTCAATATAACTCAATAACTATAATAACACATAAGAATATTTTATCGATTTCAATGAACACTATTTAATTTGTCGAAAGTTAAAAACTGCTTAAAGAGATATAAAGTTTTATGTCTTGATTTATATTTATGCAAGGTTGCAAGAGTTTAGCTTATTTATTGTTTACAATCCAACATTGTAATTATCAATAGTAATTCTAAAGATAGAAGGGGTCTTTCTAATAAGATATTATTCTATAAACGTATTACTTATTGACAATATGGGCGTATTATATAATTATCTGTTTTTAAGTCATGTTTCATTAGTTCCTTATACAGTGTACATGAGCACTGAGGTAGTTATTTATATAGTGGGTTAAGGTTCCAAATATGTTGCTGATGATAAATCTCATTTGATACACTGTTAGTATTTATATACCTAATGTATATATTAAATGTTAATGTAAGTGGCGTGCGTGTCGTACTTAAAGTGTTTAAAAAGCATTTCTATAATTGGTCTCACAATTTTATATTTCTCAAGAATAAATAATAGTAACAACCACTTTATATAATAACAACATATGCGAGCAAAGCCGCGGTGACAAATAACTTTATCTACATGAAAATAATAAATAACATTAGGTTTAGCAAACACCAGTAAAGTATATTAGATAAAAAAAGATATGAATAGAATAACTTACTCGAATCTCTAACCCAATAGTTGATAGATTTCGGCGAAGACTCAACATAGCACTCAAGGGTGACATCGGTGCCCAAAGGTGCTCCGACAAGCTGATTCGGTACTTGAATCACTGGGTGAACTGGACAAACATATATTTCTTGTTTTATTACATATTTAAAGGGCTAAAGGGAAAAACTGGCTATGTCATAATTACAAATCTTTACACGAGAGACAATTAAAATGTTGAAATAATTCTATGGTGGATTTAGATATATCAGAATGAATTATTTTGAAAGGACATTTTGTATGTTATATGTATTTGAAATTATTTACTGTATAAAATATGCTTATTAATAATAATAACCGATGTGGTCAAGTCACAGAATTAGCTAGTTATTCTCTAATAAATAAAAAATACAACACCAAAAAAGCGTTTTACATTTGTTTTAAATAGTCATATTATGTGGTCATGAATACAAAATATCAATTAGAAAAAAATGAACTTAGCCAGTTTTTTCATTTAGGCCTTCCTATATTAAAGAAGTATAATTCCGTTAGTATAATAATGACAACTGAAAATGTTTATAGCAACACGATTTTTACAACTTATGTATTTATATGTAATGAAAATACAGCGTATTTGAAGCTTACTTACTCCAAAAGTACTGAAAGTACCGGCATAGGACTATAACCATATTATATGAATACAACGTGATATAAAAATATTGAATCAGTATCTACGTATTAATTACATAGTTCTTAATTATTATTCCTTTTAACAATAACTCCATAAAATCTGCACCTACAAATTTAAATCTTAAGTATATCAGAATTCAAAAACTATAGGGTTCTATGTATACTAATATTATAAAGAGGTAAATTTGTGAGTTTGTGACGTTGTGATGTTGTGACGTTGTAGGGAGTAATCCCAGGAACTATTAGTCCGATTTGAATAATTCTTTCAGTGTTATATAGATCATTCATCGAGAACGGTTATAGGCTATATAGATATTCACGCTAAGACCAATAGAAGCAGAGCACAGATGAAAAGTGATTCAAAATCGGGATGTTTTTTCCTTTTGAGAATTGCTACGTATTAATGTTAGTGTATCTATACCACGCGAACGAAATCGCGAACAGAGGCTAGTTAGAAATAATCTTGCAACAATTGATATTGTCATGTCTTTAAATGACAGCAAAATTCATTTGGAAACTACACAAACAATGCCTAATCCTAAAATGCGTCAAACGATTGATTGCTACAAGGATTTCATCGAGTTTATGGCGTTCGACAGCATTAACTAAGATTTGTGTGACCATATCGAATAATATACAAATAAACATAGAAAATAGCAAATAAGAGAAAATGTTAAGGTATAGATACTATTTGTGGTTGTTGATCTATTTCATTACACAATATCCAAGCTCAGACGTAGAAATTCTTTATTCAAATAAATTATGAATATTTTATTACTAAATGTCTGAGTTATTAAAAACGTATAAAAACGTATAAAGACGTTTTAGATATTTCTCCAGTAAGTACTTCTATTTCATTGTGACGAAATATATTTTTATTAAATCAAAAAGTGAATAGTATAATTATTACAGACAAGAACGAAATTCACAAAACGCAAAGTAGTCTAATAACGTTAAAGTTAAATCTTGCATAAAGGCAAAATGTCCGAATGACTTGATGCGAAGACACAAACAGTCTCTTACAGCCAGAAAATAATTAAAAGCTACTACTCGCTGACATTAAATAAAACCATTAATAACAAGAAACCTCTGAAAGTTGCCGAGATAAACAACAATTACAACGAATTTGCCGAGGACCTATTTTGTCCTTAGAACGGACTTGGTCCTAAAATATTTTCAAAGAAAAATAACTTCGTAAAAGGATTTCGTCACTAACAGCTACGGTTTTAACTATAAGTATCCGCAACATTTAACTAGATAGCAGTAATAGTTATTTGTCCAAATAAAATGAAAGTGTCCTATGAAACTACGTTGTATTATTTGGAGAATATAAATTAATATGTTGCAAATGTATTTTTGAATTTATATTTTTTGTAATAAAACTCAACTGACGCTTGTGTCAGGACTAAAATGTACTCCAAAAAGAGTAATAGATGTGATTCAACGATAAATAAACATACTTACAGTGGACTTTGATTGTGATCCTCTTGCTAACAGAAGGTGGAACACCGTTACTGGCGATGCAAAGATAAGCGCCCATATCTGACCGAGATATCTTTGGCAACGTCAAAACTTCATCTTCGTATAGCAAAACTATGAAGATAGACACAACAATAATATTAAATATTGATATCTTCTCTACTAGACTTATAGCTCTGAATAATTTCCAATGATATTTAAACATATTTGTACATAGCGGCTTGCTTCAAATAATATGCGACGCGATAAATACTATATAAGGTCTTCATCTTCCGTCGCTCCTAACCATTTTTGGTTACAGAAACCGTTGCGGGGATTCAAATCTAAATCATCATATTTCCCATTTCGTGTTCGTGTATATAGCTGGCATCTTCTATTTCCGTGGTAACTTCTTAAGTCAGGCTAGCATACGGTTACAATTATTGTATAATAATTGTACTGTATAATCGAAAGTGATCTGGCTTCCAGTTTATTATGCTTAATATCAAGGTATACATAATAAATGTGTTAATGATGCATTAAAATTGACTCTTCCAATATTTTGGTGTTACGAATTTGTGACAAAACTTTTATTTTAAACGATCTTTTTTTAAATTAAAAGTTAAAGTAGATTGATATAAAATATATTTTTTAATATTTAACTATGAAAATTACGTTTTCATATTGTAACAGCTGAATTAAAAAGAGAATAATCCATACGCTAAAATTTTTATATTTGAGTTCACAAGTTATCCTTAAAGTTTGTGGCGCGATTTTAGTCTGTCATGTAGTGGATTTTATATTTTATTCATAATCTTGTGTTATTTTACTCTATATATTGTAAATTTGGTGGTGTTTTACGTAATATAGTTAATTTATTGTGCATAAGTGAAGTGAATGGAAAATAATACCACAGAGCATGAAATTCTGAGATACCACAAATACTCCCTGGAAGGTTCTAACAAGGGATCCACCATCTTGTTAGAATATTGACTTACACGATGCAATATTGAAGTGATTGCAAGACGCTTGTAATATTGTCGACTACGCGACAATGGCAGTAATAATCTGAAAGATTGATTCCAAAAATAAAGTTAAAAAAAAGTTACCCTTAGTTTTACTTCCGTTTGGATTCCTGATGACAATATCAGCGCCATCTTCCCTACGCCACATGACTCGTGGTTCCGGTGAACCCCTCGCTCGACAGGATACATGGGCCGTCCCACCTTCTGGTACCATAATATCTCCGGATGTTTCTTCTGGTATGAAATCTGGTGGCACTACTACCTCTAGGTACCCCATCTTATATTGGAATGAAAAGTATTTTAATGGGTAATTAAACTCGTTAGTAGTCCGGTGGTCAAAGTTTGAGAATAATCCATTATTTATTAAGTTTCAAAATTATTGAGGTTTTTAACAAAGTGTGTATAAATATTGCAAATTGCTAAACGTTATGAAATATAAAGAATAGAGACTTATAAAAACTTCGATTGTCGATGTTCTGAAAAACTCGTTTGATTTTTTTAATTGATAACGATAAAACTCGACATTAGCTATTAAAAAAAGTAAGTCGGTCAATAAATAGATGAGAAAGAAGTATTGATCTATTTTGTTTTCGCATATCTACATATGTATACATTTTGCAGATAACTCTCATCAAAATTGATATAATATCTAACTATATGAAAACGTTAATTTGGTGAAAAAAGTGTATATTTTTTGTTTATTACATACATATATCTCAAACATTACAAACATATGTGACTACCTACTTATAATTATGATATTACTTTATTATTGAGAATGAACACAGATCGATTATGACGGGTCATAAATTATCAGACTCCAAGTAGCAGTGAAGTATTATGCGTTGATGTTATTACAACATTATTAAAATATAGATAATATTATCAATGTATATATGTGTACATTCATATTACAATGACTGTGAAACCAATTCTAATATTAGCTTTCATATTTGAATTTGACTGTTCGATAAATTCGCATAAACAAAAATATATAACAAGTTTATATTTGTAAAGTACTGGCGACTCATGAAAAGGCAAAATCGTAACGAAACCTGTAATGGCTCTCACTTAAAACAATTTATACCATTATTATCCATGGGATAAATTACAAAACGTCGCAATAACTCAAGTGCACCATGCACGAATCATTACCCGCTGTGTCACCCTCGATTGTGGTGTGCGTGCAGTTTAATCTGCTTTAACTCCCCTACGCTCAATGTAACTTCTATTAATCTTGAATTGATACTTCACGCAAAGCGATAACAAACTGGCTGGAAGCCTATCAGACCATTTATTTTATCTATCTAGTTGGCTCAGTGGAAAATAACCTTCATTAATAATTACATTGTAATAAATATCAAAGATGGATAAGCGAAAAGACGAAATTCCAGCTAATTATTGCCCTCAAATCGAGTGTCGATGGAAAAACTATAATAGCTACAAATTAATTTTGTTAGTTTGGATGATGAACGAATCCGCAATAATGTTTAGTCCAGTAGAAATATCGCACAACGCTTTTTATATATACGCACTACACCATATATGTGCGGTTATATTCATCGGAATACCTTTAGTGTATTCAGAAATATGCTTAGCACAGTATACGAACTGTAATATTATTACAATGTGGAATTTTTTACCACTGTTCAAGAACATTGGATATGGTATGTTTTATCTGATCATTTTAAAAGCCATTTACTTGATGGTTTTGACAACATGGTATTTGATCTACACGTTTAATGCCGCTATAAACCCGCCGCCTTGGTTTACATGTGATGATTATAATGTTACAAATTGTATGGTGAAACGAGTGAACGTCTCCGTATTTCAACATTGCTTGGAAGCACAAATATTATTTGATGACGATTGCGGAATGAGAACAGCAAGCAGTTGTTTCTATAAGAATCAAATTGGCAATAACAATACGCGCCTTCAACCATATTGTTACTTTCCATGGAAAGTTATTCTAACGAGTAGCATTATAGGCTTCATGTTATTCTCGTTAACCTTGAAAAAAGAAAAAATTATACAAATTTTTAACAAACTTTTAGTTGCTTATGTATTTATTGTAATATTTCTATTGATTACTGTATCTTTGTCAACGAGTGGAACTTGGTATGGAACAAAAATGAAGTTAAATTGGAAGAGCTATGAATTTTTAAACTGTTTCCATTCATTTATACGTGGATTTTTATCTGTCGGTACGGGGTATGGCATGATTATATTTTTAACTCGCGACATTTCATTTCGTAGTCCAGCTACAATGACTTCAATAACTACACCATTATTATCAATGGTAATATCCTTATTATTATCGCTCATAGGATTTGGTGGAATAAGAACTATGTCCTACTTTCATGGGGAAGAAGAATATATTATCGAATTGGGTGATAGTAGTTACTTTATAATATTCGCTTCTATGTCTGAAATTATGATTTATTTTGACGCTATGCCGATCTGGGGTTATTTTTGGTTCTCAACTATCTTCGGATCATTGTTTGCAAACTTGTGGATACTTTATTTATACTTACGGGAATCACTCCTAGCAATAAATATAGCACGAAAATATAGTAACGTCTCTTGTATAATACTTATTTCAATTGTGTGCGTTTCCTCGTGGCCATTTTTTTGTTCAGACCTAACTGGAGTCCTTACTGATACAACCGAAGTCATTCAAATAGTAAATAGTTTTTTCTTATCTATTTCTTTGTATTGGATTTACGGTTACGAAAATCACAGCATCGATATTACATTCATGATAGGAATAAAGCCCAGTTACTTCTGGAAAATAACATGGTTTTTACATCCTATAGTATTAATAGGAATGTTTTATTTTAAATTTACCGATTTAAATGTTTTAGAATACAAAGACTCATATCATTTGAATAGTTTAGACCTTGATGTTGATGTACTTTTGTTTTATATTATAATTGGAATTTACGTATTTATAATAGTTGCTGGTATTATAATTCAGCTCATAGTTTACTATCGCGCTGCTGAAATAAAGTGTATATTGAATCCGACCGAAGATTGGGGTCCTCGTGATAACATTTTACACAAGAGCCGAAAAATGTTTGTACCCGAAACAATGACAAGAGAATTTTTATACAGACAAGTGAGGATACATGGATATCATATGAGAAAGAATTCTGTAAAAGCAAAACCGAAATCGCGGGAGACATCATTGGAGGAAATCGAATGGAGTGCAATGACTTCAAATTAATATTACCTGGCTTTTCATCGGATCAGTATTAATTTGGCACATGTATTGACCTCGATCTTCCTCTTGAATGTTTCGGATGTGTAAATTCCATGTCGTTTGACCATTATGTGATACCGATACTCTGTGGTTGTTAGTTATTACATGGACATGTATCGCTTGAATTGCTTTAGTGTCAGCCTTCACCCAACCCACCTAAAATATTCTGATTTAAATAAAGATACTTGCATAATTAAACAAAATGTCTTAATCAAACGTACCCTGTAACCTCCAAGGTTTTGGACGAGACATCTGAAGGTGGCATCTCGTCCGACCGGTACCGTTAAATTCATCAAAGGCTCTGCAAATTCCGGTTGAAATGCCTGACCTGAAACTCATCTCATATTGAATTCAAAAAAGAAAAGAGTCCTATAAGAAAATGTTTAATACTTGATTTTAGTTTCGTGATACTGCAAGTATAATTTACTAAAATAATTTAATACATATAAATCTAACCAGCAAGTTTAGAGTCAAGTCCCAGCATGAATATAGCTAGTAAATAGATTGACCAACAAGGTTGCTGCATATTTAAAACGACGATACACATGTTTCAGTCTTACATTATATCCATTTGAAACTGCAAACAAAAAAGAAAAAGAATGTTAACATTATTATGTAAGAAGTAACTTGAAGATTATTAACAAGAGACTCTGTTTTTACGATAAGTGATACACTGATAGAGTAAACGACTAAAGGAACCTAGTACGTCCCTTCCGTAGATATATTTCGAAGACTCAATGATTCAGAATAACGGGTGCTCATGTATCGTCTTCGTATAATATAAAGTCGTAACAGCAGCGTTCAAAATGTGAAATGAGTGCGGATGCGATCGCGCACCGGTAACTACTTTTCCGCGAATGCGATAATGTTCGCAACATAACGTGCCCTTGACGAGATCTGTTATTATATTTTTATATGTAGAATATATCTCAACAATAAGTTTTTATGTCACGTTAATAATGTCTAACGTATCAAATGAACAATATTTATCTATTCTTTTAGACGTTTCTTTAGGAATCTTTTTTAGGTTTACTATTAATAATCCCCCTGCCTACCGTGAAAATTTTTTTCTGTAGACATATCATGACAGTTAGTGTTATTATGCTATGCATTAATTTCTCGAGACGTCAAACTTCACCGAATAGAACGTTACGGCATCTTTCGCGGTGGAAAAGAATTGATAGGTCAACTCAGTTTTAATAAACTACCTAACGGATGGTTATATAAACGATCAAATAATTGTTATGTAATATGAATAGTTTAGGGTAAACTAAAATTTCATTGATTCATAATTATACGGTTAACTCTTTAAAGCTACGAGTAACAATTTATTGTTAATATTCTTATAATATTTTTTTTTTAATTATTATTTTGGGGCTGATGTTACTTGTGCCTGCAGGAAGTGTACCTCTTATTCTTCTCTACGTTCTCCCCGAGTGGTGCAACGGAGTTACAAATTATTTGCCACTGCACTGTTCCACATAAATTGAACCTCGCAGTGACAAGTAGAGTAATCAATCAATCGACGATAATAAAAGATGGATATTCTATTTAGCAATACGACTAAATAAATAAAAAAAATATATTTTACTCGTAATATTAATGTATATCAATCGATTTAAATGTTACCAAACGTAGTTTATTATTCTGCTCTAACATTATATACGACAATTTAATATTTAAATCGATATTAGATAGATAAGCCACACGAAGTTATTTTTCGTCTGATAAATAATTTTGTTCAATTTTGGAGAGGCTTAATTAATCGGCAAAATTAGTGAGCGCAAAAATACAAAACACAACAACCGGCTCGGTATGACATCCTCGTCAAGGCATAATCCCAGGGTTCAATTGTTATTACCAACGTGATATTTTTGTTTTGCAAATCCTTACATTTATTTAGACCTAGTAATGAAGGATAAAACCGAGTATAGCTACACAAAAATATATAATACCGTATACATATTACTTTGATTAATACATTTTAGTAATGGTAAGAATAACCGTTCCCGGTAAAAACCGTATAAAATGAAATCATTTTATTCAAAATTTGTTTGGTGCGTAGTTGGTGTAATATATTAAATAATTAATATCAAAAATAATATTTCTGATATTGCTTTTTCACTTCGAATTAACATCTGTTACTTCTTTCTGTGACACAAAATAGTCGGTCGTTGTGAAACTGAAAGAATGAGAGCAGATCTTATCAACGAGTACGAGTTATTTAACCTTGTGCCATCCTCCTTTTTTTACTACAAATGTACAGGTCTCCCCACAGATACACGGTAGTAGCATTCATGGAAAGAACAAAAATGCTCGAAAATTATTATCTCTGCCTTACTGAAAAGATGTGGAATCGCATCCCGCCTAGCATGTTCCCTTATTTCTACAATATTGCATCCTTTAAGTAAGGTGCGAACAAAGACTTCTACAAGTCGGCAAGTTGACGACAAATGCGCTTTGGATTTGTCAACGACAGTTGCCGTTGTTTTTGGACTGTACCGTACTTCCCATCATGAAATTGTGCAACAATTTTGCCTAGTTAGTATAACAAAAATCAAATCAAATGTTAACAGAACTAACTAATACTATATACCATTTATTGTAACTGACTGACATAACTGACTTTTACATCTGTAAAGACGCCAATCTTATCCATATCAAGGTAGCTAAATAAGTACCACAAAAATGTTATTAAGTAATAAGTATTTGGTAAAACTTTATTATTTGGCTTTTCGAATTATTCTATGTCATCCTTTTTTACGATGATGGCAAACAAGCATTTGTTTTGCATGACGGTAAACGAATACCGTAACTAATGGATGCTTGCAATACCAAAGTTATTACATGAGAGTAAGTGGAACATTACGCATTTACGCAAATGCAAAAATGAAGAATCATATCTGCCTAAAAGAGACACTCCGCGGTTATATACCTATTCCCGATGGAAGTATAATCACCACAGTAGCCCACGACATATTGGTGAATTCAAACTCCGAGAAAGCCACAATTCTATATTTTCCTACATACGTTGATATTACAAGAACATTTCTCGGGTTCAAGTTTCCTCACGAGGTTTTACTTCACCATCATAGTGTTGCCAATTTAAATTAGTGTAAATGTATGCGAATTTTAAAATTGTGCTTGGTACTTGGTTCAATGTGTGGACACCGAATTAACATTCCACTGATCAAACCACGTGATCACTATGGTGAATCTTATATTAGAAAACTTTCGACAAGAATTTCATTCCAAAATCAGAGCATTCCTTGAAGGAAACGCCGTTGAAGTCGCATAGTCCAAGACCGTTTAGGTTCCAAGATTTAAGGAAAAATGAAACCGTTATCACAGTGAGTAACATTGGAATGTAGCTATGGACCTCATGGGAAGCAATTTCACGGAAAAGAAGTCATTATACTGTAGAATATACAGAAGTAGATCCATTATTTCACTAGATTTAAAACTTTGATACCGCTTGTAAGTCTGAGTCAAAAGGCCTCAGCTAGTATTTACATTCTTCCATTCAGCGTTGACAGCAATACTTCGTATAAGGTCGAACTTGCAACTTATACAACTGCAGCTTGTACCTCAGGAAGATGTATCACTATGAACTACACAGTAACACCGAGTTAACTGAAAACAAACTTGACTTGGTATTTACTCAGAAACGGAATGTTACTGGAGATATTGGCGCAAACGAGGACTCCAGTACTTTTCATGCTAGTGTGTATGTAGTCCTAGTATTTGGTAGTACATCAATTGGTTTTCTTAAAGTTGAAGACGCAAAACATATGCCATAATATGTATCATATGATGATGATATCAATTGTGATAAAACGTGAAGTGATCTTTGTTCAACAACAAGTTGTTAATAAATTTTCCATTGTAGTAACTATCAAGTAAGGATTAATTATAAACAATTATTTTTAGATATAACTTTGCTGGCGTGTTATCTTAATGAATTGTCTTAGATGCGCTATGGGCAGCGCCATGAATACAAACTTTACAAACGCTGCCTGTCGGAAATGTCATACCAGCCGGTAAACTTTCTCTAGTATCTAAACATTTAAACTTATATTTACAATAGAGTTTATCGAGATACTTGATACAGCTTAGTCCTACTTTACAGAAACCACACTACTCTGTGGGCTGCGTTACATTTTATAATGTCTTTATTTTATTCTTTATTTAGAAGTTCACATTCAATTTTATATTTCTTAATTTATTAGAGGATTGATTTCATAAATTTCAAGAGTATCATTTCCACTTTTAGCGTTATTGAATTGTGGTGAAATTGTGGTAAGTAAAACTTATCAGCCCAGTAACGAACTGGAACAATGGTAATTGTATAGAAAAGTGAAATCGGAGCTTAAGAGTTCATTGAACGTAAGTATACGATTATTTGAACGCGATTTAAGGAATGATGTTATACTTTATTAAACAGATGTGCCCGTCATTCCGTAAACGTTTATGACAAAGTACCTAAATATTTCAAAAGGATTAACATGATTTTACCTTATATTCAAATATCACCAGGTAATAAATCATTTTGATGAAGACTAGAATACTATTTCACTTTTCAGCAATTTAAAAAGACAAAGTTTAAGTTTCTTTGTAATTACTTGTCAAACAAAGTCTTAAAGAATTAAAATGAAGAATAGTCAAATTTTAAATCATTTAAATAATATTTTTTTAAACTTTATGTTCTACAGATTTATCTAAATTAAATATCTAAGTTACGAAATACTGTAAGTAGTTATATGCTCAATACTTTGATTAGCAATTTTCATCGTTATTTATTCTGTAAATACATATTATATTATGATGAATACTAAAACATGCCTAGATCTTTTCCATGAAATAAAAGTAGTCAAGTAAATAAGTAGTTCCTGGAGTAATAAGCACCGTATCGTAAAGAGACACAAAGATATTACATTTTATGGTACATGAGGAGAAACACGAAACAGTCAAGGGAATAAGATATTAAAAAACCCGATAGGTTAGTTCACATCATCCGTGATTATCTAGCCGATAGAACCTTCCGTTTTAGAGTAGACGACGAACTCTTATCGCCCCGTCCGATACGCTCAGGTGTACCACAAGGTTCAATACTCGCGCCCACCCTCTTCAACCTGTTCATCAGCGACCTCCCTAAGATCCCGGGAGTCGAGGTAGGTTGTTATGCTGATGATACAGTTATCTACGCCTCTGGCTGGCGGCCGAATGTCCTTATGAATCGCATCGAAAAATCCGTTAGCACGCTCGGTGACTGCGTATAGGTATTAACCCCGATAAGAGTGCTGCGATACTCTTCGATCCTAGATATCGCGATAACAAGTTAAAGCCCATAAGGCTATACGATTCTGAGATACCTTGGACCACCGAGGTCAAGTATCTCGGCGTCACTTTAGACCGTCATTTAACATTCGATCCTCATATGAGGAGAGTGCGAGACAAAGCCGCTATGGTCTTGGGTCACCTCCATTATTTACTCTGTCAGAAGAGCAAACTGTCCCTCAGACATAAGCTCACAATATATAAAGTCTGTATTCGTCCGGTAATGACGTATAGTTGTCCGGTTTTCGCCCACGCGAAGAATCTAGATACGCTTCAGGTTTTGCAGACCCGGGCTCTGCGTAAAATCACCGGTGCTCCTTGGTTCGACCGGAAGGCGGATCTCCACAGGGACCTGGAGATGCCGTCTATCTGGGCGTATATAAAATCACTTACAAATAGCTATTTCGAGCGAGCCGCGATTCATCCCAGTCCGTTAGTGGTATCCGCCGCGAATTACGAACCCGTGCTCAACGCTGGGCGTTATAAAAGACGTCCGCGACACATTTTCACCGACCCTCCCGACAATATCACGTCAGCGAACGATCAGTACCAGCCTGTCTATCGTAACAGAGCGTGCTCACGTCCACGCCCGCGTAACCACAGATCGCGCCGCCGCGGTTTGGGGGTTAACTTCGCTCCCGCACACCTGATTAGGCCTCCCATGGCAGCGGCTCAAGCCTAGGTTCGATCCCTCGGTAGGGAGCCCTTGAGTGCGTTGCTTGCGCGATACGGTGACACACCCATACATCACTGCTACAACACTACACGATCACCTCCACACACGTGCACGCCTACACGCTACACATCTTGGTGGAAGGGTTATTTTTGTTAAATTTTTTTCCCTTATCGAACTGAACAACTCTCAATTTTTCCGACAAAAATATATGGAGGAGTTGTTGAGGCGGATATGCTTGGTACTCATATACGTTTCAACAACTCAAACATATATGAATAGTTAGCTATGTTAGCTAAGATAGGTCGCGATTTTGTATGCAACGGGCAACAGCCAAGCCGAGCTGTGCCGTGCACCCTTGAGCTGGTTGCCAATATAAAATCGGCTGAGTGCCTTAAGCGCTCGCCTTAGTAGTCCGGTGAAGCTGTTAAGACCTTGGTAGGTCAATAGCGTAGTCAGTTCGAGAAAAAAAAGAAAAATGATATTAAAAATTTCATAGTAAATTGTAAAGTAATGAAACTGAATTTGTAGGCACTTCTGTAGATTACAATATTTTAATAATTAAGTCAATGACATGTTGAACTAACTCTAGTTTAATATTCGTTATGATTATTTTTATAATTTCTAAAAGTATTAATAATAATTTTTATAATCTATCAATTTAATAATGTCTAATCACCAGTTTACAAAATTTCACTATTTTTTGGTAAACAGAAGGATCTATAATAACGTCATTTTGTATGATTTCGAGATTATTATTGATACTTCTAAACGACTGGGATATTACACAAACTTTTTATTTAAAACTTATTAGAATTAAACTGCGTTTGTGCTAAAATCCAGACGTGTATAGAAAGGAAAAAAAAAGATAACTTTTTTATTAATGCAACCATCACGGTTACAAAATAAGTAAAATAAACATACAAATGTTAACTTAAAGATGGCCAACAATAAATGTAGTAAGAACAAGATGTCCAACAACACTTAATATTATTTTTATTACCAATACCCTTTAATATTGTACAGGTTTTCTGACAATTTTTTCTCACATTTTTATTTGCTCACAGATCTCTTGACCACTGAAACAAGTATCATATTTATTTTTAATACGATATTTTAATTTTTAACGTCTTTAAGATCTAATGTAATTTTCCAGCTTATTATATCTAATAAGTACTTGAATAATACAATATGTCTTTTAAATTATTTTTTTTTTTTAACACTGTATTAACATTTTTCTTCTTCTTTTTCATAAATATGAGAATCACAAAAATTCTTATTTACGTTCTAATAAGACTGAATTTCTTTTGTCTAAAGCGAACAAAAATCCAAGGAGTATTAAAAGCAAAGCGATAAAGTATATTTCTCACGCATAATATTATTAAACTATACAAAATATTAAAATCACATTACGTAATATTCTAGTATAAACATACATTTAGAGTCATTGAATTTAACCGTATACTTGATAATATTGGACCAAGATAATGGAGTTAATTTTTGTAATGTCCGTCAGAAGCAAGGGCAGAAAACTATACAGTAATTAACAAGTCACGTGTTAAACTTTCATTCGGTTCGCAGGATATGAACATTTATTGAGCCAATAATTATTAGAATACATAACTAAACGAATATTTATTTTGTTAATGTTCTGCTTTATATAATAAACAAACTAAAAAATAACTACAAGATTAATAAACAATAAAGCTACATACAAAAACAGTATTAATACAATATATTATTAAATAATGTAAGAAAATAGAGTTAAGAATAAATATATAGATGATAGATAACCATAAACAATGTATAACAATAATATGTAAAATATATGATACAAAAATTATATACATCTTCCAAAATAAATGGATTCTTACCTCTATCTCCTCTTTGGTAAATATCAATGGTCTATGAAGAAGAATCACCTCAACATAAAGTATGGCTATTTAAACGGCTCTGTTGTTTAAAGTTTTACGAGGGCGCAAGAAGTTAGTAAGGCTCTCGAGCAAGGCACGACTCGGGCAAACGGACGATAGAGGCGGGAGTGCGCCACACACTGAGCGTCCCGTTTGTTCATTCCGACCTCTACTCAGCCGTTATTCTTACGCAGATGTCCGTATGATAGAGGCAGATATGAAGCCGATAGACGTCAAAAATTTGAGATTTTCTGCTAACGGTGTTAAGAAGGTTTTAGAAATCAGCCTAATTAAAATATGTTTTCATTGTGTATTTCTGAAAATATAATATTATGCGGAAACTCGTATCTTTGTTAGATATATGTATAATAAATAAAAAGTGTTCTTAATAATTCACAAATATATATACAAATGTGGAATGTAATCATTATAAAAATTTACTAAAACCAATTTTGTATTAAAATTATTTAATTGAGTAGTAATCTATACAACTTTTCTATAGATGTCCTAAACATCTGTCGGTATATCTGTAGATAGGTACTTACTAATTCTAATAATTATATATATTGCGCATTAGAATAAAAAATTTAGATATTTAATATTTGACCTAAATTCACAGGCGTTGTCTAATCTGTTGGTAATAGTTAATTTTAATTGTTTGTGGCGTGTTATTAATAACTTTTTTTATATTTACTACTAATATCTAAAAGTAAAAAAAACACTTCATTTCTATACTATAATTCTCGCCATGGCTACGCCCACTTGGTAATTGATGTGTATAAACACTGAAAAATAAATTTATAAAGACGATTTGACTGGGATATCTTTTTTGAATGATTTGGTTTTCCGAAACACAGCATGATACAAAGTAAGCAGTCTTGTCGCTCACTTCATGAATGTACTGACTCACGGTACACAGCGTGGAACTGAAAACAATACCTGTGCCTTAAGTATGTCCTTATTTTTATTTGATTGATATGCGTTCGTCAAAATTATGATTTTAACCTAATAAATTAGTCATTTGCCATCAAATTTTAGAGGCAGGTAAATTGTTCCAAAAGTCTTATTCAGAATCGAGTTGCAATTAACGGGTCTTCCTCCATTTTCAGTAAAGTAATTAATCTTATCTCCATTTACTCGATATCCCTTGGGTCGAAGAGGTCAAATATCTCGGTGTCACATTAGATAAACATTTAAAGTTCAATTCACATACAGACAGAGTGCGAAACAAAGCCGCTATGGTCTTGGGTCGCCTCCATCCGTTGCTTTGTCATAAGAGTAAGATGTCCCTCAGACACAAGCTCACTTTGTATAGGAGGTGTATCCGTCCCGTGATGACATATAGCTGCCCCGTTTTTGCGCATATGTCCAAAGATAACTTTCATAAGCTGCAGGTTCTCCAAAATCGTGTTTTACGTAAAGTGACCGGTGCTCCGTGGTACATCCGGAGAGTCGATCTCCATAGAGACCTAGAGATCCCTTCAATCTGGGCGTACGTAAAATCACTTACGATTAGTTATTTTGAAAAAGCTGCGAATCATCCCAATCCGTTAGTGGTATCCGCCGCAAACTATGAACCCGTACCTAACGCTGCGCGTTACAAAAGACGTCCGCGATGCATTTTTACCGACCCTCCTGATTTAATCACGTCAGCGAACGATCAGTACCAGCCTGTCCCTCGAAACAGAGCGTGCTCACGCCCACGCCCGCGTACCCACAGATCACGCCGCCGTGGTCTGGGGGTTAATTTCGCTCCCGCACACCCGATTAGGCCTCCCACGGCAGTGGCTCAAGCCTAGGTTCGATCCCTCGGTAGGGAGCCCTTGAGTGCGTTGCTTGCGCGATACGGTGACACACAAATATACATCACTGCTACAACACTACACGATCACCTCCACACACGTGCACGCCTACACGCTTACACATGAAAGTGGAAGGGTTTACTTTTTTCCCTCATCGAACTGAAAAACTCTTAATTTTCCGATAATAAATATATGGAGGAGTTGTTGAGGCGTGTATGCTTGGTACACACATACGTTTCAACAACTCATACATATATGAATAGTTAGCTAAGATAGGTCACGATTTTGCATGCAACAGGCAACAGCCAAGCCGAGGTGTGCCGTGCACCCTTGAGCTGGTTGTCAAAATAAAATCGGCTGAGTGCCTTCAGCGCTCGCCTTAGTAGTCCGGTGAAGCTGTTAAGACCTTGCTGGGTCAATAGCGTAGACATTTCGAAAAAAAAAAAATCTCCATTTACTACCAGAAACTTTACCCTCATTCAAAACACAGCACTATAGTTTAGTTAGATAGTTGAATAGTGGTACAGCCAAGCTGAAGCTATTATTGTTTTCAGCACGAATCGCTCGACTCGTCCGGGGAAGTATCACACTCTCACAGAAAACCGACGTGAAGTAACAGTGCTTGCATTGTTGCGTTTCGTTTGGTCAGTGAGAGAGCCGGAGGCCCACGTCCCTTCCTCTTTCCTAACTTCCCTTTCCTTCCCCTCCCCCTTCTCCCATATACAGGCTGGCAACGCACTTGCGACGTCCCTGATGTCGCTAGTGTCTATGGACGATGGTGATCACTTAACATCACGTGACCCACCAGTTCGTTTGCCTCCTTTGATATAAAAAAAAAGAATACTTTTATGTCTTAAATTATTTCTTCATGTAGTGTAAACAGAAAATTAAGATTGGCAAAATTAGTAGGAATTTAAAATAAAATTAGTAGGAAAGCGAAATAAACTAAACAATATAAAAAAACTTTGCATATGTAGTGAGTGATATTGCAATATCATTTCTTTGTCTTTCGATGCTTCTGAACATTTAACACTACTAAAACGATACGTTTAGCGTTATCAATGAATTATTTTGAAACATTCATATTCTTGTTATTATTTTTAAATAAAATCGCGTGGAAATAAAACAATTGATATTAATTTTGCAACTAATAATAAACAATTAAATCTCGTAATTAATGTAGCACAGGTTATGCGAAAATAATCGAGTCTAACAATTAAAAAAGATATGTCAGCTTACCATAAACTCTATTCATTGCCCACTCTAGTAGAATATAACAATTTGCCATCCTAACCAAATTTAGTAAACCTCACGCCACGGCTGAGCCATCAAATGAACTTAATAAAATGAAGACAGAATAATTAGCCGCTTTTCGTTAATTTCCAAAGTTAATAATTGAAACACTAGGAAAACCGTCATCTGTTCTGGTGAAAGGGTTTTGATTAAAGTATGTGTAAAAGAATCCATTATTATAATATTATTTTAATTTGGCGATGTCCAGCTTTTTGTTATTATTTATTTTACTTCAATCCCGTGTTCGTGTGAGATATTAAACTTCAGTAGAATATTTGCAATGTTATTTAAAATAATTGAAACATAATAATAATTATTTATTTAAATAGTTTAGATAAGATAATTGACATATAGTATATAATTAATTGCATTTTAACGAATACGTATCCAATGCTTAGCGCAATATTCAAAATGTACTTGGTTATTATATTGCTAAAGTGAATAGAGTTATTTGCCTTGTGGCAAAGGACTATTATATCCTTCATGGAAATGATTATAGTAATTCCAAGGTGACTGCAACTGGTAACTGCGCATTTCTTGAGAGAACTCAACTGGCTCGTATACAATTTTCTTCAGCTCGTCGTCGTAACGAACTTCCGTGTAACCAACTAATGGAAAATCTTTTCTCAAAGGATGCCCCTTAAAACCATAATCCGTAAGAATCCTCCTCAAATCAGGATGATGGCTAAAAACTACACCAAACATGTCGTAGACTTCTCGTTCCCAACAATTGCACCCCTTCCAAAGAGCGTAACCGGAATGCAATGGTGTCAACTCGTCTGTATACGTTTTCACTCTGGCCCGTTCACCAAACCTCAAACTTAACAAACAGTACACGACTTCAAATCTGAATACCCTGCTAGGAACATCAATGGCAGTCACACAAGAACACGCATTGAAGCATGCGTTTTGGTGATGACATAAAAAGCTGAGCACTGGAAATAATCCTTCAGGTACAACCAATATCTCCAGTTCATCGGTATGTTGCATTTGTATTTTTTGCACGTATTTTGGCATACAAGCTGCGACGTACAAACCAAACTCATAAAGTTTTTGTCTTTTTAAATTATCATGTTTCCTCAAAGTGTGACTATCATATTCTATAGGTTTCAAACAAAATGGATTACCAGCTTCTACCGACTGCTTCTTGTTATCGGAATTCAGTTTGTTATGCGTAATAAATTTGCGTCTAAAAATAGTTACAACACTTTTCTTTGTAACAGACGATATCATTTTATTCATAATTAAGTCACCCTTAGGTAAAATTTCTCAGTCACGTAATAATGAAAGTTGAATTACGTTTACAAAATAGTCTAAAAACAATGGCCTTACCGACACACAATGTCATTAACAAATATATTACGTCAAAATAAAAGTGTGAATGTAAAAAGTATCTAATATTTAAAAATTACTTATTTGGTTAGTCTCAGAATATCTTCAAAATGTAAATATAAAATACAGATCTGAGAAAATTAATTTAATTAAAAGCCACAAGACTTTATAACTTTATTCATTTTTTATTGTAAATAAAACGATGTGAAAAGCATTTTTGTTTATTATACTGTTAAAAATAAACAACATACTTTTTACAAGACAAAAGCATATTTGGAATAATCACATCAATATATTAATTATCAAATTGGACTACTGTGTTACCAGGAAATAACAGTTTAAGATAGGATGATACACAAGATACAAGGCTTCGAAATGTTTTCGAGTAAAAGTTCCGACATGTGTCTGGTAAGAGAAAAGCAATGTATAAACAGAGTTTAGACTCTTCTTGAATGTTTAAATGTAAGATAGTGCTGTTTGTTTTGAAAACTAAATTTTCCTTCACGAATTAAACGTCGAAGATTATAACTTAAAACCATTATATTATTTACTTGCTGTGTTTGCGACTCCATTCGCGCAGAACCTGATGTAAAAACAATAACTAATAAAATCTTCTGAATGTACGTCCAGCTACTTATCTACTTTTCTCTCGTACTTAAGTCGCGTCGTCATTAAAATTACAATAACTTCTGATAGAGTGAATCCATTTTCATGAAACAAAAAAATTGTTATTCTTGAAGATATGCTTTATAATTTTATCGAGGTTTTATCGTTAATCTAGTACTTTAGCAGTGATGCGTGTACATACCAACAGACATTTCTAAAAATTATTGAAATGTATTTTATACTTATTCATAAACACCTGTAACAATATTTCACATAAAAATGGAAAAGTACAGGCACGTTAGATTTACGTTCCCTTTGTATTTTCAGATTAATTTGATATCGACATAATACTTCATTATAAATGTTTATGATTGCTATAAAACATTACATTCAAATTCAAAATAAAAAAAAAAAACTATTAACATGACATTCTGACAACTAACGAAGATTGAATCTTGGTACACAATTTTTGTTATTGGAGTCCTGAATTTTAAAGAAATTACGACTTGTATTAGGTAATCGTTATAACTGCTTATTTAATTTTTCATTTTCTTTCACTGATCTTTGAGTAATAAAATGATTTATTAAATTAATTATACGATGTCGCGAACATTTACTAGTTGTTTGTAGAACTGAAGTGTATAGAAGAGTAGCTCTCACAAATAAGCACATAGGTTGTAAGTAGACAACTAAAAATATTTACAGGTGCCATGAGTGGTATCAAATGAAAATGTAACCATTAATATTGTACAGTCGTTTACATAAAACAGAAAGCACAAGCTGCACTTGATTCAGTGTTTCCCGCCGTCCAACTCCAGATTGTGCGCCGCTACACCGCAACTTCCGGTTTCCGGTGGCAACTATGCGCTTGCGCGATGCGTAACATAGACCGGACGTGACGTCACGCTACGTCACTTCCGCCTGATAGTTTTACGCTCCATTTAGCTGGCGCCGAATTTGCAGTCTCTGTTTTGCTGATAAAATCTTGTTTTTATTCTTACGAAATTCTTATGTGTGACCAATTAATTATAAGCCCTTAATGATCAAATTTGTTCAGAGTGGAAAATTTATTATTATTATCTTACATATGAACCAACGAAGGGTCAGTAGTAGTCACTCGAGTTTCAAACAGGAATCGTCAAACCTATTAAAAGAAAAATATAAATCAGCTTCACAAAGAATAAACAACAATGAACATGTATACTTTACGCACATCTAAAATGAATCTCCATTGCATTTAACAGTACGTACTGACAGTATGATTTGCCTAAAACAAGGTGTAATAAATACTCTGATGATAATTATATGGTTATTGTTATAACTACCCGCTTTATTTAACCTCGTTATTATATCAAATTAACTACCTGCTTACAAAAGCATAATATCGATATCAATACTAGTGGAACCTGTTATTATTAACAAATCATATTATAAATCTATACGTAACAGGTTATCGTTTTAAAAAAGGTCACATAACTAAGTTTTAACATTATACAGTTTAGGTCATTGACGTAATATTCGTAACATGACGCATAACGCAATGTAACGGAAATACCACTTCATTGCCATTACTTTTTTTTTCTCACCTACTATATCTGTAAAATTTTCAACTCAATATATATGTATTCCAAATTACTTAAACGATGTGATGCTAAAGGTATGTTAATTGAAATAAAATTTAATTGAAAATTGAAATTTAAACGAAACAAAGTTTATATCTTTTTATGGCAACTTACGCATATGAATTAAAAAATCTTCATTCGACGAATCAACGTTCAGTTGCTTTAAACTCGTAAATATTTAAAAAAATAACTGAGTGGTTTACATACCTTGAAATTTGGGCAAATCTTCCTTTCCGGACCCAACAGGCTGTGACCGCAATTTCGACCCTACCACTCCAATCTAAGCGGACGGTTTCTTTAAAAATATTAATGTTGCATGTTGTTACCTGCTTTGAAAATTGTTATGGACGTATTAAATGAAATGTTAGTTATTACTGCAGTGTTGCGATTAATATTACTTACTTAAAAGGCATAGTTACTAATCTTGACTATTTTATTAAAATTATTAAATTATCCAGTCAGTTCTCAGGAGTACCAACCAACTATGATTGACCTTTTGAGGTTGGATATTAATTGGTCCTACAGCTATAGATTGCAGTAACCACTTAAGATCGGCTGGACTATATATCAATTTACTATTCTGTAATGACAAAAAATGAAAATGAAATAATTGAAATAATCTATATAAATAAAAATGAATAGCAAGATATGTTCCTAAGCGCAAAACTCGAAGACGATGGGTCCAATTCTGTCCAAGTCCAATGGACTATCTAGTTTTAGATAATGACGCTTTCCTTCACAAATCTTAGATTCTATTTTAACTTGGTGTATTTAAAATAATAATGGTAAGGTTTCATATTAATACGTCTAATTTCTGGATCACCCTTGAAGTTGTTATCATAAATTGTATCCTTCCATGGAACAATTACTTTACACTAAATTGTGTAAATTTTCTCCGCACAGAAATTTCAAAAGGATTCGTTTTCGTTTTCAAGATAATTTATTTTCTTTTCGCATGAGATTTGTTATTCAACGTTCAAGTTTTCATTTATTGTTAAATCATTCTTTACCATGTATAAAAAAATATGAAACTGATATAATTATGACAGTATAAGATCAATGCCTCTTAATTTTGAGTTAAGTGCCTATTGAATCTTTATTACTAGCAACGGCGGCCTATTCCTAAACTTCGACTATTGAATGATAGATATTTGAGCCACCTTGACGTGTGAATTGAATGACAAACCTTACCTCCTTTCATTATGAGTACGTATATGACTCGCAAAACCAAACTTTGTCTTGAATATCTTATTACAGGGCGCACAGTGGAATTGACCGTCAGTATTGTAAGTGTAGGTGTAGGAAGGCTTCAAACGCGTTTTACTTATGAGGTGTTTCACATCTAGTTCTTGTAACCGCTTTTCTACAAAATTTGTAATTGTCTTGTGAACAGAGCTGCGCCATTCACGACTCTGTTTAGCGAGGTCCTCCCAACCCTCACACGGGATATTACAAGCTAGCGTTTTAAGACATTTAAAACAACAAGATATCCGCAGCATTTTAGTTGTCCTATAATAAGCAAGAATTCAATACAACAGATCTGCGACTTTCTTAATACATCTGAATTTAGAACTCGGTCCTGCCATCTTATACAAAGTATTGATCTTAGGCACCTCATATGGAAAGATTCAAAGCGCTTTATATGATCCTTATAAAAACACCAAGTCTCAGTGACATACAACAGGATAGGCAAAATTATTGCTTTATACACAGCGATCTTAGTGTATAATCGTAAATCGTGCGAGACCAAAACTCTTTTACGTAATTTTCAGAAAGATGACTCAGGCTTAACGAGACGTGAGGAAATTTCGGTTTCAAGGCGGTTATCACTACGAATAAAACTACCAAGATACCGAAAGGATTTCACTTCCTCCAATGTATTACCATTCAGTGATAAAAATGTTACGTCTGGTGTCATACCACGTGCAGGTTGATTGATGGAAAATATTATTGTGCCTGACCTTTTTTATTACCTACAGACAGTATATGAAGTTAGACAGATTTCTGGTGCCTTGTTTCTACTTTTCCAATGTCTAACTCGTCGTCCTAAAGTCAAGTATTAAGCAATATTTCGATTAGAGATGAAGGTCTTGATATTAACATCTAATTTTAAAGATAGTAAACTTTCTACTAGTAAATTAGTTTAATTTAATTAGCTCTAAGTTGATTATTGTATTTTGAATTGTGTATTAGAAGGTGTTGATATTCCTTCGAATAAATAAATAAACCTGTACAAAATTTAAGTGAAACAAAACTGTTGAAAACCAAACAAAGGAAGCAACGCTAGGAATTACAGAGGTCTTCGTATCATATTTTGGGGTGTAAGGTGCCGCGAATAACATCATAAGACTTGAGACACCCAAGCCAAGCTCACCTGCACGTGGTGCACCCTGCTGAATAACGAACGAGGCAATGGCGCAAGCGGGGTGGTAGGATTTTACAGCCTGACTGGGTCGCAACCACCATGTATATGGCGAAAAATCCCGTAATAGTAATTCGCTTCTACGGGTCGCGTTTCGGGATCAGCCTGTGCATATCCAGTTTATTACAGGCCGGCATGATAGTGGCGACCGGCGATGGACAGTGTGTCAATCGGTGGTCGCTATTATTTTTCGATTGTATTGTGCTTAGTGCAGTCCTTTGCCGTGCTACAATAAAAAAAAAATATAATTTCATCCATGGCATGAAGTTCTAGGAGTCGGATAACGCTTATAGTCATTATTACTCTGGCATATACAGCTACCTAAAATAACGAACATAAATCCAAAGAGTTATGCAATAGTATTACCAAGTGAAAACCACACACCCATCCCATGTAGCTATTAAGAATGACGTAGCCATGTAGTTTGTTTTAATTGTTAAAACTTTACTTGTAACTGTATGTAAATAACGCTTCTAGTAATTTCTGCAAATTTTGGTACAACTTGTAATATTTAAATTATTCTTTCGTATGTCTTTTAATTTACACTACCACTATTTTCTTTCGTATATTAACAGAATCTATAATGATTTTTATTCGCGGACGTTACTCGAATATCGAAGACATTAAAGTTAGGGTGCGCAGAACTATGACTGACAAATTAATCATTGTAAGCATTGAAATTTATATCGATTGTAAGTGATAATAATTGCATTTTTTTTAATTATACATAATGGCGTATGGCCACGATCCCATCTAATGTAAAATAATGATATGATCTACGATGGTAAACACGCTAAACGTAGAGGGGAGTGGCACGTAAGTGTAGCTGCTTGGTGAAATATTATCAACTTGTGGATAATCGTTGGCTAGGTGGACTTAAAAAACCTAACCACCAAGTATGTATCTATATATAAATACAGCATATATGGAAAGCAGCTTTCGATTACTCTAAGGATCCTAGTAAAATTATGCACAGCTCTCGACCTGGAGAAGGAAATAGATTAATTGACATCTAAAATATTTATGGTATATCTTTATATATAAATTTCTTCTGTACGTGTGTGTGTCGCTGAACTCGTCCTAAAAGGCTGGACCGATGATTGATGAAATTTTGTGTGCGTGTTCCATTGGATCCGAGAATGGTTTAGATTTACAATTGGACACGGTAGGTGGTGCTGCGGTTTAATTTTTTTTTATTTATCAAGGCAGGACGATACACACCGGGCACGCTAGTTACCATATATTTTTATTATTGCGGAATATCATTAATTGAGTAATTAATTTGAAAAAATTGCTCTCTATGTAGCATGTAATTTTTTTGTATCACAGGAGGCAAATGAACATGCGAGTCACCTAATGTTAAGTGATCACCGCCGTCCATAAACACTAGCAACACTAGGGGAGTCGCAAGTGCGTTGCCAGCTTGTTTTGTGGGAATGGGGGCGGGGTAGGGATTGAGAAGGTGAAATGGGCCTACAGCGTTCTCACTGCCCAAACGAAACGCAACAATGCAAGCACTGTTACTTCACGTCAGTTTTCAGTTAGAGGGTGATACTACCCCGGGCGAGCCGACCCATTCATACTGAAACCAGTAATAACTTCAGCGAGGCTCTACCACCATTCAAATTATCATTAACACTCCAAATTAATATAAAACTCTATGTACGCAAAATACGAGTAAAAAAAACTCTTTAGTTCTTATTATCGCAGTGTACAATGTGCTCACGTATGCGAATACAAATGTTTATTATCTTGTATAAATAAAGAAGTCTACATATGCCTTTAAGGCGCTTTAAGGAGGTAATTTGTTAATGGAGTGGTCGCAAATCTTTCGTTATCTGATGCCGCAGCGACCCGCCTTTTCGAAATAAGTAAATTTCTAGTGGTTTCCTTTTTTTCTAAATAACGTCCACGATGAGACTTGTTTACTACCCCTTTAGCGATAGGACCTCTTAAAAAGATATTAAGGGCTTTTAAAGAAATTGTCTCTTGTTTTTGAACGCATATATGCTTAATATTCTATCTATATTAGTACTTATTATGTAAAACATTTAATGTATTATTGGTAAGTGTATTATGTTATTCCTTTAAACAAACAACCCTAATTTCTGCATTATTATATACAAAAACATGCGAAGGAATGTGAATATTTCTATTCTAATCAGAATGCAAGGAATTAACTTAAACAAAATCATGATAATGACGTATGTGTTTATAAATTAACGCTGCTTTCTAAATATATCTATATTATATATAACCGTAAAACGTCATCATGAATATATGCCTTCTATTATACTTATAGCTTTTAAATAAAATTATCGTGAACAATTGATTCAGCACATTTTAAATAAGTGGTAGAGTCACGCTGAAACTATTACGGGTTTCAGCATGAGTGGGTTGACTAGTCCAGATAGTACCTACCACCCTCTCATAGAAAACCGACATGAAGTAACAGTGCTTACAATGTTGCGTTTCGTTCGGTCAGTGAGAGTACCGGAAAACCGTCTCCTCTCCTCTTCCTTATTCTCTCCTCCCCCAAACACAAGCTGGTAACGCACTTGCTACTCCCCTGATGTTGCAAGTGTCTATGGACGGTGGTGATCACTGAACATCAGATGACCTACCTGTTCATTTGCCTCCTATGATATAAAAAAATCACAACAGCACAAAGCCTTATGCTCTACGATACTTTGCTCAACTCTGCAGAAATCAAATCATATAGTTGGTTAAAATTATTTTATCACGTCGTACCATTATCATCTACGTTTTAAATGAACCGCGCTCGCTGAATGTTCGCCATCTTGCTCTTTAGTCTCGCTTTAGTTAGGTTAGGTTAGACTTGCGAAAAAGGATAACGCGAACTTGCCTCGGACGAACGCGATGCATTTAGTACGAAACCTTTTTAAAGCAAGTATTCAATACGTATTTAACTATTTTGTAATAACACGGTTAGAGATTACTCAACAGTAAAACATTTGACTTCCCATTTAACATAATTAAAAATGTACATCCACATATTTATGGAAAAAGAAACAATCACACGCTTATCTCATAACCTGTCATCACGCTATAATCAGAGCGTAATGTTTTACTTTTGTTTACAACCTCTCGACTGGAAGTGATTAACACAAACACACTCAGTCAGAAGGGCGGTCTGTTTATTTTGGTCTACTTGTTGGAAGCCAACGAAACAGTTGAGTGTAAACAAACATCTTTACATATTTGATTGTTAGTTTTAATATTTAGGGTTCAACGGTGATGTTGAGTACTGGATTTTTTTTTAATTCAACTCTTCATATATTTTATGTTAGTAGAAAAGTTCCATAACGTATATTCTTCATCATGCTTCATGGAAGTTGATTTTCAGTGAGAGAAATAAAAGAATATAAAGAAAAACAAAAGCGTCTATATAATTCATATTTTTTCTGGCGTTTTCATTTATATTAAATCATTATATTAAAGTCAAAAACTGAAATAAATATTTTATCAAGTTAATTGTAAGTTACTATAGAATAGTATGTTAGTATTATTATTGAGATATGTAAACAAAGTAATATTTATATAAAAAATTAGCGGGCCCGGCGGACGTTGTCCCAACTTGATAATAAAAAGCCCGACCGCAGCGCCACCTACTGGGTCCAATTGTGAATCTAAATCATTCTCGGATCCACTGAAACACGCACACAAAATTTCAATAAACTCGATCCAGCCGTTTAGGAGGAGTTCAGTGACATACACACGTACAGAAGAAATGTATATATAAATATATGTAATATTTATGATGAGTAAATGTTACTCAATTGGCATGTCGTTAGATTACCCTTCGAGAGATACGTATTATATTATTCGACACATAAATTGACAAGGACTTTTTTGTTGAGTAGCTCCTTTCAAGTTAAGGAAAGCGCTTCCGACGTTTATTAAGATTTTTGGAGTGAAATAAATATTCCTTCAAATGGTTCGACGAAGAAGAACAATTTCTTTGCTGAAATGAACGTTTCCATTTATGGTCCATAAACCTGATAAAGTGAGTCTTTCATATTGTTTTTTTTACTTCTAAAAGTGTTAAAATCTTCTCATTAAGTAATTATAATAAATATATCAAACAAAATAAGTAGGTTTTTATAATATAGCTTATTAAAATATGAGTAAAATTAATTAGAAGAATTGTGACCAATTGTTGAATTAATGACGTCTTCGAAGTAATAAATAATCCTTAAATAAATATTTTAAGTATCGATTGTTTAGTAGAAATAAAAAATGTGGATTGTATTTTTAAAGAGACGTAAAGAAAAGTATTTTTAAATATATGTGAAGTATAGAAGTATCTATAGTTTTTTGGACTAACCTTCAAACAGCTGAATCGATTTCAACAAGACTTTAACTGATATATATTAATAATGTTAAGATTATTATCTAGACTACATCATTAATCACTTAGGTAACTGAAATTCGGTAAAAGTATTGTAACAGTTAAATAGTAATAACAAATTTAATATATGAAATATTTTTAGGAAAAAACAAAATTTTTCACGAGAAGGATGTCGCCAGTTTTTAATCAATTGGTTATCATTGAACATTCCATATCATTATCTATTCGCTGATACCCGTAACTTTATCTACGTCATTTATTAACCTAACAGTATGTTTTGTGTACAGAAGAAAAAACATTAGCCCCACTTTTACCCTACTTATCCAGAGCGAGAAAACAAGCATCGCTGAAAGCGAACTGCTTATAAAAATTTTGGTTAAAACTTTAATAACTATATATTTAACTAATGGGCCTGGCGGACGTTGTCCCACCTTGATAATAAAAAAAACTTTATATACCTAAATTATATACCAAATATATACTTAAACGTTCCTCGTGAATCATTTATCTATTGGTGAAAACCACATGTAAATCCGTTTGGTAGTTTTTGAGTTTATCGCGAACAGACGAACAAAAAGACAGATGTGGCAGAGGACTTTGTTTTATAATATGTAGTTATGAAGCTATTATGGTAACGAGTACGGTAGACTAGCCTCTGCCCGCGACTTCGTTCGCGTGGAATAGTTACTTTGACCTAACGCTAACACCCAGCGGAAGCTCTCAAGAGGAAAAAATACCGATTTTGAAACTTTCTTCATTGGTGATCCGTATCTGTTGGTTCTAGTGTGATGATGTATAGCCTATAACCTTCCTCGATAAATGAGCTATATAACACTGAAACCCCCTACAATGTCACAAACTTATAACTTCACAAACTCACAAATTCACAAACTTTACCTCTTTACTATATTGGTATAGTATAGATAAGGTAAAGACGGAACACTAAAAAATTTATCGCAATCTATCTAATAGTTTTAGAGTGATACACGCCAACGATATCATAACTATGAATATCATCCAATACACACATAACGGCAGACCTCAATCATTTTAATTTTCTTCTATTTTTATGCGGGGAAAATACTAAAGAACATCTTTCACGTCTGACTCTATACCGATTTTCTTTATTGACTATTGTTTAGTAATTATTGAAGAGCTCTAGTGTTATCAATAAAATCATTTTGATAAAAGCTTTTCTGTCCTACTTTCGATGAGTCGAAGCCTTTATTTGTGATACGTCTTTTGACATATTTTTGGCTCCTTACGTCTGCAATCCACTTTTTTTACAATAATCAATGCAGTTTTAACCATATCAAAAAAATTAAAATAAATCAATGACAATAAAATTAAAAGAAAAAATTGTGTACCTTTTACTAATGCCCGAATTTTGACCACTGGACGAATACTAATAATAGTAATTACACTTAAATATGACAAGTATTTTTTTTGTTTTTCTTCAGTTTTTAGCTTTCTTCAGTTCTTCAGTCTTGTTCAGATTTGTATTTTTAAATATTTTTTGAAAACACGATAACAGTATAAAATATACGTGTTACAAGTAAGAACTAATATGTAAATAATTATGAAAGATTTTGATGTATTTTAATTAAAAACGCGTACGTGAGAATAATCTAATGAATTAGAAAAATGAAATCAGTTAAGTTGTTAACGAATTCCCAGCAATTCTTGCATTTAATTTCTACTCGCCATTATGAGGGTGAGAAGTGCATATTTCATAGCTGGCGGGCGCTCACTGGGCGTTAAGTGGGGTATTTTATTGGCTTATTATACAATATTCTAAGCTAAAAATCGAGGAAAGAGTACGTTTTTAATTGGGCAGTGAGCTCGCGTGGCTATGACGCGAGGATTATTCATTGCCGCTTCAGCGCCAAGGTTTCGTCGCCCCATTATTCTGGTTCTATTTTTTTTATTACTCGACCATTGCATTCTAACTGACTATTTTTGTATGTTACTTTTAATGCGTTATACCTATAGTTTTGTTTTCGGTGATTATTCATACCCGAATCCCATAGGTTACTATTATTGAAAATCTCTCAATTTAATGTACAAATCCAAATGTCGACAATACTAATGGACTCAAAGGTAGAATTATTATTGTAAACAAACTTATTGTTTTTCCCTTTTCATCATTACTAATATAATGAAAATAGGTTTATTGGCAAACTGCATTGACCAAACTGATCTATTGAATTCGGTATATTTCAATTTGTTGTGGTTTTTGTCCGACCCACAAATGTTTTGTTCAGTTTCATCTATATTTTACGCTTACTATTTACATATTATTTAATTGTAATAAGTGATTGTATTACACAGTAAAATTATTATTTGTTTGGACTCCTTTCAAATTGTATATTAAAAGATATTCAATATTAGTAAAATACATTCGAACGGAAAAGACTAATATTCTTACCTATATCTCTCTTTAGAAAGATTAATAACAAGACATTGTTTCTTTAATATCATATACATCATTAGGTAAATAATATAAATAAAAACTATAGATAGAATATACATTTGACATTATATGTTCGTATTCATATAGTTTCGTTAATATTTTAAACAACTCTCTCCCCGTGCGGATTAATTTAGTGTTCCGAGCCAGCGGGCCGCAGCGCTCTGAATTTAAACATTTCTTCTAGAATCCACGAGAGGGCGCGCCGAATCTATTTCACGCACATTACGCGCCTGAGTTATGAGTTATTACTGCTGTAAAACTCAGCATACATCAGGCCATTTGCTCACATTTAAGTAATTTGCCTATACAAAGATTATGCTTTATCATATTTTGTATCTTTTAGATTATCTCTTAAATAGAAAATCTATCTAATAATAGATATAAGAAAGCTCTTAAAAATTTATAGTAATATTTTATATCGATATAACTTTGTTTAGCATATTACTATTATAGTATTATCGTATAGTATTATACAAGAAGAGGTAAGTTCTTATATTTATATTATACAATGGAATCATCGAAACCAGCTAGAACGATTTGGATTGAGTTCTTATTTAGATAATGTTTTGTTTTTCAAGTTTATCTCGAGTGGTATTTTAATAAGGCATACAGTAAAGCTGCTCGCCTAAATGTTATTTATAAACTTATTAAATCTGTAATGAAGATAAACGTGTACCTATAATTTGAACAATAACGAACGATATCGAATTACTATCAAGGGACCAATAACAACTTTTATTTAATAACAGTTCCATAATAAAAATTTGGTTAATAATAACAAGAAGAAATGTTTGCTAGAAGGTTCTTTTAACAGTTTTATAGATAAAAAAGTTTATAAAAGAGATATATTTTTGGCAAATACATATATTTTGAAGCGTTGATTATTATTTAATAGCGCATTTAGACATCGCATCAATGGATGTAGGTTCGAATCCTAGTAACTAAGTCAGAGATTTCGGTGAAGGAAAACATCGCGATGTAATCATAGCATGGTCTTGGGCTTTTTTTAGCCATCATCCTCTTACAAATTTAAGTTGAAAATCATTCGTCAAGCACTTGTTAGTGTGTTCCGGTACCTGCAGGAGAGTCAATCCCATTATATTTTAGCATGCTTATTATTTTAGGTCACATCACCATTTAACATCAGACAAGATGTGATTAAACGTTAAAATCTAAAAGTATAAAAATGCACTGCTTCGGAACGTAACGTCAACCGCTCTGAAGTTGCACCCGCACAAACTTCACGCTCCCAGAACAAGCTTCGATTTTCGCGCAATTTATTATATTACACGTATTAAAACTGTGATCAAACGCAAAATCTTTGTGTTTACGTCCACGACTATAAGTGCGTACCACGCAACCGCCGCTACATGCTGTTCGACCGGTACGAAACATGCACTCACAGTCCGCGCGAAACTTTTTGAAGAGAACCGTTTTGGACGCGCTAGCGAACGCACGTGTCCGATATCTCCTCTGTTCGAGATCTTTAATTCTCGATTTCATTGTGCTTTGTTTAGTGCTAAGCTGAGTGCAACTGTGGCACAGTGTACACAATCTACCTGAGTGAGTGAGACATTACCTTATTTATATATTTACCCGTTTATTTATATACTCATTTTTCTATTCCTTATTCTTAAATATCTAACCAACTATTATTTATTTGTTTAATTATCTATTTATTTCCTCATATATTTCGTTAATTTTTATCTATTCAGTGATAAAGTAATCTATTGCTGTGTCCCCGTATATATGTAAGTACCTATTTATTATTATTTATCTATTTATTTAACCATTATTTATTTATGTTATAGTATTTCATTCATATACATGGTCCCCTGTCTCGCCCACTCATTTATTTGTTTTGTGCTTTCGCTTTGTTTAAACAATTCTCTTGGTCCGGACTCGATATAGTCCCGTAGCTTACCGTTTGGCGTGCCCCCCTGCCCTTAAGGCAGGGAGGTTGGTTCGCGGCCCCTCCCTCTCAGTCCATCGCGATGGACACACAAAGATTTGAAAGGTTCTGTCGCAGCCTTCTCGCGCAAGGCGTAGATGAGAAACTATTTAATACCGCTTTAATAGATGCATCGCAGCCCTCCGAGAGCACGCAATATGTCGCGAACTTGCCGACCGCGAATTCCTTCGCATCACTCTCGCTGCAATCGCCTCTCGATGCGCGAGACAAGGACCTATTAGAGGCCCCAATATCGAGCTCTAGTTCGGAGTCCGACTCCGAAATGGAGCTAGAAGTAACGGCGTCCACCGAACCAACCGCGACCGCGACCACGACCGCGATTCCCGCGCCTTCAGCGCAGCTAGACAAGGACGGCTATACGACCGTCTCGTATAACAAACGACGCCCGGCTAGTCCGTTAGAGCAGGGTTTCGCAGGCAAAATTGTCAACATAGAGGGCGCCCGTGTGCCAGCACCAGCTATACCGTCGCGAAAATCGAGCGCGAGTAAATCTAGCTCCGTTTCGCTCTCGCAGGGCTCCGCAGTTAGGAAGCCGCGCCCCCCGCCTCCTGTTACGATTCAGGATAAATCAAAATGGACCGCGATTTCCAACCGACTTAAGACCCTTAAGGTCAATTACACGTCTGCACTTAGCACTCCGGCGGGCATCCGTGTTAAGTGTCCCACCTCCGATGACCATCGCGCTCTTATACGATTCCTTACTGTATCGAAACTCGCGTACTTTACTTACGCGTTAGAAGACGAGCGCCTCCTGCGTGTCGTGTTACGCCGTGTCCCGGCCGAAATCTCGGTCGAGGACGTTACCCTCTCCCTTAAGGAGAAAAACTACCCGGTGCGTGAGGTACATCGTATGTACCACCCACGCACCCGCGCTCCTTATAATATGGTTCTCGTTCTCCTCGACCGGTCGCAGGAGGGCAAGGCCATCTTCTCACTCACTTCGGTGTGTGATCTCAATGGGGTCACCGTTGAGCCCCCACGCAAGACCCACATTCCTTCGCAGTGCCATAACTGCCAGAGTTATGGGCACTCCGCGAAGAATTGTCATCTCCGTCCCAGGTGCGTCAAGTGCCTGGGAGACCACACCACGAAGGAGTGCGAGCGCACTCCTGGCACTCCCGATCCTCCCAGCTGTGTGCTCTGCGGTAACGCGGGTCACCCCGCGAATTATCGCTGTTGTCCCCGCGCGCCGCGCACACAACGTCCCCATCAGGAGAGGCAGGCGCCCAGGGCGCCTGCAGCCGCCGCCCATCCCCCGCCTCCACCTCTCATGTCCGTGGAGGCCTTCCCGGGTATGCCGGGCGCCTCCCGCGCCCCGGTTGCGCCCGCGCCCACGACCTCACCGCGCTCGCCACCCTCTGTGCCGCGCGCGGCCCAACCCGGGCAGGCCCCTATGGCCCCCTGGGCCCCCCGACCTCAGCCTCAGGCCTCTTCTAGGCCTCAGGCGACTCATGCTCCATCATCTCTCTCAGGTAAATTCGACTGGATGGAGCACTTACTCAGAGAACACGACATTCAGGAGGTTATCGCCTTCCATGCCATAGTCGAGGTAGAAGAAGGTTGCGGTCTTCTCACCGCTATAGCGCGTTTTCCGGCTATCGGAGCCACAATTCAGCGCCTCGCCCGTTCACCGTCCTTTAAATTAGTTTTAAAATTCACGAGTCTTAATAAAGTAAAACCACGCGATCTATGTTTCTCGTTTTTCAATGCGAGATCCCTTCGGTCACAGCGCGATCTAGTAGCTGACTTTTTGCGCGATATACAGATTGACGTTTTCCTTATCCAGGAAACGATGTTAAAACCGAGTATGCGTAATCCGAGAATCGCGAATTACTGTATAGTCAGGAACGACCGTGTCACCCGCGGGGGTGGCACGTTAATCTATTTTAGGCGTTCGTTGTATTGCATGCCGTTAGATCCGCCCGCGCTAACCAATATGGAAGTGTCAGTGTGTAAATTAGGTATGACCGGTCACTCGAATATTATTTTAGTTTTCGCGTATTTGCCACCAAACAAAGAATTGCTAAAATCCGATTTGCAGGCGCTACTTAATTTAGGAGATTCAGTTATTATAGCAGGGGACCTCAATAGCGGGAACGTTATCTGGAATAGTCCGTGTACCTCTCGTAACGAGAGAATACTCGACGAACTAGGTAGGATTCTCGCTTTTGACGTCATAGCCCCTCTGGAACCCACACACTATCAAGATCATTGCCGACCCACAGTATTAGATATAGCTCTCTTAAAAAATATCACGCTTCCTGTACGACTCATACAAGTAGTACACGAACTTGATTCAGATCATCGCCCGGTTGTTTTACAGTTAGGTCACAATTCAGACTTCACCCCGCCATCGGTTAGGGTGGCTGATTACGCGAAACTCGTTCAATATTTTAAAGAAAATCCATCGTCTAGTAGTTTAGATAGGATTCCGGACGTGTTGGTGTCTAAAGCCGACGTGGATTCGGCCATCGATTCTCTGGTTGATTACCTCCAGACCGCCGTCAGGGTGACCTCGAAAGAGGTACAAGCGGCGAACGATAGCCGTTTTATACTCCCTGACGACGTGAGAGCATTGATCATGGAAAAAAACGCCGCGACTCGAGCTTACGACGTTTACCCGTCTGTAGAGAATCGTGATCGTTTACGTTTGTTACGAAAAACAGTCAAGTCTCGTATTTCTGAGATCCGGGGCGACAGGTGGGACAGACTCTTGGAAGGTCTCCAGCCGTCTCACCTGTCGTATTGGACTCTAGCGCGAACTCTCAAACCAGATATGGTCACTCCAATACCTCCTCTCGACAGAGGCCCCGGGTTGCCTCCCGCGTTCGATAGCATAGATAAAGCGGAATGCCTTGCCGCAAGCTTAGAGAAACAGTGTTCGCCAAACACTGATAACACTAACCCTTTCCATAACTGATTAATCGAATCAGCTGCGGAGCATGTACTCGCGTCTCCTCCGGCGGATACCCTAACCGCGATCACTTTCGATGAAGTTGCAGGCGCAATCAAGCATCTCAAGCCTAGGAAGTCCCCAGATCCCGATGGGATCAGGAACGAGGTTCTGAAACTCCTTCCTGATCGCATCATAGCTCTATTGGTCTGCGTCTTCAATGCGGCCATGTCCCAGCGTCACTTTCCAGCCGTCTGGAAAAAGGCCGTAGTGATAGGTATTCACAAGCCAGGCAAGAAAGCTACGCTTCCCGTTAGCTATCGCCCCATTAGTCTGTTAGATACCTTAGGAAAACTTTACGAGCGGCTCCTTCTGAGCCGTCTTCGGTTCTCGATTACAGATTTAAAATTAATACCACCTGAGCAGTTCGGATTTCGCGCCGAACACTCTTGCACGAATCAAGTACACCGTCTCACGGAGTACATTTTCTCTAAATTTAACGCCGATCCGAAACGTAAACTGAAACGCACAATTGCAGTCTTCTTCGATATCGCCAAGGCCTTCGATAAGGTCTGGCACGGAGGGCTCATCCATAAATTATGTAAATCTCGCGTACCCGGTAAGTTAATTCATATTATCCGCGATTATCTTACTGATAGGACATTCCGCTTCAGAGTGGATGGTGAACTATCGCTGCCCACCCGATACGCTCAGGTGTGCCACAGGGCTCCATACTCGCGCCCACGCTCTTCAATCTGTTCATCAGTGACCTACCTCGGTCTCGGGGGGTCGAGGTAGGTTGTTACGCTGACGATACCGTTATTTACATATCCGTCTAGCGGTCGGACTTTCTTAGGAAGCGCATCGAAAAAGCCGTTCATACTCTCGGTGAATGGTTTCGTCGATGGCGCATAGAAGTTAATCCCGATAAGAGTGCCGCAATACTCCTCGATCCCACGAAACGCGCTAATAAATTTGAGTCCATCAAGTGTCAATGAGTCAAATATCTCGGTGTCACATTAGATAAACATTTAAAGTTCAATTCACATACAGACAGAGTGCGAAACAAAGCCGCTATGGTCTTGGGTCGCCTCCATCCGTTGCTTTGTCATATTAGTAAGATGTCCCTCAGACACAAGCTCACTTTGTATAAGACGTGTATCCGTCCCGTGATGACATATAGCTACCCCGTTTTTGCGCATATGTCCAAAGATAACTTTCATAAGCTGCAGGTTCTCCAAAATCGTGTTTTACGTAAAGTGACCGGTGCTCCGTGGTACATTCGGAGAGTCGATCTCCACAGAGACCTAGAGATCCCTTCTATCTGGGCGTACGTAAAATCACTTACGATTAGTTATTTTGAAAAAGCTGCGAATCATCCCAATCCGTTAGTTGTATCCGCCGCAAACTATGAACCCGTACCTAATGCTGCGCGTTATAAAAGACGTCTGCGATGCATTTTTACCGACCCTCCTGATTTAATCACGTCAGCGAACGATCAGTACCAGCCTGTCCCTCGAAACAGAGCGTGCTCACGCCCACGCCCGCGTAACCACAGATCACGCTGCCGTGGTCTGGGGGTTAATTTCGCTCCCGCACACCCGATTAGGCCTCCCACGGCAGTGGCTCAAGCCTAGGTTCGATCCCTCGGTAGGGAGCCCTTGAGTGCGTTGCTTGCGCGATACGGTGACACACAAATATACATCACTGCTACAACACTACACGATCACCCCCACACACGTGCACGCCTACACGCTTACACATGAAAGTGGAAGGGTTTACTTTTTTCCCTCATCGAACTGAAAAACTCTTAATTTTCCGATAATAAATATATGGAGGAGTTGTTGAGGCGTGTATGCTTGGTACACATATACGTTTCAACAACTCATACATATATGAATAGTTAGCTAGGTGAGCTAAGATAGGTCGCGATTTTGCATGCAACAGGCAACAGCCAAGCCGAGGTGTGCCGTGCACCCTTGAGATGGTGGCCAAAATAAAATCGGCTGAGTGCCTTAAGCGCTTGCCTTAGTAGTCCGGTGAAGCTGTTAAGACCTCGCTAGATCAATAGCGTAGACATTTCGAAAAAAAAAAAGAAACTTTTTGACCGCTCTGAATATAGCCACGCAGGATACAAATTTAGGTAAAAATGCGTATCATCTAATACCTTTAAACGAGCAATTCTTGTATATTTTTATATTTGTATATATTCAGGATCTCGAAAACCACGTCATCTATTTCCGTGAAACTTAGTACGTAGGTAGTTTCGGAGGCGAAAATCGATCTAGCTAGATTTTATTCATAAAAAACTTTTTTTAACTGAGTTATCAGGCAATGAAAAAATATAGCTAGAATATAAAGGTACATTTCGTCAACGCTATTAAAACAACAATAGCTCGGATAGAAATCGGTTGCTTCGAAAATCCGTGTAACCCCAGTTCGAATCCGAGTGACAGCAGAAGAGATATATTTTTTAATATATTTTTTTTTTTTTAGTAAAATGGTAAATTTTGTGAGGCAAACCTAACAGTTTACTTTAATTTAAAAGTGTATTTTTAAAGAATCGAGCTATGCCCGGTCGCCCAGGAACTATTTATTATATGTACGACATAGAGACAACTTAAAAAGAAATAAATGCCAATTTTAGATTCCTACTAATACTATAATAATAATATTAATATAATAATAATATAATTATTATTATAATAATACTTTTACTCTGTTTTGTATTGAAATCTTGATGATATTACGCACGAGCAAGAATTTCCGGTTATATTTACAGCGGCCAAAAAGATTGACGAGGACTATACATAAATATTTGAATTTATATACTTATTCATTATTAGTTGTACTTTTTAGAATTTTAATTATAGTCATACTAAGTCTGAGTATTACAGTTTGATTTTACACGATAAAGCTCATGCTTTAGAAAATATAAAGCTTTATATAGAGCTTTATTTTAGAGTAGCTCTCTTAATATTTTTTTCATGTTTAGTTATTAATCATGGTATCTATTAAGATGTCTACAATAATAACATCCTAAGACAAATTCAAAGAGATATCGGTACAGTTCACTACATAAAGTTTTTTAAAAGTAAGCCGTATTGCATAGTCTAAGCAATTGAGACACTTTTCTGGTAACTCTAAAATGATGTGAGCGAAGAACTTATCTAACCTCCTTTTCATATGACATGCATCCACTATTCTATTAGAACTGGAAATAGAAGGGAAATAAAATATTTGAGTAAAATGTAAAATGTTCCACAAAGACTTAAAATTTCTAACAATTTTCTATGGAATATAAGATTTTTTGCTTTCTATAACTCAGCGGAAAGTTAAAAGCAAGGAAATAAAATTTAACGTTATTATAACTATGAATGTGCGTGGCGGAGTAAGACTAGACGATGCGGCGTCGAAACGGAGGAACGACCACTCTATGGTGGCGAGTGCTGAAAATCTACCGGCTTTGGAGTCGCTACACACTAGTTGTTAGTTGTGAAATAAATAATGTAAATTTATCACAAAACAAAATGAATATAATAATTATCTTTATATAGAAACTATTTCTGTACGTGTGTATGTAATTGAAGTCCTCCTAAACAGCTCGATAGATTTTGATGAAATTTTGTGTGCGTGGTCCAGTGGATCCGATAATGGTTTAGATTCATAATTGGACCTCGTAGGTGGCGTTACGGTTGACTTTTATAATTTTTTGTTATCAACGCAGAACAACGTCTGCCGCGACCGTTAGTTTAAATATAATATCGTATAGTTAACGATATGACGAGAGAATTAAAATCATGTAATAAATATAAAATTGACATAGGGTACACATGTATGTAGTATACTAAAAAACAAAGCCCTCTACCACGTCTGTCTGTCTATCTGTTAGCGATAAACTCAAAAACAACTGAATAGATTTTCATGCGCTTTTTACCAATAGATGAAGTGATTCATGGGGAAGGTTTAGGTATATATTTTGTAAAGTTTTTTTTATTATGAGGACGGAACAACGTCCGCTGGACCCGCTAATTTCAAATAAACTTTTTCATAGTGTGTCAAATATCACGTATCAATTATACCATTCGGAATTGAATATTCTAGAAGGGTATAGGTTTCCTAATTGCCGGAAAATTGAAAGGCCTCGCTGAAAAGTATCACCATCCTGTTTCTACGTTATTAAAATTGTCATCGAATTTTATTTGCATGTCTTTGTTTTCTTTATATAACTTATATGTACATATTATTTCGAATAATTATTATAATAGATACTTTTCTCTTGTTTTTCTATTATTTGCCCAGACACACTATTTTTTTTACGGTACTTTTTTCTATACCGTTGGAAAGTAATTTCGAAGATTTTATCTTAATATTTTATATTTGGTAAATCAATGACAACTGACGGGTTATTATTATTGTGGGTTAATCAAACCTAATAACTATTCCTAAATAGCATAAAATAGCATAAGGCATTAATTGCAATAGATTATCAGTAATATAATTAAATTAATCTTAAAAAAATCGTCTAGTGTGAATAGATTCCACGGACTGAACCAGTACGTACTAACAGGTCAAAGTGAAGTAAATTCATTGCAGTCACCGAGGAACATGAATAGAAATCTAGAAATATATTTTACCAGTGTCTTTGGTATGAATCACTCAATATCAAATTTTATAAGATCTTCGTTTCTCTAAATTAAGCTGTTTTATTCAAATTAAAAATTAAACCTATCGATGAATACTGAAAAATACTTTTCATTATTTTGTATAAGTATTTATAGTTTACATAATATTTTGGACATAATATGTAATTTAAAACTGATCCCATAACTATTATTAAAAGTCAAATTTCAAAAGACATTTATGGAGACAAGCACGTGAGTGGTGACTGCCCATGGATAACTTTGTCTCTTGGTGGTCGCAACTTGTGTTTGGAGCTGTGTTTATAAAGCTGTGTGTTAAAGTGTTCGTCCCTCTGCTATTTATTTATATAAATATTTTCAAATTTATTCTTACTATTTGACTGTGTTACTACTATGCGTGTTTGATGAACAGATTGTAAAAATCTACGTAAAAGATAGCAGGTATTAAAGCCAATTTTAAAAGAATTAGAATGACATGGAAGCGTATGTCGTAACGCATGAACTAGCCTCACTAGCACAGTGTGGATGTATCTATCTTACCTTGCGAACAAGACACCTATTCGCTGCGCGATTAAATTGCCCACGATCAAAACTGCCTTCATATGAATTGTTCGCAACGTGTATGATTGAACATTTATTATTATTACACTATAGTATTGAATATATCCATTGTAAATTTTCATTAATTACTGAATAAACTACAACATGCCCTATTTCACGCGGTTCCTCTCGTTGCTATTATCCGGGTAAAGCCAAAAAAATATCGACTTGACAACGATAAAATAATTAATTAAATATTTTAGTCCCATACGAAAAGTAATTATTTATGTTACATGCATAAAACATATTTTTCTTTACAACATAATAATCATGAAATTAAGGAAGGCTAAAACGGATAATCCAATAATCATAGTCCTTATATAAGGATTCTGTCGTCTGTTGGTAAAATGTATTAAATAATACCATTATAACTAACGTTTCATATCAGTCTGAGTGTTCATACTCGATGTTCCAATAAAGTTTTGTCAGGGGATCTTTGCCGGCACATAATAAAGTATTACAAAAGCCAAAGACCGTCATTGTTGCTGGTACTTCAATCCCGGGTACGGCGCGATGGACCGTTTTAGCGGGAAAGTAAATTCACTCACTGTGTATAGTATTAAAAATATCATTTGAATTCTTACCCACAGTATTATTATAAAGTTTTTGTGTTTGATGTGAAACATCTATAGACGGAGAGTAAACCTGATTGTTGGCGTGGCGACGCGATACACCAGTTTTGCACTATGACCGAAATACTCAAAAATATTAGCAACCCTATTTGTACAATCGTAAGATTAAAACTATTTAGTCGGAAACTCGTTCTACTAGTGTTATGCGGCACGCGCCGACGACCTAGCGCCCTTTGACAATGCCGTCAAATACACCGCGCCCAGTTGAGTTTTTGTGTTTAATAAAAATGAATATTTGTGTAATAAAGTAAATAAATAAAATTTTGATGTTTCACATCTGCCAGACGTCCTGTGATGGCTCATTTTTTTTTTACTTTACAGGATTTAACACTTAACAACAATTCTGACAAACCCAGAGACGATATAATATTGCATGTATTGTATTACTTATATCTCTGGAATCAGTGATCTGATTTTAAAAATTCTTTCACGTTGACTTCCACGTTCATACTTTATAGTTATTATATTTGATATAGTAAATAGTGATGATAAATGATCTGCGTTTCCACTATCCAATTGCAATTGACTTTGCAAACTAAAACGGTCTTCAACTGAGCATGATAATTTTTTTATTACTAACATTTGTGCTTCTGGCAAAATTATGGTGAAATGTATGATGAAAAAGCTCTACCTTTTTCTAAGTCAGTCTGGTTAGTAACCAATCTCAAGTGAAAACGGTAGCCAATCAGCTGTTGGTGTGTTTCGATAGCTTGAGAGACAGTACTACTATAGGTGTGGCGTGTTTACTATTCTAAAGTACATAATTATTAAAAATCTGGTGAGATAAACGCTAAAAATATAAAGTGTAAAAAAAAGAATAACATTTGTTGTTAATTTATTAGTCATTTTTAATTTTTTTTTCTCGAAATGACTACGCTATTCACCCATCAAGGTTTTCAGCTTCACCGGACTACTAAAGCGAGCGCTTAAGGCACTCGGCCGATTTTATTATGGCAACCAGCTCAAGGATGCACGGCACACCTCGGCTTGGCTGTTGCCTGTTGCATGCAAAATCGCGACCTATCTTAGCTAACCTAGCTAACTATTCATATATGTATGAGTTGTTGAACCGTATATGTGTACCAAGCATACACGCCTCAACAACTCTTCCATATATTTATTATCGGAAAATTGAGAGTTTTTCAGTTCGATAAGGGAAAAAGTAAACCCTTCCACTTTGCGTGCACGTGTGTGGGGGTGATCGTGTAGTGTTGTAGCGGTGATGTATATTTGAGTCATTTTTAAATGCATTCGAGCAATCTTAACGTAAATACATGACGGTACCATACCAAAAGTTTAGTGAAAAGTTTTTTTTTCAATTTCATTATCAGTCATCTAAGGTTTTAATGTAAATCTTATGCTTCATAAATAATATTGCCAGAATCATCGTAAGTCAAAATGTTTGTGTATATTCCAGTGGCGCGAGAGCTATTACGATTCGCTAGTCAAAGTATCGCTTCAAATGCTCCCCGAAGGGTACAGATAAGGTTTTATGAGCTCGCCACATCGTTTCTACGCGGGAACAGAGAATGTGCACTGCATAGGTTTGTACAGAAAACCAATTACGTTCTCTTTTGTTTTTATTTCACTACATTTTTTTACTAAGAACTTCCAGCAATTTATATCCATTTTATATTAGTCATTATATTCAAGGTAATAAAAAACGTATACTAAATCTTCTTTGATACTTGATCGCTTACAAATATATATATTATTATATATTTACAGAACAGACGATATATCAACAATGTTATATATATACAAAAAAATTTAATATATATTAATAAATGATAGAGATTTGTCGTCATCGCGAATTATTCAAAAACTAGGTGATGAAAGTTATAAATTTTTTAATAAAAGTTATAAAAGATTTAAAAAACTACAATTTTTATAAGCACTACGTGCGTTAAACGATTTGTTTTCTTTTCTTGTAGTAGAGAAGTGGGGCAAGCGGTATGGCGGTTGTCGCTTCTTTTGGACATAAAATATATCGCTGAAACAATAAAAGACGCAGGTGAATTGGATGTTTATAATAATTTCAGCAATTTTGACTGCATTATATCACAATATAGAATTGAATAACAATAAAATATAGCCGAACAAGCCGCTCACAAGAGGACCGTTCCAGACTACGACCGGTATCCGGTATCGTATCCCAAACGAATTATACGGAAACATACTGTTGAGTAGTGACAGGAGCACTATAATACGAAGCTTTAGCCTAAGGGATGATGACGCGGGTCTTTTTCCCGAAGGTGAGCAATGCTTACCGGGTTTGAAGAAGACACGGCTGTCACCGACTCATGTGCAAGTCCTTACAGGACATGGGGGCTTCGCGGTGTACCTCCACTGCATCAAGATCAAAGTCAGTCCCGCATGTGGGTGTGATCCGTACACTGAGGAGACGATAATCCACTTTCTCGTTCATTGCCTTTGACTCGCTTTGACTCGTCCAGGTGTGACCTCGAATCCCAGCGAAACATCCAACCCTCAGATGGTGGATTGCAAAAGACATAGTATAATTTTTTTCCACAATAGAAAACATTTAGGTGTGTCAACTTGTATGATGATCCTTCAAGCCGTAAGATATCCCAACAACTATTTCTACATATGAGTCATATAAACGTTATGATTAATTCTATTAGACTACTCATGTTTAGCTGTTTGTACGTTGCTATACGCGGAACATAGGTAAGTGAATATGCCCGACAGCCGTCACGTCAGTAGCAGCTAATTCGCAAACGTGTTTGCGGAATTCACTGGATAAACAACACTCGTGTATACCTGAAAGCTTATACGAGTATATTGAACGTAACCGCCAGCGCAGATTTTAGGTGCAATTACTTACAGCGTTAAATTGTTTTACTGTGAATACAATAGAGACCTTTGTGTTCATATTTGTGAATATATTACTCGCTTCTATTACCACTTTCTCTGATATTAATATTCATGTTATTAATACAACTAGGTTTTCGCTCCTTTGGTTTTTTCTTTATCTCTCGACAAAGAATAACTTTAGTTAACATATAGAAGAAAGAGATATATACATAAAATACAATATAATGTCTCACTCTCTGATTAATTTTTACATGTATTTTATAAACCAACTTTCGCGATTGATTTTAACCAACAATCGTCGAAAAGCTCATTTATTGTTCACATTAAATAGAAACAGGTGAATTAATTCCGCAGGTAATAACTTTATTATTTTGTCTTTTATGTACATATGTTTTCGTTATGATTCTATTAAGTACCATAGCTTCTACACATAAAATCATTTAAGCGGGGTACATTTTACAGTAATAGAATATTATAAATAATACATATGAAGCTACTAGCTCTATGATTCAAGACTGTTAAACGTAGACTGGCCCAAACGTTTAAATTTATTGTGTATCGGATACGTCAATAACAATCTCTTGTGACTATAAAAATCATATATTATCTAGTTAAATATAAGACCTCTCTCAATCAATATACGTTCCTACACATATCTGCAATTAGATATTATTCCGAAATAAAGATTTTATTACCTAAACTACTTTATTCAATTGTTAATTGATACAACAAAACATATTTTAGAAAAAGGCAGAAAGTTTCGTGCACGGAATGATCCCAATAATCAATCACGTCATAGCATATGTCGATTTAGAAAGAAAAGTCATACATTGACAGAACCCCTAATTTTTTAAACACTGGTGATCAATAGATCATGATTCAATAACTATTGAAAGTTTCCGAAAAAGTGAACAGATACTCTAAATTACTAAATATAAGGATTGTGAAGTATGATGAGTACATAGTAAAGAAAAAAACTGTTTTTAATTTTTTTATGTATAACATCAAAGCTTATCAACAAAACAGAAAACCGGTTATCAAAAAAAAAGCAGGAAAAGGTATTGAACTGTTTTATCACCTCCTATCTACTTATATCTATACTAGCAGTTATCTAATAAAGGTGGGATAGACTCCTGGAGGGTCTCCAGCCGTCTCACCTGTCGTACTGGACTCTAGCGCGAACTCTCAAATCAGATATGGTCACTCCAATGCCTCCTCTCGACAGAGGCCCCGGGTTGCCTCCCGCGTTCCATAACATAGATAAAGCAGAATGCCTTGCCGCAAGCTTAGAGAAACAGTATTCGCCAAACACTGATAACACTGGCCCTTTCCATAACGGATTAATCGAATCAGCTGTGGAGCATGTACTCGCGTCTCCTCCGGCAGATACCCTAACCGCGGTCACTTTCGATGAAGTTGCAGGCGCAATCAAGCGTCTCAAGCCTAGGAAGTCCCCAGGTCCCGATGGGATCAGGAACGAGGTTCTGAAACTCTTTCCTGATCGCATCATAGCTATATTGGTCTGCGTCTTCAATGCGGCCATGTCCCAGGGTCACTTTCCAGCCGTCTGGAAAAAGGCCGTAGTGATAGGTATTCACAATACTGGCAAGAAAGCTACGCTTCCCGTTAGCTATCGCCCTATTAGTTTGTTAGATACCTTAAGAAAACTTTACGAGCGACTCCTTCTGAATCGTCTTCAGTTCTCGATTACAGATTTAAAATTAATACCACCTGAGCAGTTCGGATTTCGCGCCGAAGACTCTTGCACGAATCAAGTACACTGCCTCACGGAGTACATTTTCTCTAAATTTAATGCCGATCCAAAACGTAAACCGAAACGTACAATCGCAGTCTTCTTCGATATCACCAAGGCCTTGATAATGTCTGGCACGGAGGGCTCATCCATAAATTATGTAAATCTCGCGTACCCGATACCTTAATTCATATTATCCGCGATTATCTCACTGATAGGACATTCCGCTTTAGAGTGGATGGTGGACTATCGCTGCCCCACCCGATACGCTCAGGTGTGCCACAGGGCTCCATACTCGCGTCCACGCTCTTCAATCTATTCATCAGTGACCTACCTCGGTCTCGGGGGGTCGAGGTAGGTTGTTACGCTGACGATACCGTTATTTACACTTCCGGCTGGCGGTCGGACTTTCTTAGGAAACGCATCGAAAAAGCCGTTCATACTCTCGGTGAATGGTTTCGTCGATGGCGCATAGAAGTTAATCCCGATAAGAGTGCCGCAATACTCTTCGATCCCACGAAACGCGCTAATAAATTTGAGCCCATCAGGCTATACGGAATCGATATCCCTTGGGTCGAAGAGGTCAAATATCTCGGTGTTACATTAGATAGACATTTAAAGTTCAATTCACATATAGACAGAGTGCGAAACAAAGCCGCTATGGTCTTAGGTCGCCGTTGCTTTGTCATAAGAGTAAGATGTCCCTCAGACACAAGCTCACTTTGTATAAGACGTGTATCCGTCCCGTGATGACATATAGCTGCCCCGTTTTTGCTCATATGTCCGAAGATAACTTTGATAAGATGCAGGTTCTCCAAAATCGTGTTTTACGTAAAGTGACCGGTGCCCCGTGGTACATCCGGAGAGTCGATCTCCATAGAGACCTAGAGATCCCTTCTATCTGGGCGTACGTAAAATCACTTACGATTAGTTATTTTGAAAAAGCTGCGAATCATCCCAGTCCGTTAGTGGTATCCGCCGCAAACTATGAACCCGTACCTAACGCTGCGCGTTATAAAAGACGTCCGCGACACATTTTTACCGACCCTCCTAATTCAATCACGTCAGCGAACGATCAGTACCAACCTGTCCTTCGAAACAGAGCATGTTCACGCCCACGCCCGCGTAACCACAGATCACGCTGCCGTGGTCTGGGGATTAACTTCGCTCCCGCACACTCGATTAGGCCTCCCACGGCAGCGGTTCAAGCCTAGGTTCGATCCCTCGGTAGAGAGCCCTTGAGTGCGTTGCTTGCGCGATACGGTGACACACAAATATACATCACCGCTACAACACTACACGATCACCCCCACACATGTGCACGCCTACACGCTTACACATGAAAGTGGAAGGGTTTACTTTTTTTTTCCTTATCGAACTGAAAAACTCTCAATTTTCCGATAATAAATATATGGAGGAGTTGTTGAGGCGTGTATGCTTGGTACACATATACGTTTCAACAACTCATACATATATGAATAGTCAGCTAGGACCATAGTTCACTAATCCTTGAAGTTCCAGTATTGTTAACGTGTCTTTTGACAAAGAGTGAACAACTATGTATATTAGCGAACGTATAATAAGCAGTATAACGAATAGAGATATATAAATGAAAGATCGACTCGTCGATGGTATCCATACTTAATAAATAAAAATGTTTCCAATTTCTTAAGAAAACTTCCTTAGCTTCGTTGAGCGATTTTTTATGTAAAATTTATTTAGTACAGGAAAAACTTTTAAGCCGCGTCACTGATGATCTCAATACGCTCGTGATGCGTCACCGATGACGGCGATATGCTCGTGACGTATTGTGTCAGCCCAGCGACGCGTAGTACAGCGGTCTGTGTACATGTAATATTGATGCTATCAAAAACAAAACTTGTAAAAAACCAAGTCTCGCATCTCAGTTCTTCTATTGCAATCAGTTATGAGGTCCATGTAATACCAAGTCGGTTACTTTATGAAGTCCTTGCTCTAGGGTCCTTCTGTGTTATTACGTAATTAGCTAACCTAACAACACCTTATCTTTTTGTTTTAAATAAAATTCACTGCTTTTTAGTTTATTATAATTGCGTGAGACCCTTTTTCTTATAAAATAAAAGTAGCAAGTTACTCTTTATAATTTCAGCTATCTGGCAATGAAAGTCGCACCAAAACTGTTTCAGCTGAAACACATACGCACAGATAGATAGACTAAAGTTATTTGTTTTATTATAAATACAGTATATACTTTTATATCCATTTAGTCAATATTTGTTATTTTATCATTACGCATAGGTACTTACATTTTATTAACTTGTTTATAAAAAAAGAATAAAGGTTCCGCGAAAATGTAATAAAGTAAAGAAGTTTTGCCTTAAACCGCACGCGCTCATTGTGAATGTTTACGCTGTACAATCTTATTCACTAAATATTCCAAGCAGTCGCAGACTAGTCTAGCTTAAATGAGCCTACGTTACTTTTTATGTAAATTTTACTCAAGATGTTATTATTTAAAAAATATCATTTTCGAATGTGCATTGTTAAATTCACATCATCAATATAAATAATTCACAGTTCAAAGTTCGCTATTGCAAGAAACTTAATAGCCGCGAGGCAGACTCGAAATGACGGCACGGGGTTACGAGCGTGTCACTTCAACACCAGTAATGGAATTCTCATGCTCGCCTCGCCTCGCGTCGCTCACGGTTTTGTGGCACTAGTAATACATACTTTAAATTTGCACCGGTAACATCCGCGAGCGTTTCAACAAGTTACTTCTCCACAAGTTTTAGACGGTTTTAAAAGGACCTTATTTAAACTTTATCTGTCTATCTAAATAAAGAGGAATGAAAAAGTACGTATAATAATTATATTTAATTGTAAAGCATTTTTAGAATTAAGTACGCCTTATGTGAGATCGAGAATACACTTTACTTCAACTAGGGTTTTCAGTTATGTTTAGATACTGCAGATATAAGTAATGTATTTATTTAGTAATTGGAACTGTTTAAATAAATAAATAAATTACGTAAACGTAATAAATAAATTACGAGACTCTAAGAAATGTTCTTTCGATTGTTGCTTTAATTTTAAATGAAATGGAATTAATGGATACTTTATTCCGTAGCGTAAATTATGTAAAACTGTATTCATAGAAAATCCGTTAAAATTATTTGTGAAAATTTAATAGTCAAAATGCATACACTGTATTTCTTTCAGTAACTTGTAAAAATAAAGCAGGAAATTTCAACATCTAGTTTAATTACAATAAGATAGAAATAGAATATTGTAAAAATAAGAATATTTCCGTTCGCGGAACTGAAATGTTTGCGGTTGATTGGATTTGTTTCGTTCGCCGCTCAGAAGCTTCTGAGTTCCAATAGCGGATACTCGTTTTCAGTAAAACACTACGGTTTACCATTGACTGCGAACGCTCTACAATATGCAGCTCCTTTATTTCCTTCATTTTATTTGTTTTTCGGTTTTCAGTACTCATTTATGAAGCGAACTGAAACTGAATCCATGGTTAGCGACGAAGTTATTTTTATTCTCTTACTTGTCATCATAGTGAAGTTGAAAAAATAAATGTACATTATAAGCGAATAAATATGACTAAATATTAATCTATATCTTATAAAATATATAATAAAATAACATAATATGTAATATAGCTCATTTATCGAGGAAGGTTATAGGTTTATATATCGCTATGATAAATATGAGCGGAGCACCAATGGAGAATGTTTCAGAATCGGGGTTTTTATTCCTTTAGAGAGCTTCCGCTGCGTGTTAGTATTAGCCCAAAGTAAGTATTCCACGTGCACGAAATCGCGGGCAGAAGCTTGTTGATATATATAATGAAAATATGGTTCCTCTGAAGCTCAATCACGTCAAAACTACTAAAGGCAAAATAGGACAATAGCCATTCGACACGGAAATATTCTTAGATGGATCTAGGCTACCTTTTTTTTGGATTCGATTGACATTTCGTTTTATTTTAAGATCCCAATGAATGGGAACAATCAAGTTCTGTTATATAGGTATTAAACTCGGTACATGAAGTATGTCATATGATGTAGCTATTAATTGTTAAAGATACTTAATAGGTTTACACAGCATGGTTTTCTTCTATAAAATGTAATTTATTTAATATATGTAAATATTTCAAAAGTTTAAGGGCGAATAAATACATAATCTTTCTGTCTTATATTTGAGTCTTAGTGACACCAATGAAAGTTTATACACGTAATAGGTTATTTCCAATTTGCAGGATGATATTTTAAAGCACCATATCAAATTTTACTTTAAAAAGATTATAACAGAGTAGATAATTATATGAACGGTAGTGACGTCAAAAAATAATCGCCTTCTTTGTACATCCGCTACTAATAATAACACACCGCTGTGATATTTGCAAAAAAGTATGTGCAAATAAAGAAACCATATTGAGTTTCTTGTCAGCTCTTTTTGATGATCGAGAAGTTTTCCGACCCGGTAGTGCTCTAACGTTAATGAATGAAAATGTTATTTTTTTAATTTACTCATACACAAAACGTTCTTTCTGATTGAAAATTTACTTTTTTTTAATACAGTAATTAAATCGACAGCTATCGATGTTCATTCACTGTACAGAAATAATCGTTCTCAACATTGGTAGCTGGCCGCAAAAATTCTATCTGAGCATTTCAATTAATCTTGAAAGGTTCCAGTAAAGGAATGCCTCTTGTTTAGACAAAGGAGATACAAAGCCGTTTCAGGTAATTAATCCGCGTGGAATTCTTTTCCAGTCCAGCAATATAATTACAATTAGATGGCAACTTGAACAAACTGGATTCAAGTATTTATCAGTGTATATTAACGTAGGAATTAATTCCTATACTATTGAAAGTTTTAGAACAAACTTTAACTAAAGTTCCTTTTGTTGTTTATTAGTATTTGTTTTTATATGTTAAATGTGACCATGAACTACCACAGGATTAAAGGATATGGCTCTTTAAACATTCAGCTGGTATATCCATGGCTATTTATATATCATTGAGATTTTCAGATTCAAGGCTATTTAAATTAGTTCCATATTTTTGATTGTATTTACCATCTTGTTTTATTTTAGTTTTGTTATAGATAAATTTATTTTCTCTTCTTCATTTATTATAATTTTTTTTTTTTCAAATATTTGTTACATAATTTAATTGTTTAATATTGATAATAGTGTGAACATTATTAATATGTTAAAACGTTTTAGGCATTCAGTCTAGTAAGTTCCACCTTATTATTGTTATTATATTATTCATCTGACTGTTGACTATTGTATTATACACAATTACAAATATACAAATAGTACAGAGGTCTTGTACTTATAATACAAATTCGATATGATCTTGTCATTCATACGTCAGTACCTTAATACATACGTACCTTTTAAAACAGAAAATGGATGGCACTGAGAAGTTATAAAAGAAATACGGCATTCCTCGTCTCTGTTTATTACTGTACATTAGTTATACTGCTTCCGTAGTGTCGTCTCGGCATGAAATGGGAACTAATGAGATTTTGATGTTTTTTTGACTGTGCTTTTATTTTTCTTGGTAACTTTAAGATGTTATTTAAGAGTCGAGTGCACGGTGACACTAGGACAACATCGTTTAGCAGGCTATAAAGGTGTTGCTAATTTCATATATCCTTTGAAATGTTTTATAGTTCAACAGAACGCACACATTGAAGTGTTACGTTATGAAAACTGACTTGATGTTCGGAAAAGTACTAAATCAAGATATTCCAGTTTATATTGTTTTCATTAACTATCATATCGGTTTTACAGTGCTATTTCTGAAGTCGTGATGTTATCAGAGTACTAATAATAAAACATGTACGCAACAACATTAGGAAAAACAATATTTTGTTTTATATTATATTATATTCGTCTAAATTGCTTTCGAATTGTGCGTCTCCCCTTTTTACAACATGTGATAAGTATAGTGGGTTGTCCTTAAAATATATGTATATACTATATACCCTCACATATTGCTTTGAAGATCTATAAAAGGGGAATATCTAAACAAACATTGTTTTGTTATATCTCAAAAGAATTAGGCAGCGTTGCCGAAGAAAGTTCTCAGGCGGCTTGACTTTTTTCAATATTTCCAACAATTATCGTTGTATGTCAACCAATTTACACAAAACCTTGACAAATTATATATAAAAACCTTTCACACTAATTATTCTATTTACAGGCAAAAAGAGCATGAGCATCCGTTCAGTAGTTTTTGAGTTTATCGCGAACAGACTGACAGACAGACACGGCAGAGGACTTTATACTATGTAATAATAATAATAATGATATATTGGTATGGACCAGTTAACTCCAAGAAATATATTTACCTAATCGTCTAGATACTTTAAGTTTATAAATAACTAAGAAATTAATACTTAAACCATAATTTATAGCTTGAAAATTTATACAATTAACCACAATTTCAACTGCACAACCCGTCCTGAGGGCTACAAAGACATGTCAAATAATTAATGCAACCAAAAATATGCATACAGTATAGAAATTTATATTCCGTTGTGTGCTAGTCTTGTTTGTTTTGTTTTCAACTCGACGTCCAACCTTATTCTCTGCATGAGCTTTACAAATAATTAACAGTCGTCAAAGACGTTATTAAAACGGTGTTCTGTGTTCACAGTTACAATATGTGATTAATATTTTACAAACCGTTTGTGAACTTTAATAAATTATCTATCGCTCTAACTTTTGTACAAATGTAATTGGTATTATATATATTTTTAGTTATAGTTATAGTACGCAAACGAACAGGTGGGTCATCTGATATTAAGTGATCACTACCGTCCATAAACATTTGCAACACCAGAAGATTCCTGGAGATGACCTCTCGCTCGCTCCTAGGGGAGAAACGGGGAGTCCGTTTCAGGGATGCCCCTCTGACGGAAGCTACGACAACGGGAGTGTCTATTCTTTACGCCCACGCTTCGGTGGGTAATCTCGGCTTCTTAGAACACCGTTAGGCGTTGGTATTGGTGACTGTCTATTAACCTGTGGCTTTCTTCTGAGAGTCGTGGCCATCTATTCTTTGGAGAACCTACAGGGCTCTCAGGCACTTTTCTATGGCGTCGGGGTGTCTGCGGCTGCCAGGGTTTTCAAAAAGACGTTGCGGATGAATTGGGAGGTGCCCTCTGTCGGCTTTGGCTGTTGAGAAGCCCCTGTCGCTTCGCGGGCCCTTTCGGGTTGGTTTCACTTATGGCGAAATACAGGGCAGTTACGGACACTTTTTAGGGATGAGGCCCCCGCAAGCGCAAGACGCCGGTACCTACCTTGGTCGATCACATTCTTTTGCGAAGTGCAGTCCACCGCACCTCAGGCAAGCTATAAGGTGATGGCAGTGGTAGAAGGAGTGCCGAAATTGCTGGCACCGATGGCTAGAGATGTCGCAAATGCGTTGCCAGCCTATGTTGGGGGAGGGAGGGGAGGGGTAGGAAGAGAAGACGAGAACGGGAAAGTGAAAGTGAGGAGAGGTGGGCCTCCGACACTCTCACTGACCGAACAAAACGCAACAATGCAAGTACTGTTACTTTACGTCGGTTTTCTGTGAGAGGGTGGTACTACCCCGGACGAACCAACCCATTTATGCTGAAGCCAGTAATAGCTTCAGCGTGGCGCTACCACCTTCAGTAATAGCTTCAGTATGGCTCTACCACCTTCAATAATGTTTTGTGATATATATTAGTCCCTGATAAGTCTTCATAGCTATGCCGGCCTTTTTGGGTAAGCGCTTAAGATATTCAGCCTTAATAGAAACTAGTGCAAGGATACCAAAGTTGCGAGATCTTGGCTTACACTTATTGCCTTGCATGCCAAATCACGAATTATGCTAATATCCGCACGAGCTTAGCTAACGATAAAAAAATTAATGATAAGAAAATATGTATGGATATTTGCAATCAGTCGTAGCGACTTTGCTCTTTGTTTTAGAGTTATTTAAGGTTATTTATAAAATACTTCACTTAACTACATTCTGTATACCTAATTTAATTATTATTAGCACTATTCTGTTTGTGCGTTTTTAATTCTTTCTCAGAGATCCTGTTTAACATTTTCATATGTCATTCAAGCGAAGTGATGCAACGTAGACAGAGAAACAATATAGCGAGTGTTTACAAACTGTTCGTTTATTTTGTGTAATATGCGAGTTCTCTAACACGATACTTTAGTATTGTGCATTCACGAATGTACCGTTTATTTCGTACACCCTGGAATTAATACAATGTATTATTCATTTCATGTACTCGTTTTCGTGTATAGTACAACTAGAGATGGGTGTAATCGATTGCTTTTGTAATTAGATTATTAATCTGATTGAAAGTAATCATGATTACATTAATCTGGATTGCATTTAATTACGAATATTGTGTAATCATTAGTTGTAATTAAAATAATCAGTAATTAAGATTATATGGTTATTTGTATTCAATGTTTTAGTAGTGAGGTGGATGGACCATGGAAGGCCACCGTAACGAATAAACTGTCTTTATTAGCTTATTTACTGTATAAATGAATGAAACAAATTATTAATTAATACTTTGTCTTATTATATAACGTATACATAACTCTTTTTTATTCTACTTGTAATCACTATTTATTAAACTTAACTTATAATAAGGTCTTCCAAACGGCTTTGCAAGGAACAAGGCTCCGTACAAGGCCAATATTATAAATTAGTCGTTCAATTTAAAGCCAGAATTGCAATAATCCAAATTTCCACTTTTACTAAAACTACATAAAAATCTCTTTCATTTAAACGAAACATTGAATGCTTAACATATTATAATTTTCTTAAAAAAACAACGAACATTACTTGAACACCATCCTATAACTAACATAATATTAATGGAAATAATTAAAAAAATATATTAATATATTATATACATAATAAATAAGCTGCTAGTGTGTTTTAAGCATGTGCTGAATTTGTGCGCCATTGCAGTAAAACCGTGGAATAATTCTAGTTTTAATAGATTTTAACGTTCAACTTTTTTATTCTATGTATACATCTTTATTAATCTATTTCTGTAATATTATATTGTCTGTGTATTTGCTGCAATAAACATAAATATACATACATAAATATAAATAAACATAATTCTTTCTTTCTTTTAGGATAAAAATGTAAAAAAAAAATCTGGTTTTTGTTCTTTGCAAGGCCAAGATGAAGCTATGAAGAACAACCTAATAATCATCATTAATGATAATAATATTATAAACACAGGACAATGTTTCAACTTTCCTAGTAAGTATTAATAACTAAAAACGAAGTGTTCATATTTTTGTGATTGGTAAATATTCCCAGTAAGTCCCATGTACCCTAGCAAGGCCAACTGTAAAATTTTTGATTAGCCTTATAAGGAACCACCGGCTTTCAGGGGAACACTACCGATATTTTATCTGAAATCGTAGCAAAATTATTATTGTTTTCTTTACCACCATAACCAATCCTTATGTGACAATTTACAATAAAAAGATAAACCCAGTACTTTAGCAGTGATGCGTGTTCATAGAAACAGGCAGACAGACAGATAGACAAACAGACAGACAGACAGATATTTCTAAAAATGATTAAAGTGTATTTTGTTACTTATTCCTAGACATCTGCACGATTTTTTTTCACGAAAATCGAAATACTACAGACATCGAAATACTAAAGACACGTTAGACTTATATTTTTATTATATGTATTGATATAGCTTCCTTAATAACAGTATTAGAAAACATAATTTTATATTTTTAAATGTAGAAAACACTTAGTGACCTTGAAAGACATGTATTTTATTTGAAAAGTGTTATTACGAATATGGAAACGTTCATAATTTTATATCAGTACACTTTAATCTATTGTTACTATTACAACATAAGCTGATATCATTTTTATCATAATAATGTTTTGCCGTACATCTTATCCTAATCTCAAGGTTGACGAAATTGTGTATAAAAAATTCCATTTAATAATTAGAATATATTTACTAAATGAAACTAACAGAAAACACGTGCGTCACCTATTGCGTAAACGTGATAATCAGAAGTGGACTACCTGATATGTTTTTTTTTTCAATTTGGTTTATTATTCAAGAATGAAGTGTTACTGGAGTTTCCTTGAAAATTATTCTAGAGAATTTCATGTGGTATCTTAGTATGACAGCACCAGTACATTCTGGACTATCTACTGAGCCCTATTCCAAAAGAGGTGCTTAAAACGAAGTATACTTTATAATCGCAAGGTAGGTAAAATAATTAAAATCTATGCAGCTACAAAACCCAAGCTGATACTACCATATTCTTATATAGTAATAGTTGTTGACCTCATCTATCTCTCCGTAATGGTTAGAAGTCTCCATTTTTATAGTCTACTATCTCGCACACTATTATTCCTTACTCTGCCCTATCTTTATCGCGTCAATGGCTGACCTATCCTATCTTTGCGGTATACGCAGTACTAGGCTTGAGGCAGGTCGAAATACAGTCAGAATAATATACAGTTTTATTCACGAGAAACTAGTATGTGTTAATTCACTTTATAAGGCACGCTATTTATATTTTCGAATAATCAAAAAGGCTCTAAATTGTAGTGGCTACATTTCTTCTTCTTCTATTTTATTTTTGCCAACCCTTCTTCTATTTAGTAGACTATTACTGCCATTGTCAAGTGAGTAACGATATTACAAGTTTCTTGATATAATTACAATGAACTAACAAGATGGTGGCCGTCTTGTTAGAACTTTCGTGGGAGTTTTTGTGGCAACTCAGAATCCATGTTCCGTAGTATTATTTCCGATCCACTTCACTTGTGCACATTAACTAGACTATATTATGGAAAGCACCACTGACATTACACAATATAGAGCCAAATAATATAAGATTATGGATAAAATATGAAGACCACTACATAGCATTCCAAGATTCCGTCAAAAACTCCCGTGGTTACATTTTGTGATCTCTACATAGTAACCCCGGTGCAAGATAATATCTTACATTCACCCTTTGCACTCGAGGGCTCTTGGAGCCATTTAAAATATTTACGACAAATGATAGTCAACAATATTTTAAATGGCTCCGTTTCGGAGCCCTCGAGTGTAAAACGTTAAAACATATTTTATCATTTGAAAGATTAAGAAAATATACGGATGATAAATAATACTAATAAATTATGGGACAACGAACACGTGCTTATATTTTAAATCATTATCATTTGATACGGAATATCAATACAAAGAGATAACAATTTTTCGCACGATATATTTGATATGGAGCATATAATTAATGGTTATAAAAAAATCTTTCGTATAAAGTAAAAGTAACAGCTTTAAAACTATTACTTACCCGATATTTCTATATCTATTAGAATATCAAAATATTAATTAGATTATTTATTAGATATATTATTAATAAGATTCACAAGAATAAAACATTTTAAATTATTTACTTATTTATTTTAGACTAGATTTAATATAAAACAGAATTTAAATATAAACTTATTTACTATTAATACTAATGACTTATTGTTTTTAAATGTACATCTTACATAACTATGCATCAAGTAAACACATTTCCAAAGATATGTGTTAATGGCAGTTTTAATAACAAATCTAAAAGCTTTAAACTAATTTTACCACATTTCACAGCCACAACACATTTTAGTTCAGTACGCGATACCCATTACATTGTACGAAGAGTATTATTTATGTTAAATTTCATATCTACAATTTTACTATGCTTTTACTCTTTGATGTGCACTTTGAACAGTGTTTTGTTTTTTCTCTTTCATCCAAATATGTAGCATGTCTGGAATCCATGTCACTAATACTATTACAAGTAAAATATTTTGAGCTGTTATGCAAATTATATAGCTTCCAGTAAAGTCTCTGATCCAGCCTAAGAAGTAGCCGGAAGGCGGTACAATAATACCCATCGTCAACATTCCCAAACCAACCGCGGCTGGCACTTGATCCAGTCTGCAGTTTTCTGATATGGCAATATTTCTAGCAACTATTATCATGCTCCTGCCGAACCCGTAAAGGCATGACATTACGAGAAGCACTTCCATACGAGTCTGATATGCCAAAACTGAAACAAATATATACCAACATAAATAAACACGTTTTTAACCAATTCCATAGACACTAGCAATACCAGGGGAGTTGCAAGTGCATTGTCAGCCTGTGTTTGGGAGGAGACTGGAGAAAGAGGAATGAGGAAACAAGAGAAGAGTGGAGGGGAAGGGAGGTGGGTCTCAGGCACTCTCACAGATCGAACGAAATGCAACAATGCAAGAACTATTACTTCAAGTCGGCTTTCTGTGTGAAGGTGGTACTACCCCGGACGAGCTGACCTATTCACGCTGAAACCAATAATAGCTTCAGCGTAGCTCTACCAGCTACAAATCCAGCCTAAACGGTGTTTGTTACATACTTTATAAGAAACCAAATATCACAACGGTCTGTAAATTCCAAAACGTATTCTTAAGGGTTTTTTTTCTCAGTTCTGTTGTGTAAACGGTTATTCTCGGACAATCTACTCTGCCTTGGCAATATATATAGAAAGCTTACATTGAAGAAGGAAACTGTGAAACCTTATATAATTATAGGAGAACGATTTGATGGCGTCTGCCAATAAATTAAAAATATGTCAGTAATCGCTAACACTTTTGGATGACATGCCTTTAATATCAAATTTAACAATTCGTAAATGAAATCAAATTTTTAGTTACTTCTATACTAATATTATAAAGCTGAAGAGTCTGTTCACTTGAACGCGTTAATATCAGTAACTAATGGTCCGATTTGAAAAATTCTGTCAAAGTGAGAGTCATTTATCGAGGAAAGGCTATAATATTTATCACTGTGCTATGTACCAATAGGAATGGACAGCCAATGACTAATGTTTTCACTTTTACTGCGTGTTAGCATTAGCCCAAAGTAACTATTCCACGCTGACGAAGTCGCGGGAAGAGCTAGTATGTATATAAACATATAGAAGCGGAATTATTAGTCATATAAATGTTAAAATTAATATTATTTTTGAATCTTTAATACTTACTTTGCCTGATAACAATCAACCAAATAGATGTCCAAATGAGCATCCACCTTGCTTTAATCTTATATTTGTCTTGGAATATTGGCAAAACTAGACGACCCACTATATCTGCTGTTGCCACCGCTGACATACAGAGGGCAGTTCCTTGTTTATCCATGAGCGCAACTTTCTGTAATTAATATTGCAAAATCATAAAATAATATTTCTTGTATCACTTTAACACTACGGATTTAAAAGTCACGTAAGATCATAAAGTCGAATGTGTGAAATGATTTTGAAAACAAAATTATTTTTTGGAGTGGTATTATTTTGAAGCGATTAAATTTCTAATTACGTTAAAGTACTTCGTAGGTGTTCATATCGTTTAGAATCAGTTATTAAAAATCTTAGACTATTTTGCGTAATTTTTATCAATCAATAAACTTTATATCTGAGGTCGTGCCTATGTTTTAACTTATTACAAACTACACTGAGATATTGACGATCTACTAATAGAATTTAGATTTACATAAAATGAGTAATCTTCTTCTATTTACTGTAATAAAAATGTAAAGTTAATTATCATATCGAATATAAATAACATAATTGGTTGTTTGTTAAATGCAGTTATTCTTTGGATATAATGAAAGATACTCAAGATAATAATGAAAATATTAGAATATTGTCATATGAAATTATCGTCAAAATTACCTGCAAGAAGAAAGGGTACAACATACTAAAGTTCTGAATAGATGTCACAGACAGAGCCGTACCAATAATGATGTTCAAGAATCTTGGACTGGATAGTAATGAGATATCCAACAAATCATATATTTTTCTGAATAACGTTTTATGTTGCGGCGCAACAATTATGTTATTGTTTTTGCCTGAAAATAATTAATAATATTAAAAAAATAGCAAAATTATAAACAATGTAATAACATTTATGTTAAGAGAATCACGATAAGATTTAAGAAAAACAAAAGTCCTATTTAGGCCTTAATTTTACAAACATGGTTTTAAATATGCGGTATATGATAACCGGCATTGTTGCGTTTCGCTCGGTCAGTGAGAGCGCCGGAGGCTAACCTCTCCTCACTTGCTCCCTTTCCTCTTCCCTTCCACCCTCCTCACCCAACACAGGCTGGTAACGCACTTGCGTCTCCCCTGGTGTTGCAAGTGTCCATGGACGGTGGTGATTGCTTAATATTAGGTGACCAAGCTATTCGTTTGCCTCCTATGATATAAAAAAAACGACATTTGCTATTTACTAGAAATTCGTTTTAGCAGCTCACTACGATGCGCTTAGTCGCATATCAGTATTAACTAGTAGCTAGTAATTCTGAAGTTTTTGTAATTTTTGGAAGGGCAAAATACTAACGAAAGTATTATTATTATCTATGGGTATGGATGGTCATTTTCTTCTCGTACAAATACAGTTTATTAATTTAATTGAATAATCTACCTATATTTCAAAATAAAAAATACTTTATTTAGTTTAGGCTCTAGGAAAACGCTTGTGAATGTCAAAATTACCACCGGTCCAGAAATCAACCGAGTCATTGAGATGAACTATCAAGAAACCTGGTCAGATTTAGCGTTTTACCGTACATATAGAAAAGATTAAAGATACAATTGTTCTTAACAGATGCATTCAAAGGGATATTAATTCTACATCACCATCGTTCACATAGATCGGACCTATAATAATAACCTTTTGACATGAAAATCAGCTTGACATGGTGCTTGTACCCATAATCCGGCAAATTCGTTATGTGCTTTAGAACTTAGTTAGAAAATTTAACACTGTTACTGTTTTACTGAGCTTAAAACATGGATTGACCAGTTTGTCTACAGTATTCGCTCACAGTCCTTTTATTCTTATTGAGGTACCAAAAGGAAATTATAGTAAAGAACTACGATTATATAAATAAATAATTTGCTCACCATTTAAACCGTTGATACTGGACTTGTTAATCATCGAATTTAACTCTTTATAACTAAGTGATTTTTGATTCCAGTCACATAACTTTTCATTGCCATTCAGCTCCGGTTCTGTAGCCCTTCTATTGATATTTAAACCGGATTCCTTAAGGATCTTTGAATTTTTCCTGATTACAATATCCTTGTGTTTTTGTTTTAGTAATTTTAAGTCTTCTTCAATAACTTCTTTTTCCACTTCCTTCATATGCCATTGGACAGGTTGTATTAACATAGTGCCGCAAATCTAAAATAATCGAATGAATATATAAATCTTTCATCATCATTTGAAAAAGATCAAAATTAAGCACTCTTTTATTAAAGTTTATAGAAACTAAATGATGCCCGCGAATCTGCGTTTTTTATCATCTAAACAAAACGTTCGAAGAAAAAAAATTGAAGGCATACATATACTTTGCTTACGAAACGTTTAGTTCCCCTCTCTTGCGCAAGCACATCACACCGTTTGTCTAACTAAAGACATCGTTGCATGCGTAGTGCCTAATTATACAAATCGTTGTTTAATAAAACTTCAACAGCTTTGTATGAAAGATATTATGATATATTTTCTAGATTAGGACGAAGTATCTAAGGAGAAAAATTAAAACAATTTGATCGAAATTTATCTAGTAGTTTTAGAGTGTTGCGTGCACAACAATAGATCTTTGATTTAATCATTTAGAAATTTTACAATAGATTCACATAAAATAAATAGAACTTACCCCGTGTAAACTCAAACCGGAGAGGATCAAGCATGTTCCTCGGAAACCATAATATTCTAACAGAAATCCCACCAAGTGAGGCATTAAGCTTTGTCCAACACCGGTGCCCACGTTCGCGAGACCCACAGCGCGACTCTTTCTTAACGTGAAGTAACTATTTATAGCCACAAATGATGAATTTTGGATAAAACCCAAACCTAGACCTAAAATGTTACCAATATTTATCATATTAAAAATAGAACAGTAAGTAAAATATTTTTATATAATAATGACTCTTAGATACCGTGCCATAAACATGTATTAAAATTCTGCGACAAACTTGAGATTTATTGAACAGAAAATGTCGTAATATCAATATACGTTAGTTGTTTAACAATTAAACATTATCATAAATTTGGTAAGCAATCAATTACATATAATGACCGACTTCCAATACATCTCTAGGTAACGCAAAAATTCATACATATATTTTTAATTTAATTAATTTAATAATATATTTACTTTTCACTTTTCAGTGCTTTATTAGTTTTTGATATCGAAGTCGGTTTAATTTTTTCTTTGTAAATATTTTTTATTTAGACTATTTTCTCTAACTGTTTTAACCACATATTTCAATTTCAGTGATTTCATAAATTTACTAAAGATAATTTATTTTTCAATTAATTCTTAATGTATATATTATATGTTATAAATTTACATATTATATATTATGCTAATATAAAATCAACCTACAATTTCATCAGTTAATTTTAAAGAGCATGTAAGATGTGGAATGTAACTCATGTTAAAAATATTAAATGCAGGATTAAGTAAGTAATGGTAATTGAAACGTAAGAGTAAAATCAAGGATGGTGAAACGTTTTTTTTTTCACTTACATATGTGTCTTTCATGCATTAGTGTGTGTAATGTACATTTTGATTAATTTAATTTATTTCTAATGCATTTTGTATAAAAAAAGCTTTGTGCACTTCTTCTTCATATAAACTTTAACTATGCCGAATTTCACGTTCATCCCTTCGCGCAATTTGCTTCAAAAAGGGTACAAAGTTTTCGCTTCACTTATTTAATATATAGAAGATACGATTATCATATGTTAGTGCGAATAATGTAGTCAAAACTCTATACCTTATGTCAAAGGTATAGAGATAAGTATAAATTAATTTAGATTCTAATATAAAATACTTATACATACCTAAAAATATTCCATAAGTTAAGATCAAATGCACAATATTTGTCGCAAAACCACTAAAGAATATGCCTACAGTACAAGAACAGGCTCCAACTACTGCTACGAATCTTGTTGATGTTAAATTAATTATTGCACCAGCAATTGGCCCACCTAAATTTGTGACGAACAACATCGTACTTAAGACAATAGCGGCACCCGCTGTGGTGTGACCCATTGCTTCTAAAGTATCTCCGTATAGTAAACTGAATAGTGACAGCATTGATTGATTGAATATCTGTAAGAAAATATATCTTAAAATACATAACATGGTTGAGCATATAATAAGCTCTACACTCTCTTCAGTAACGAGGACACTCGAACTGCCGCTCTGAAATCCATGAAAGATAGCCAGAAGTAAGTAAACGCATATACACAAAAAGAACAATAGAAACAAACGATATGAAAATACCAGAATAATAAAATAAGTTGAAAGCATGTTATATATGCAATTGTAATGATTCTGTAATAAGAAATTAAGGTCGAAATAAAGAAATTAGACGTAAGGAATGAACATAAGTCGGAAATGTAAAATAGCCTAAAATTATATGTGGTGTTCGAACAGGCTAACCACTGAGCAGTTATCAGTTTACAATCTATCTTACATCTTACTCCGTACATATGTATATTTTTTATAAATAATATTCATAAATAACTGGAACTAATAATAGAATAATATGTAGGTTATAAACAAATCAACCTCGTGGGTAAAGTCGTTATCAAACAATAAAAAAGATAATATAGCTGTAAGCAGTGGATATTCATCGAAATTAATAATCGATTTTTATCGTAAGGTCATTCTTTAGTAATAATGACAACAACACCAATTTTATTAAATGATATATAGCTTTATGTATATTTAATTAATGAACCCTTTAAGAAATGGATGTATATGTATTTTATAATAGTATATTTTATAGTTGGTGCTCGAGACTATCTTTAACCGACTTCGAAAAAGGAGGAGGTTACCCTGTTCGGTTGTATATATTTTTTTATGTATGGTAATCGATATCTCTGTCAATTGTAAACCGATTTTAATGATTTTTTTTTTATTTGAATCAGCTATGCTCAGAGGTGGTCCAGTATAAATTTAATAATCAATTTATTATCCGCTTTTCAGTGCCTTATGGGTTTTTGATATTGACGTCGGTTTTTTTTGTATTTTTTTATTTATTTTTATTTTATCTTTTATTTCATTTTATTGTAATTTGGTCATTATTACTTATGAATTTAAGTTTAAATCTATTTACTTTATTATTACTGCTCAACCCCTATCAACAAACGGAATTATATGTATCATGCATCTAAAAGTTATAAATAACTATTAGTAGAAGTCTCGTTAATATCGATTCAGCTATTTCGAAAACTGATTCCGACAAACAATGGGTTCTTCAATTTCATCCAATATGAAAATGAGTAACTAATTAAAATAAGGCTTTTGTCAAGAAACTAAAAAATATATTAGATTATTGGGATAAAAAGAAAAAAATATACTTACATTTGACAACGCTGCCCCTAATACGATCATCCATCCCCATTCTCCATCTGGAGGTTCTAATACTACCACTTTCTTTGTTTTTGGTGTAGACACCAATGCACTTTTTTCGGAAGACATTGCTGTTTACGAGGTAGTTGTTACTATAAATTATTCGACATAATGAGGCTGTATAAACCTAATGAATCTGAAACCAATGTTAAATCTGTTTATGGCATTAAACTGAATTATTTACAGTCTAAATCGAAAATGCTGATGTTTATGTGAATTTTTCTATGTTAAGTTTGTTGTTACGTCAAAAAAATTGCAAAAATAACCGACATCCAAGCCGGAGTGTTTTTGACCATACTTAGGCACCTACCTAGCTGTGGCGGATTTACAAATCTGCCACCTCTAAGGATCTCTCCAATTTGGTATCCGAGTTTATAATGTTTGTGCTCTATCTATCTAATTATACCACCCTTATATCGTAATTAATATAATTGTGGACTATGGTGTCGATGAATCACTTTCTATAATTATAAATGTAAAACTTTTTAATTTCTGTAAGAGAAAAAAAGATTTAGCCACAATTTTTCCACCCCTAAAATCTGCCGCCCTAGACTGCAGCTTACTCAGCCTACTGGTAAATCCACCATTGCTACCTAGTACCTATCTAATATGTCAATCAATATAGGTACATTCCCTATTCAATTTTGAGGAGTTCCCTGATGTTTTTTTTTAATTTAAGGTCTAAAGCTAATTTAATTCAAATAGGATCCATTTGAAAATATTCGCTTTCAAATAAAATAAACTTTCCAGATTGATTTATAAATGTCGAAATTCTGAGTTAACTTCCGTCAAATACCATTTTTTTATAAGCCTAAATTCAATCAATGACGCAGTAACCCTTAAGGAATGAATTTTCGAAAGTCCTTATTAAGTGATCATTTGTAATGTAAAAAAAATCTGTATATAAATTTTTACGATCTTAGTCCCAGTAATTTATACTGTGCGTTAATGTGACAGTAGAAAAGTTATTATTTTATATACATATAGCATAGCATACAGAGCTTAAACAATACCCTTTTTAAATTATTAGTTTACGCTTATTATTACAATATAAATTATTACTAATATAATTTATTACATTTGCGTCATAATAACAGAATATTCCATTATCTCGTGTCGGCGTGAAATCAGAGCAGTAACTGTTAATTACTATGTAAGTGATGCAACATACATATTTTTACGATGTAGGCGTGTGTGTTTACGGCACCACTTCATACGGGTAAAGTTCCATAGTTTGACCTTTTTATCTGCAGTCAAAGGTGGCCTTTGAAAACCACCTGTTTTATTAATTATTTATATTGGAAACCATTTACGTTGCGTTTATAGAGGACTTGAAAACATTTGTTTATTTTTTTATTGGAGCACGACAAAGTGACTGCACTATGCCTGATGGTAAGCATAGTACAATCGAAAAACATCGGCAACCACCGAGAGACAGATTATCCATCGCCGGTCGCCGCTGTCATGCCGGCCATAATGACGAGTCACCCGGTACTAGATATGCACAGGCTGATCTCGAAACGCGACGTGCAGAAGCGAGTCACTATGACGGGCTTTTTCGCCATATACATGGTGGTTGCGACCCAGTCGGGCTGTATAACCCTACCACCCCGGTATCGCCATTGCCTCGTTCGTTGATCAGCAGGGTGCACCACGTGCAGGTGAGGTTGGCTTGGATGTCTCCTTTTTTTTTCGAAATGGCTACACTATTGACCCAGCAAGGTCTTAACAGCTTCACCGGACTACTAAGGCGAGCCCTTAAGGCACTCAGCCGATTTTATTTTGGCAACCAACTCAAGGGTGCACGGCACACCTCGGCTTGGCTGTTGCCTATTGCATGCAAAATCGCGACCTATCTTAGCTAGGTAACTATTCATATATGTATGAGCTGTTGAAACGTATATGTGTACCAAGCATACACGCCTCAACAACTCCTCCATATATTTATTATTGGAAAATTGAGAGTTTTTCAGTTCGATAAGGAAAAAAAAAGTAAACCCTTCCACTTTCATGTGTAAGCGTGTAGCGTGCACGTGTGTGGGGGTGATCGTGTAGTGTTGTAGCGGTGATGTATATTTGTGTGTAACCGTATCGCGCAACTAACGCACTCAAGGGCTTCTTACCGAGGGATCGAACCTAGGCTTGAGCCGCTGCCGTGGGAGGCCTAATCGGGATAACTTGGGTGTCTCAAGTCTTAAGATGTTCCTCGACACCCCTTACACCCCAAAACCTTGCGCTTTCATGTGTATAAATGTAATAAGTACTTTCCCTAAACTACGCAACGGATTTTGAACCCATTTTCACTATAATTTAAAGCAGTTCTTTCATAATTTTTGTTTGTATAATAAGTGCATATCATATGTAACAAAAATATATGTGATCAATGCTTCAAAATTTTTTTTTGTACTCTAACATTAATGACGCTGACTAAATATTGTATTGTAATATACATACAAATATATTCCGGATTAAACAATATACTAGCGATTGTATATATTTATCTACTAAGAATTGTCTAAAGTATATATTTTTATAGTTTATACAGTATTATTAAATTTATTTGCGAAATTATTCTGATCAATATATTCAATCCTTATTCAATTAAATACGTTAGTTATTTTAGGTCTTCTAACATTAGTAACGCTAACAAAATATTATTTTGTAATATACGTACAAATATTATATTGCGATTGTATATATTTATCTACTAAGAATAGTCTAAAGTATATATCTTTATAGTTCATACAGTATTATTTGCGAAATTATTTTGATCAATATAGTCAATCCCTATTCAATTAAATATGTTAGTTATTTTAGGTCTCTAACGTAAGTCAAAGTTACTCTTTATAATATGTAGCTTAATAAATAGCTCAGAAAATATCACAGAAAATGAGGCACTGCAAAAAGTTTATCGTGTGACAAAAGTTACAATTGAATTTGAATATGCATCAACTACTTCGTTACTTAATAAATTGCACCCGCGTGAAACCAGAACGCTTGTCGTATTATATTTAAAATTCACAAAGAAACAACAACCATTATTAGCTTTAACAATCAATTGTATGCACTTATTGTGATGTAAATTCGAATTATTTTATATCGGAATGTATACCGATACTCTGATAATAATATTATCGGTCAAAGATCGTTACCTCACGCTCGGATATATGATGCGAATTTGACGTAACAATAAACTCGGGGTAACACGTGTTTTATAACAACACAAATCATTTTATAATGTTTTAATTATTATATTTTCTTCAAAATCACTATATATGGGGCATTCCACGTCAAATCGACCATTTTAATACCCGACTCCTTTTTTTTTTTCATTTTTACCACATAAAAAGTCGTTTACAAAAAAAACCTTTTTTTTATAAATGATCTAAAATATATCCCAATATAGAGAAGATATAAATAGCTATTTCAAAAAAGGTTTTGGCAAGGACAATGTTTTTGTTTTGCTTTGGGAAAAGAAATTTCCTGACAAATATTTTTAAAGGTAAAAAAATCAGCCAAATTTAAAGGAGTCACGTTTAAAATGGTCGATTTAACACGGAAAGCCGCATATATAACGTCACTCTTTCTTGACATAACATTTTAGTAATAAATAAACAAAATGCCACTATCGTTTCGTTTTTTGGTATTTGTTATCAGCAAAGTGGATTTATATGTCGGTACTACCTGAAAGACTGAAGATGTCTTTATATACTGATACGGATTTTGGCATTTTCCACTTTAGACCTAAATTGATAAAAATTATCGAGTTATGATTACTGTTCTAGAGTTTACAACACAGTACTTTTAAGATAGCACTTTTAAGTGTTTACTTTTGGGATACATTATTTTGACGTTGTCATATTAAAACTATACCTCCCGTATTTTGTCTTTTATTTCATTATTGATTTAAATAAATTATAAAAGAATAACATTTATATGCCTTCATCTTTTGCATGTTAACTCACTGACAATCTATAGCATATTTATATTAACTAGTGGGCGCCCAGTGGTCGCATTCGACAATAGTTAATTGATTTTGTAAAGTTTGAACTTTATTAGAGTTCTTTTGTCAAAGTGTATATATACTTCTACAATCAAAGGTTTTCATCATGGCTACTCAGTTATTTGCCATTTGCTATGATCTTTATTATATAATTATTAAACAAATCTATGTGTAAATGACAATGAAAATTAATTATAAATTGGAAACAAAAACTATGTGGTAATGCTCAAATTTAACCAAACATAACTTTACGAAAATAAAGAAATTTATCGCAACCCATGACACAATTTTCAATTAACTTTACACGACACCATGGGTGGGTGGTATTTCTGGGTGATATTGAATTAAATGTAGTCTGTTCATTATGAGAAATAGTGATATGCCCAGTATCATCGTTTGGAACAGTATTGGATACACAATACAATCAAAAGGTGAATCCAAGACAAAGATGTTTTTAATACTATCATTAGATTTTGAAAATATTTTTTTTTTTTGTCGCTACATGAGGTGAAATTGCAACATTGTAACCGCGGAGGTCTAAGCCATGGATTACTTTTATGAACGAAATTCTTATTATGATTATACAAAGTATTATTTGGCTCATTTTTTATTAAATCATCATTTGAAGTGAGTTCACTATAAAAAATAATAACCATTACAATAATAGTTATATGTTATAATATTGTTGAATGTAGGATGAAAAATGTTAATTGGAACGTAAGAGTTGAAAAATACATATAATCGAGCATAGCAACCACCTTCGCAACCTTTTTTGAAGTCGTTATTGACGGCCCTGTCAAAATGTCTTTTTTATTTACATGACTACGCTATTAGCCTTGCAAGGCTTTTACAACTTCACCGGATTATCAACACCGGACCGGACTTTTGAAATAGTTACTTTGGGCTAACGCTAACACGCAGCGGAAGCTTTCAAGAGGAAAAAAGCCATTTTGAAACATTCGTCATTAGTGCTCTGTTCCTATTGGTCTCAGCGTGATGATATATCCTAGCCTATAACCTTCCTCGACAAAAAAGCTATACAACACTAAAATAATTTTTCAAATCGTACCAATAGTTCCTGAGATCACACCCTACAACGTCACAAACAAACTTTACCTCTTTATAATATTAGTGTAGAATTAGTATGCATACGAAACTCTAACGAATATTGTAAATATGAATGAGAGCATGTTTGTTTGTTACCCTTGTATGCCTTAAATACTCAACTGGTCATCGTGATATAGGTTACCTTACATTCAGAACACAGTATTGATTCCGAGGGTTAGATTTATAAAAATTCCCACATCAAAACGTACAAAGCAAAATTTCATTGAACATATATAATATATCATTATACGATAATACTAAAACTACAATTAAAACATTTTTAACACAACTACGTGTTTTAACAATCAGCACTTGCAAAAATATACATAAAATATATTTTTATGCTCACCAGAGGATAGCTTATCAGCTCTCATGAAACTGATTAGACTTTAATCTACTTTTATCTGTACTTTCATAGGTGTTTTTCATATTGGTATCCCAATATCTGACATACAAAAATAAATTGTACTTAATATATCTATTAATATAGAACTAACAAAACAAAATTTACGCTTATATGAGCAAGTAATATCATTAAATATACATTTTATCAAATCAAAAACTTATTTTAAAGCGAGAGAGTATTTTATGGGTGATAGAGCCACGCTGAATTACTGGTTTTGACATGAATGTCTTGGCTCGCTCGGGGTAGATCACCCTCTTACAGAAAACTGACGTGAAGTAACAGTGCTTGCATTGTGGCGTTTTAATCGGTCTATGAGAGCGCCGGAGGACCACCTTCCCCTCTCCCTACCCTTCTCCCCTCTCCCCTACCATGAACACAAGTTGGCAAAGCACTTGTGACTCCCCTGGTGTCGCTAGTGTCTATGGACGGCGGTGATCATCTAACATCAGGTGATCCACCTGTTCGTTTACATCCTTTGATATAAAAAAAAGACTTATTTTCAGCAACCAATTTTTGTGCGACGTTCGTTTACCTCCTAGGGCATAAAAAAAAACTTTATAGTTATTTGTACGTGTGTTTCCATATAAAGAAAAAAAATATCAGTTTGACAGATCCACCCTGGCTTCACACGGGTATAGTTTATTTGTCTACTGGACCTGGACGAAGCCGCTAGTATGTGATAAATACATAAGATAGACTCCGATTCACATATTTTTTAAATACCCGGATGACAACAGATCAATCCGAAAAAACATTGTTTTATTAAACTAACTTCGTGGTTAATCGAATTCCTCTCTTATATGTCCTAAGAATCTTAATAAATCGTAAGACCAGACTTCTTTCAGTTTTATTACTTTTATTGCTATCCTCATATATTATAGGGAATTGGATGTAAAAATTGGATTGGGCTTACAGTAAAAAAATGTCTGTACTAATATAATATAGTACAAGGGATTATTTGTTTTTGTTGGTTTGAACGCACTTATCTCTGGAATTACAAATTAGCTCTGGAATATTTATTTTGCATTATATAGCCTGTTTATTGAGAAAGATTATAAGTTACCTGATACCATGCTATAATTCTTAGTAGCCGAGTAATTATCATAAAAAATATTTGCTAGGGGGAACAGAAAAACAAAAACGATATTAAATTGTACGCGCGGGCTGTATAACGTAGCATAAAGTAACAGCATCCGAAAGCGGATTAGCTTACTGACGAGAACCGAGCGTTATCATAGGCCGAAGTGTAAATGCCTATATCATCGAGATACAATACCGTAAGGTTCATACACGTGTTTGATTCTTTACGCAATAGATATCGTTTATACAGAATCTATTTGTAGGTGGTAGAGCCGCACTGAAGCTGTTACAGGCTTCGGCATAAATCGGTCGGCTCGCTTGTGGTAGTACTACCGTCTCACAGAAGCACCGACGTGAAGTAACAGTGCTTGCATTGTTGCGTTTCGTTCGGTCAGTGAAAGCGTCGAATGCTTCCCTCTCTCCTCTTCCCTCTCTCCTCTTCCCTTTCTTCTTCCGTCCCCCAACACATGATGGTAACGCACTTGCGAATCCTCGGGTGTTGCAAGTGTTTATGGGCGGTGGTGACCACTTAACATCATGTGACCCACCTAATCGGTTGTCTCTAATGATATAAAATATATTTGTATTGTTATTTGTTTGTGTTTAGTTTGTATAGTTATTGTTAAAATTTTGAAGTCGCATAATTTTTTTTTCCTACATAAATATTAGATGTAGATTAGATTTAAATATAAAAAATATGTTAAATTTATAACAACACGCATACGTATGTTAGGTAAATGTAAATTTTGTGTATATTATCTGAGTCAAATTTTACTAACGAATTCTAATTCTTATAGTCATACAAAAAGCTATAATAGCACACTAATTGTTAGGTAAACCCGGTTTCTCCAAGGTTATTTCTTACATTACGCCAATATTGTAGTGTTGCTCGTGAACCGTTGGGATTTTTTATACAAACAACTTTAGCAAAAATGTAACATAATATATAATAAAAAAACAATTTGTGAACAGTTACAAATAAAAGAACGGCAGTGACTCAATTCTAGTATTCTAATAAGTTCAGTTCCTAGGTATCTATTTAATAACAATAATAAACCAAATCAACATAATGCAGACTACATTCGGCTTCGAATTATTTTTTCGATTATCGTTATCAAGTAATGAAGAATATTCAACCCTTTAGGTGAAGTCACAAAAATTGACACAATTTACATATATCTTCAAAAGTTTTTTTAATAGAATTAATATATAATACCAATATAAATTAAATATAAAAAATTACCTAAACTCAGCTATACACCATTACAACATGCCTTTACAATAAAAGTATGGAATAAAGTTTTTGGCGGGTTTTTTAGACTGCCATATAGTGGATCTTACATTTTATTCATAATCTTGTGGTGGTGTTTTACATAGTATAGTTAGTTTATTGTGCATACGTGAAGTGAATGGAAAATAATACCACGGAGCATGAAATTCAGAGATGCCCAAAAACTCCCTGGAAGCTTCTAATAATGGAGCCACCATCTTGTTAGAATATTAAAATAATCACACGACGTTTGTAATATTATTAACTTCACGACAATGGCAGTTATAATCTGAAAGATAGGTTGCCAAAGAATAAAGATAAAAAAAGGTATGGAATAAACATTCATAAGAAGGGTGGATAGAATTATGAATGAATACATCTGACGTAGTTTGAAAATAACTCCAGTTAGTATGGCACAGGCATGTTATGAGGAGAGATGAAAGTCATTTAACTAGAAGAGTTTTGAATACTATGGTGGACGTTTATAAGTGTAGATGAAGACCGAAAAACGTGTGAATATTATATATGACATCTGACAGGAGAGAGTGGAAAAGGAAAACATGTTGTACCGACCCTACTTAGGTGGGATATAGGGTAAGAAGATAATGATGACTTTACTCTAAAAAGTAAGCAAAATAATATTTGTGAAATTGAAAATGTGTTTGATTTCATCATTATTGTTATTTCAGTATTGATTTTAATAAGTAGTAAATATACTAACAAAAGATAATGTTTTATCAAAAAATTATCATATTAATTTTCTTGATTAGCGAGAGTTATGTCGTCACCTTTTGACGTAAGTTCTATGAAGCAGTGCTTCATCATTTAAAAATTTATTATAAAGCACACATATATTATAAATAATAACCCTTACACTATAATAATAACTTCTACTCATTTTACTTCAATGCCCTATTTTTTTTCTTGCAATATATAAGAGACGCCATTACAAACCGTAACGAATATTTATTTAAAACTAGCTTTACCCGCAGCTCCGCACGACTTTTTAAAAATGGTATTAAAGAAACATAAATTTTGAGACCATGTATATTTATAGAAATTCTCTTTAAAAAACTGTAAATACGATACGCACGGTACTGAAAGCAGCATGTAGCGTATACATTAGATATCTAAATACTAACAGTGTATTAAATGAGGATTATCATCAGCAACATATTTAAACCTTAACCTTCCATGTAACTATCTCATTGCTTACTTACACTGTAGTACGAACTAATGAAACAATAACTTCAAATATTATTATAAAGATTTACATTTAATGTACATTGCTATAATAATTTCGATTTTGTGACTATACAAAATATAAACCGCTTGTCTGTTCTGAAAGAAATTTTATTATGGATCTCGTTACGTAATACCTTTATAGTTTAAAATCTTTTTATAATATCGAATTGTCGAATGTAGTGATAATGTCGAATTGCAAACAATATGCTGATAATTATTTCTCGAATTAAAAATAAAGAATGATTTAAAATCTTGCTAATGGAGACTTAGTCGCTGGTAACTGCTAGTCTAAAATAGAATAACCTTAATTAATTTTTATAAGGTTTACTATCTACCAGTAAAAGTCCCGCGAAAACAGGTCTAACCGTTTTGGAGATAGCACTGCGAGCGAAACCGTGGTTAACAGCTAGTACAAACTAAAATTGCCTTAATTACTTTTTATAAAGTTCGCTATCTACCAGTAAAAGTCCCGTGAACATCAGTGTAACCGTTATGAAGAAACCAGTGTGGGCGAAGTCACGGTTAACAGCTAGTATAAATTAAAATTACCTAAATTACTTTATATAAGGTCTGCTATCTGCCAGTGAAAGTCTCGTGAAGGTTTATCTAACCGTTTTAGAGATAGCTCTACGAGCGAAGCCACGGTTACCAGCTAGTATAAATTAAAATAGCTTGAATTACTTATTATAATGCAAGCTTTCTGCAAATGAAAGTTTCTTTAACATCAGTCAAACTGTTTTGGAGATAGTATTACGGGAAAAGCCACGGTTAACAGCTAGTCTAAATTAAAATAGACTGAATTACTTGTTATGATGTCCACAATGTCTTGGTGATAGTTACCTGAAAATATGTCTAACCGTTTTGGAGATAGCATTGCGGACAAAGCCGCGGTTAACACTTAGTCTAATTTAGAATAGCCTATGTCACCCGCTGTAATTTCAGGTATCTGTCATTGAAATTCCCGTCAAAATCGGTCCAGCCATTTCGGAGATTACCCGGAACAAACAGACAGATAGACCGGCAAAAATTTTAAAAATTGCATTTTTGTTATCAGAAGCGTATATACTTTCATACCCAATCAATAATTTTTTTTTATTTTGCTGTTACATACAGACACTTCATTTTTATTATATTTATTATAGAAGAAGATAACGTAATAAGACTTTGAAAATTTCATGCAAATTTTTTACTTGCAAAAATTTATTACTTGATGGAAATCACACGTTTTATTAAGACTAATCATGAAGTATCTTCATTTAGTTCATTGATATCTTGTGGCTATTATAGAAACCCACCTTATAAACGATTTACCGTTGGAAAAGGCTACATCACACTCCAAAAAGTTAGTTTATTTATACAACTCTTATCTATGTATATAAAATATTACAAAATGCAATATAAATGTATTTCCCGACTGACGATGTATTTTTTATAGTTTAAGTTTTTTATTTATTTTTATGAGCGTTAACGGTTCTATAGTAATAACTTCAAATTTTATATCATTATAAAATGTATTCCTATCTGCATAACACATAATCGACTCTTTTGGTGTTATGACAAACAATTTAAATACGTATTGAATACTTGCTTCAAAAAGGTTAGGTTTTAAATGCACCACGCTCGCCAAATGTTTCGCCATCTTGCTCTTTTGTCTCGTTTTGGTTAGGTTAGGTTAGACTTGCGAAAAAAGGATAACGCGAACTGGCCTCGGGCGAGCGCGGTGCATTTACTACGAAACCTTTTTAAAGCAAATATTTAATACGTATTTGACTTTTTTGTATAACATTGATAATGTTTTATTTACAATAAATATATTTAGCCATTTGACCGTGATTGAAGAATTAACTAAATCAAACTTACACACTTATATTGAGTGAAATAAAATATATAAAAAATGAGTCGTTACATTTCAAAGTTAGTAAAATCCAATTTTAGCCTTTGCTTTGCTTTAACGTTAATTTTCAAGATCTTCAAATTGTGTACATGTAAAATATGAGGATTATAAAAAAAAAACACTAAAAACTTTATGGACGGCAAAATTTGAACTTCGTTGTTGGTGTATAAAAATTAAAAATCTTTAAAAAAGTAGACATGTTTTATGAGCGATTAAAATTGGATTTAGCTCATTAAGATTTTTAATAACAGAAATATTGAGAACTATTTACATTTGAATATGTAATTTTTGAAATTATATTTTTTCAATAACACTATAAGTTACATGATATTGTAATTAACAAAAAAATCAATAATTATTTGTTCTTACCTAATTATGAAACGTGAACAGATCAGAATCTATTTGATAGCACGTGTGGCGCCATTCAACATATGTTATTCATAATCACTTCTTAGTTCGATGCCCCGTAGGTGATTATTTGACTCACCGACTATTGAAAATTCTTCATACAACCGTCCTGTTCGAAAACACAAACATCAATGAACAATGACATTACATATCACCAGCTGACTCAAGTGTTTGCGATATTGTGTAATGCCATTATTTGGATCGCAACTAATAGAATATACACATTTCACTTAATTTGTTATGCAACGGACTATTACCATTTTAGGCCTTTTCAGATGTTCTCCAAGGAGGTAATAGATTTGTTGATTTCACGTAAGAGTAAATTTAAAGCGTGTCAAGGTAATCTGTATATATAAAAAACAATTCTCGAATGTTCGTAAACGCATTACTTCTGAATGTAAATTTATTTGCCTATTTTTTGTTGTTGTTGTGTCTATAATTTCATAAAAGGTTTGTGTGAAATAAAATATTTAAAAAATCGTACAAATCATTGAAAAAATTGCGTTAATAAATCTCCGTATATGTGTGGCGCAAATAACCGAGACAAAACACACTCACTCTACTCAAGAATATGTAAAAGATAGTAACAGAATTGTCAGACCGACGTTCAGTTCTTCAGTTACCATTTTAATTTAATGGCATGGTTGTACCATAAAATATATAGTACTAATTTTTACTTCGGTACGACTCTGAAAAGCCGTAGCGGCCGATTAATACGTATCGTAACACAGGACTAAGAATATAATCAAAAATTCCGTGTTAAGCATAGAAAGAATACGAAGAAGCTTGAAGCTTCAGATGATTAAAATAATAATATTGTGATACTGTCAATAAAAACTAGAGGTAGATGACCTTTCTTGAACTGGATATCGCCTGAGAACGATCTATTACCGAAAAAAAATCACTCAATCAAAACTGTTGTTATCCGGAGCGACGTGTTTTCGATAACATGTTTTAAAATCTGAAATTAATTAGATATTTATTTTGTGAAAAAGTTTTAGTTCACGTATTTGATAAGTGAATTCACTAGTTTGTACCCGCGGTTTCATCTAGGTGAATATATTACTGTACCTGTAAGATATTATTAACGTTATCTTTCAAAAACAGTAAAATATGATATTCTCTCTTTGTCTGTGTATCCGAGTGCATCTGTTTTCAACTTTTAAGGTTACTTGACTTGCATTTTATTCAATTTTTAACCGACTTCGAAAAAGGAGGAGGTTCTATGTTCGGGTGTATGATTTTTTTTTATGTCTGTTAATCGATATCTCCGTCAATTGTGAACCGATTTTAATGATTCTTTTTTTGTTTGATTCAACTATACTCAGAGGTGGTCCCATATAATTTCAACTTTCATTCAACCCCTAAGGGGGTGAAATATCGTTTATTTGATTTTCACCCAGTTCGTGTCTACGTATTTTCGTGTACTTGAAACCGATTTTATTTGAATCACCGATACGTGGGAATGGTGTTCTTCAAATTAAAATAGATCCAACCATAAGGTTTGAACATAAAGGGATGAATAAAGCTTATATGAATAAATAAACTTCCCCATAAGCAAATTTTTAAGAAAACTTGGAACAACCCGTGGAATAAGAATGTCATTTAATCAATCCAGATTTGATCATGAAAATGGAGAAATTGGAATGGAACTCTTCAACGGCTTACAGTAGCTATCTTGTGTATGGGTACATATGATTTGTTTTGACGAGGAATTACATGTAGGGTTTTGACTGTTGAGGCAATTCCCGTGAAGCGGACATTAGGAAAGATGAGGTTCTGAAATTCGTTCACAATCAACCTAATTTGACCAGTTGGATCTAGTACGGTCTAATATCATGTTTGTTTGTCAAATTATGAACTTCTGAAGAACAATTACTTCTGTATCAAATTAAATCAAAGTCATGTACTCGAAGAATATCTAGAAGTATGGTGATAAGTCACTTTATATTTTTCTTTATTCTTTTAGTTATTGTTCAGACCTTTCGATATTATTATAAAACAACAGGTATACAGGTAGCCGCTTATATATAGGTAGTCTACTAGTTAGCCTAGCTACTAGAAGTCTAATTACAATCACTATGAATGAATTCCAGATCTTCACCTTTATTTGTTGTCTACTTCACATCAAATACAACTGTTATCAAAAAGGCCGTAGCCATGATCAGAGTAAGAGCGTAAGCGTTGCGGAAGGATTAATAGATTAAGATTCTTCTCTACCTAGACATATATTGGAAGTAGCGAAAATATTCATACATTTTATTTAATTTGGTTAATTTAATAATATATTTATTTTTCACTTTTCAGTGCTTTATAAGTTTTTGCTATCGAAGTCGGTTTAATTTTTTTTGTAAAAATTTTCTTGAATGTTTTCTCGATCTGACTACGCTATTGACCCAGCAAGGTGTTAACAGCATCACCGGACTACTTAGGCGAGCACTTAAGGCACTCAGCCGATTTTATTTTGGCAACCAGCTCAAGGGTGCACGGCACACCTCGGCTTGGCTGTTGCCTGTTGCATACAAAATCGCGACCTATCATAGCTAACCTAGCTAACTATTCATATATGAATGACTTGTTGAAACGTATATGTGTACCAAGCATACACGCCTCAACAACTCCTCCATATATTTATTATCGGAAAATTGAGTTTTTCAGTTCGATAAGGGAAAAAAAGTAAACCCTTCCACTTTTATGTGTAAGCGTGTAGGCGTGCACGTGAGTTGGGGTGATCATGTAGTGTTGTAGCGGTGATGTATATTTGTGTGTCACCGTATCGCGCAAGCAACGCACTCAAGGGCTCCCTACCGAGGGATCGTACCTAGGCTTGAGCCGCTGCCTTAGGAGGCCAAATCGGGTGTGCGGGAGCGAAATTAACCCTTAGACCACGGTGGCGTGATCTGTGGTTACGCGGGCGTGGGCGTGAGAACGCTCTGTTTCGAGAGACTGGCTGGTACTGATCGTTTGCTGACGTGATTAAATCAGGAGGGTCGGTAAAAATGTGTCACGGACGTCTTTTATAACGCGCAGCGTTAGGTACGAGTTCATAGTTTGCGGCGGATACCACTAACGGACTTGGATGATTCGCGGCTTTCTTGAAATAGCTACTCGTGAGTGATTTTATATACGCCCAGATGGATGGCATTTCCAGGTCCCTGAGAAACTAATCACCGAGTGTGCTAACGGCTTCTTCGATGCGATTCTTGAGCCGATCCAGCCGCCAGCCGGAAGCGTAGATAACTGTATCATCAGCTCTTGAATGTTTCAAATTAATCTATACTAATATTATAATATATATATATATATATATATATATTATGTTCGTAGAATTCAACATGATCTAGTATTTCTTCATAAATTGCTGCACAATTATATTTCATCTCCCTCCTTGCTAGAGTCTCTTAATTTTAACACCAATTTCAATTATCGTATTCCTAAAACATTTATTCTTAAAACTTATATGAATAATACTTCTTATTTCAACCCAATTGTACGTATGACTCGTTTATATAATGAGCTCGCAAGCAAACACGTTTCATTAGACATATTTGACCATCGGGCATTCAAATTCAAAAAAACAGTTAAACGCATTTTATATCCATGACCATCTCAACAACAGTTTCTATATTATATTTTAATATTCATTATTTATGTTTGCCAACTTGTTATTTTTTTTTCTTCCATGTGGTAATTTTAGTTTTCATAATTGAATTCATTTGAACTTTTTCGTTTATTCTTTTATATATAGTTCAAATAATCCAATGTTTCTAAATATTTAAACAATTATTATTTCCTTATTATTATTATGAATAGTGTAAGTTAAGTTTCTATGTGATAAAGCGTTTTAGGTCTTTAGTTTAGTATATTTTTTTATTATTGCTATTGTATTATTATTTTTGATTGTCGACTGTTGCTTTATCCATGCGTAAATAAATAAATAAATAAAGAGGTAAAGTTTGTGAGTTTGTGACGTTGTGATGTTGTGACGTTGTAGGGGGTAATCTCAGGAACTACTGGTCCGATTTGAATAATTCTTTCAGTGTTATATAGCTCATTACAGGCTATATATCATCACGCTAAGACCAATAGGAGCGGAGCACAGATGAAAAATGTTTCAAAATCGGGATGTTTTTCCTTTTGAGAACGCTAACGAAGTCGCGGGCAGAGGCTAGTCCGATTATATATCCGATAGTTACATAGATATTTCACAATTAGTGGGTGGCCCTCGAGTCCTCATGAGCGAGGGCAGCTATATTTGCAAATTATTAATTTAGATATAAAGAGTAATTATTTGAATACTAAGTAATTAATTGAAAATTAATACATACGTGAAGAACGTTTCATCCCAGTATAAATTAATTTTTAAAATATCTCAGCCTGTATGTATTGTGTGTTAAAATGAGTAATAAATCGTCTGTTCCCAATTTAATTGCTATCACCATACACATAGTGATAAATCCGTCACAATAGCTTATATTATAAAATGTACAATAACATATTTAATTTCGTTGCGGAGTTTTCATAATATTTCAGTAAATTCTTCAAGATATCTAAGGATTATCATTTATATCTATATCATCGTTTGCAGCTAAGGGATTACGTATGTACATCCTTGTTTGATCAGCACGTGTATGTTTCGTGCATTACGTGATAAGATTCGAAATATCTACCTACTAACAACGCTCGCGGCTTCATCGCGAGTTACAATGGTATCGTTAAGTTATTATTTCCACAAAGATTTTGAACCATTTCATTTAGTATGATAAAATTATATTTGTCGAGTTTTGTATGTCCCATTTCACAGTCTTAGTTTGGTCAATTAGAATTAAATAAAATGATTATTAATAACAATAATCAATTATGAGTTAAAATAATTGTTAAATTTTGGGTAAGTACTGTATTCAAAAAGCAATATCCATTGTAAATAATTCCCTTCTGCAGCATAATATTGGTTAATTTTAACGGTTTTAGTAAAAAAATATTTCTACATACTAGCAATATATTAGTACAAATTTGATTTATTTCTGATAACTTCTTCTATAAATTACCTAATGTAACAAAACATACGCTAAATCTTGGTGAGTTATATAAAAAAAGAATTATGATAACTGATTCAGTGAGCTTTAAATGTACAAACAGAATGACATGACGAAGATATTTACAATTTAAAAATAACAGTCATAAGATAGAATTTTCCACCTACACATATATAGGTTATAAGTTTTTAATTAAACCTCTATGTATTCAAATGTAGTTCATAAGAGAAATTGGTTTTACAATTCCCATAATTAAAACAATTTCTTAGTTAAGTACCAATAAATACAAAAAATACTACACATTTAATAAAAAAAAAAACTAATTTATTTAAAAAAAAATTTATTTATCTTTCTTAGCGGCTTTTATGCCAACGTAGCTTATTGTTACAGTTGTAAATCTGAGAATATAAAATTCATTGTGTATAGTAGTATTTTTTAATTGTATATATTATATGTCCAAACTTCGTAGCACTAGATCTCTTTCCAAGAACTCACTATACAAATATACAGGTCTAACAGACGCTTTCTATATTATCTAGGGATTGATCTTCTTCTTGTAAACTCCATTACACCTCCTTAATAAGCAAAAGGATGTTGGATTATTTATTAGTTGGATAGAGTGATAAAGTAGATCTTCCAATATAAATTGTTAGCTGAAAAATATGTGATAGATCACTAATCTGTGTAATATTTAAAAACACAATTAATTAGAATTACAATAATCTTAATGGTGTTTGAAATATATTTTACTGAAAGTATTATATTCAATTTGAATAAATACATGTTTCTTATATATCCAAAACCATTTAAGTAATCTTATCTCTTATAATCCACGAGATTTATCAGTTGCTTAATAAGTACTTGCTATCAACTTCAACGAAGGAGAATTAATATCTTTAAATAATAGAGCCAATATTAAAGATTTTTGAATTATTATGTAAAGAAACTATTCTTAAACAATTAATACCTTAAACAAAATATAAATGTCGATTATAAATCGAAAAAAACTTTCTAATACAAATGAATTCTAAAGGTACTGCGTTCGAGGATAGTCACAAAGACAAATCGTCGCAATTTCAAGCGACTAAGGATATAGTGAAAGCTGGTGATACCGTACTGGCTTACTAAGAAAGGGATGTACCCCGTGACAATGTTCAAATTAACGAGGGCCGCTCCGTTTGAAATTTACATGGGTATGCATGTTGCGCTCTCAGATAGTTCTGTACAGGCAATTGAATTTACTGCTACGAATAGTTTCGGAATTCTAGATCTGAGTAAACGACTTGCACAGGAAATTATAATTAAAGAAGATTCAAATTAACTGTGACCCAGGGTTAAGAGTTTTCTTTTATACTAGTAAATCTATACCGGACGCTTTAAACGAAGTTGTTTCAAGAGGATATTTATAGTATACTCATGTCGTTTGAATATCAAATATCAGGTAGTACAGTAAGTAACAGTGCTTGCATTGTTGCGTTTCGTTCGGTCAGTTAGAGTGCCGGAGGCCCATCTACTCTCCCCTCGCTCTTCCCCCCAAATACAGGCTAGCAACGTGCTTGCGACTCACCTGATGTTGCAATTGTCTATGAACGACGGTGATCATTTAACATCAGGTGACCCGCCTGTTCGTATGCCTCCTATGACATAAAAAAATAGCCTAATATACTGATGACATTTTATTGACTTCATTGCGAATAAAGATGATATGGAAAAAAAGATACCATAATATTTCATTAAAATCTCACCTAATATTCCATGACGATATGTTCTAAGATAGTATAACATATTAAGCGTTTTCGGGGTGTAAGGGGTATCGAGTAACATCTTAAGACTTGAAATACCCAAGCCAACCTCACCTGCACGTGGTGCACCCTGCTGAAGAACGAACGAGGCAATGGCGAAAGCGGGGTGGTAGGGTTTTACAGCCCGACTGGGTCGCAACCACCATGCATATGGCGAATAAGTCCCTCATAGTGACTCGCTTCTGCGCGTCGCGTTTCGGGATCAGCCTGTGCATATCCAGTACCGGGTGACTTTCGTCATTATGGCCGGCATGACAGCGGCAACTGGCGATGGATAATCTGTCTCTCGGTGGTTGCCGATGTTTTTGGATTGTACTATGCTTAACGTCAGGCATAGTGCAGTCACTATGTCGTGCTTCGATAAAAAAAAAAAATGATGCATTTGCCAGAAAACGCTACATGGCGATAGACTTTTAATCTGCAGATGATAATGAGACAAGTGAGCATGAGAAATTGCCCATCACCGTTCTTATGGTTTTTTTTTCGAGCTGTTTCCCATTACAGATTACTCGGCTGAATTGTAAAGTTCGATTTCACGTCGATCGACGTGTTGGCCGTGCGTTGTAATACTAAATATATAAAATATACATTGTCTTAGCTGTAAAATATTAATTGTTTATATATAACTTCTTCAATTAAAAGACATGATACATACATTTTTCAATATTTTGATTTACTTTGTATACATACATATATTTTTAGGATAATATAATGTTATCTTAGATTTGTAATTTGACGTCTTTAAAATATTCAGCCATCCCAAAAGTACTGACACTGTATTAATGAATAAATATTGATTTATTTATTCAGTATTTTGAATTATGTAAGTTATGTAGTTTTTAAATATAGAATTATCTCTACCATTAGTACCAAGTTGAAAGAAAAGAGATTATTTTCAATTTCACATTTCGTTTCAATAATATAACTAAATCCATATTTCAATAACTTCATAGAGGTAAACAACAAGATTAGAGGGCAAAATCGTAATTAAAATAGATGGTACATCTAAAATAATTTACCACAGTAACAACGAAACGATGAAAATAGATTGCTCCTTAATAAAGTTCGTAGCAAACGATTTACCAATTCAGAAGGAAGTTAAAATTGGCAAACTTTAATTAAAATGAATCTCATCGCGATTTCCTCGTTTCCTTGATAAGTCAATAATTTATTTGTTTGGTCATATTAAAATCTATTTCAGTATAGTATTTGTATGAAAACTAGAATAACTGGGGCTATGGTTTCGTAGAGCGCTTAACATGCAATCCGATTCAACTAATGCCGCCTAATCCTTACAAGTGGCTCGCAAATGGTCCGCAACGCATTGGGAAAGCCCAGCTTGAATTTCTAGTTAGTAATTGATGTTAATCCTCCAATAAATCAGAAGAATTTACAAAATATTTTTACAATTTCTATTATAAAGATGTTAGGTTAAAACGTTCTCATTTTTATAAAACAATATTCAGTTTTAATATTGTCTTTGCTATGGATACCCAAGCATATATAGCACACACAAACTACAAATATATAAACAGAGCATAAATTTATAAGAGTTACAATAAGTGTAGGGTGAATTTTACAATATATGGGGTGGGAAAAGCGACTGGGACATGGAAGAAAATTGCATTGCGTTTTTTTTTTTAATTTATTGAGGGGCTTTTATGTTTATTACCCCATCCATTGAACATTGAAAATATAATTTTATTGTAGTCCGGTGAAGCTGTAAAGACCTTGCCAGGTCAATAGCGTAGTCAGTTCGAAAAAAAAAAAAAAAAAACATTGAAAATATAATTTTACTTAAACCAAATATTATTATGTTTTTAAAAGTAAGAATAAAGTTTATAACAGTTTTTTTTTTTTATCTAAATCCAATATCAAAACAAAGAGAAGTGCAAATAGATAAATATTCACTAGATTACTGTACCAGTTCCCAAGATTTGTGATATGGTAAAATATATTGTACTGATTTCAAATTGCAAATAAATGCAATGATTTTTCTTTTGTGTTAAATAAAATTTCATATTACATTAATGATTGTGTCTGTTAGAATACCAATAACTTAAGTTGAATAAAAACTTTCAAATATTTTAATGCCCACTAAAAGTATATAAGTATATCTTATTCTAAATGAATCCTCTTCAGTTCCGGTGTGCAATGTGGCGGGGGGCGAGACGCAGCGAGGCGGAATAGAGAACGGAAGGTACTTCTCGGAAACAGGATGGTGTAAGATAAAGAGAACATTTCCTATAGCACGTCTTCGAAGATTTACCAGATTTACGAAAGATATCTTTCTTTTTATTATTAATTGTCGAAAAGGGGTAACTTGTGCGTCAGCTTTTCAGTACTAAAAAGGTACCCATTTAATGCTTGGTAAGCTAAAGTGTTAGAAAGTTGCGAGTTAAAAAACATTTTTTATATGTTTAATTAACCTCGTGTCTTATCAGGTACATTAAAGTTGTTCAAAATATAATTTGTAAATATTATTATAAGATCAAGAACATATTCTCTAAATTCTTCCGAAGACGATACCTAAAAGGTAACTTAACCTCTAATAACTTAACGTAAAACTTTTATTATATATTAACAAAACGTTTTATAACTAAATAAAAAATCAATAATCCATTTTTGATATCATACGTTACAAATGCAAATCATAACGTCTTACGTCAGACTTTGCGAAACATAGTGCCAATATTAACAATACACATGACGTATTAATATTGAGGAAAAATATATTATTATTTAGAATGTCATGACGTCGCGCGTCGTGTCAATTCAAAGGCATGACAACATAATAGTAGTAATGAAAACCAACGCTTTAATACAAACGTAAAGATAAAATTATGAAATATTTTTTGTACATATAAAATATGTCATTTAGCCGAAACAAAAGTATTTACAAAATAGTGTCTTCATCATTATTATGATAATTGGCAAGCATTACGTATCATAAAGCTTTAAGTCGAATTAATTTTCATGCACAGGGGGTTTGTAGCTGTTTTTAACAGTGCAATCATCTCAATATTGTCTCGGATTCCAATAACAATTACGTAATAAGCATTAGTATTATTATTAATCAGTGAATGTTACCAAAATAGTCACCATTTTTTTATATCATAGTAGACAAACAAACAGACGGGTCACCTGATGTTAAGTGATCACCGCTGTCTATACACAATAGCATCACCAGGGGAGTCGCAAGTAAATTGCCAGCCTGTGTTTGGGGAGGGAGGAGGAGAAGGGGAAGAGAAGAGGGAGAAGTGAGGAAAGGTGGGCCTCCGGCGCTCTCATTGACCGAACAAAACGCAATAATGTAAGCACTGTTACTTCACGTCGATTTTCTTTGGGTCGGGTGGTACTACCGCGGACGAGCCGACGTATTAATGCTGAAGCCTCTACCACCTACTAATATAATGTAATAAAGTAAAATGAAAATAATTTAAAATATACATGAAATATTTTGTTAATAAAAGATAAATTAAACTATTACCGGTAATGATAATAAAACCTGTCACATGTTTAATTCACTCTTTATTATACTTACTAGCTTTTTTTTTTTTTTTTTTACGTGGGGAAATCCCTTATGGATACCCACCCTCCCGGGGGAGAGAGTGGGATATGTCCGACTCGCACGGACTAAAACCCCACGGTGTACCGACAGACCGTGATGTTGGGGCGGCAAGGGATCGTTCTATGCTATTCCCCTTGAATAGCCGCCCCAACGGTCCACCCGGCGGAAGGTTGCCGCCGGGCTCCTACCTATAGAGAGGCAGCTGGGCACACGCCAGCTGCCCCTCCTCGTCCGCCGGATCTGTGCAATGAGGGGATGAGCCCCCCGACTGCATCCCCTCAGATCCGGCTACGGTGGCAGGAGGAGTTGGGCAAAGCGCCGCCTCCTCCTGCCAGTCCTCCTATGGTGAAGACGGTTACTGAGGGGGTCCGCCTCACGGGCCCTCTCCGCTGCCTCCTTTTGCGAGATGACTTCCTCGCAAAAGGAGGCCACTGCTCGCCACGCCTGTTCGCTACCGAGCATGGACGAGACCACGCTCGGCAGCGATAAATCCTCTCCTACCACCGCCACCAGAGTGCGGCGCTCCACCTCCCACGTAGCACACTCAGAGAGAGTGTGCTGTGCGGTATCTTCCTCAGCGCCGCACTCATGGCAGGCGGCGGTCAGCTCCCTGCGAGCGATCCGGTGCAGGTACCACCCGAAACAACCATGTCCGGTTAGCACCTGCACCAGCCTGAACGACAGGGAGCCCCATCTCCTCTCAATCCACTCCCGCAGGACCGGGCGGACGGCGTCGACGGTGTGCCTCCCGAAGCGCGCGTCCGCCAGGTCCTGCATCCACCTTCCTACAGCCTCTTCTCGTATCTCCCGCCTTTTAGCTTCTATCTCCCTGGGAGCCGGAGGCTCCCTACTACGCCTCCTCGCCGCCGTGAATTCGTACACGGCGGCGAGCACCCCAGCTTCCAGCTCCCAGGGAAGGGAGCCGGCAAGCGCAAAGGCCGCCGCCGATGATACCGTCCGGTATGCCCGGATTGCCCTCAGTGCCACCGTACGCTGCGTACTACGCAGCGCGCGCACGTTGGTGGCACCGAGAGCATCAGCCCAGACCGGTGCCCCGTAGGCGGCCATCGCCCACACGACTCCCATGAAGAGTCGACGGCACCCGGCACCTGGCCCCCCAATATTGGGGAGCAGCCGGCCGAGTGCCGCCGCCGCCCTAGCAATTCGCGGCCCGAGCCCCACAAAGTGGGGCTCAAACCGCCAGCGCCCGTCCAAGGTGAGGCCCAGGTACCTCATGTGGGCACCCACCTTGATCCGGGCGCCCTCCACCATAATGTGGGCCCCAGGTGGTGGCCCCCGCCGAGGCCCATGAAAAAGTATGGCCTCGGTCTTCTCGAGGGCCACCCTGAGGCCCAACCTTCTTATGCGCCTGACCACGAGGGTTGTGGCCATCGTGGCCAGGCGCTCTACCTCTCTCCAGTCATCCCCCCCGGGCTACGACTAGGGTGTCATCCGCGTAGCAGATTAGGCGCGCTCCATACGGGAGCGCGCCGCGGAGCACCCAGTCGTAGCCCATGTTCCACAGGAGCGGCCCCAGGACCGACCCCTGTGGAACGCCCCGCCTTGTAGCCCGCTGGACCATCCGTCCGTCGCCGTTGACGTATGCGACCTCCCTGTCCTCCAGGTATGCCTCCAACAGCCGCCGCAGGTACGGAGGCACTCCGAAATATCGGAGAGCCTCCCGTATGACACCATGCGGCAGGCTGTTGAAGGCGTTGGCGATGTCTAGGGACACCGCCAAGACCCTCTCCCCTTGGGAGATCGCCTCCGTCGACAGCGACTTTAGGAGGCACAGGGCGTCCACTGTGGAACGCCCTGTGCGGAAGCCGAACTGCGCGTCCGACAAATTTGGCCCCACTCCCTCCAGGTGCATTATACTTACTAGCTGACCCAGCCAAGCGTTTCTGTGGCTCAGTTATTATATCATTACATATTCATAAGAATTCATAAATGTTGTTGATAATCTATACTTTTATTATAAAGAGGTAGTCTAAGCGTGATGATATATAGCCCATAACCATCCTTGATAAATGAGCGATATGACATTGAAAGAATTTTTCAAATCGAACCAGTAGTTCCTGAGATTACCCCCTACAACGTCACAATCTCACAAACTTTACCTCTTTATAATAGAAGTATGGATTAATTGTCTAATTTGTTCATAAATGTCCAATTTGCACCAAATAAAATTTCACAATATTTTCACAGTTAGGTACATATGAAAACCGATTTGCGTTATAGGTTTAATTTGAACGTTGTCTTTCAAAATAATCATCATGGAATAATATAAGAATGTGACTAAAAGTTAGTAATCTCTGTGAACTAATAAAATTAAGTGCTTCGTCATTAATTATTTCTAAAAGCGTTGTCTGCCAGTTTAAAGAATCGCGGCTCTTTTGAGCGTCAGCCATTGATGTGTAGACAGGTGCGTTGTTCACAAAACTTTTTGAAAGAGAAACTTCGCAGACTGCTGAGCGTGTGATATTTGCATGCTTCGCTTTTTTGTGCTCTATAACTGTTGTGGTAATTTTTTTGCTGAAATTCTGAATTTTTGTGGTATCAATATTTGTACTACCGAATGAGAAAAGTGAAATGTTATAATTCTAATAGTTTTTGAGTAATGTTCGATCGTACGTTTACTGTACTTATATCTAGAGTAAAATAGCATTACTCGCTTTGCTATTAGCATCTCATTGTTAAATGGTCTCAACTAGGATTGCAAACCTATGCCACGTACGAGGATCTTCGCTGCATTTTGGCTGCAACGATAGGAGAGGATTTGTCGCTACCCAGAGTAGTGGAAATCATGCACAACAGCAAAATTAGGTGATGCCCTCCTTCTGTGAGGAAGTCATCTGGCGGAAAGAGGTGGCAAAGGAAGTCTGCTAGGGAGGGTCGTTAAAGCAATCTTTTCTAGCAATGGAGGGCTGGAGCAAAGAGGTGTTACGCTCGTTCTCATTTCCAGCATAGCCAAGCTTACGATACGCTGGTGTAAGGCAGAGAAATATCCTCTTTACCCATGAAAAAAATTTCACGATTGAAGAACACTACAATAGTAAAATGATAAAGTGTACGCTCACACTTCTAAAGAAGCTGTTCAAGTGGTCGGAAAGGTATAACGTGGTCATCATCCTGCGTCAGTGATGGTTTGGTGGGGTGTGTCTTATCAAGGAGTGACAAAACTACATTTTTGTGAAAAAAGTAGTGAAAACTCCAGCTAAAGTGTATACAGTCTTGGATCATGTTGTGAAATCTCTCAACAACATACTTTTTAAAGATATACCGTGGACTTTCCAGCAGGATTTTGCACCTGGTCATAAGACACGAACTACTTGGCTCGTGCCTTGCTTGAAACCAACGTTCCGGAGTTTATAAGAGCTGAAGACTGGCCCTCATCTAGATCAGACCTCAACACGTTAGACATCAAATTATGGTCAGTTTTAAAGGACAGGGCCTGCTCTAAAGGACACAGCGATATTGTTTCTCTTAAAAAACTTTGTAGCAAGCAGTGGCGAAATTTTCCTTGGAAACAGTACGTAAATCCATAGATTCGAGGCCAAACAGATTAAAGGCCTGTATAAAAGACAAAGGTGGTCATTTCGAATAGATTTTTTTATTGGTGAGACTAATAAATATGTAATTATCAATTTTAATAATATTAAATTAGTTCATTAAAAAATTTGCATGTTCGTTTTTTGACCGACTGCCTGCCTGCCTGCCTGCCTGCTCTGTTATGTATTAATTGTTATTTTTCTAGAATAAATAAGATATGGGTTAATTCACGATATTCTTCTGAACCCTTTTATAGTCTGATGTATCATATTATAAAATTATTGTGGTATGTATTCGTAAAATTATAGGTTATAAAATACAACATTCTGTTATCTACCGATTATTTTGTAACAAAAAAACTAACTTTATTAACAATACATATACGACACCTAACATTATAGAATGATTGTTCTTGGTATATGCATATTGGATGTAGTATCTAATTTATGTAGAATCTCCTTCGTGTTTCGCCTCTGTCAGCCGCAAGGCTCCGCTCAAGTGATTAGTGCCAGTGTTTAGTGCAGTTAACTGCTTCGGACACATTCTCAACTGTACCCGGATACCAACGTAACAGAATATAATTGTTTCGGATTTCAGATTTAACTTCCCTTTCCTATCGAAAATATACTTTTTCTCAATCTAATATTATTATTACTATCAGACTAAATAAATACATACATAAATTAAGTGTTAATTTTGTGATTCAATATTAAAATCATAATTTAATAAAAGTGAAAACGATGAAATAAATTTGTAAATTAGACATATAAACAAAATTGAAATTCCTATACTTTACAAATAAAATTCATTTCTTAAGCTCATAATATAATTGCATGTTTATTAGTTCTTTAATTTACTTATAGTGGAAATAACGATCAAAATAAATTATAAAAAATAAAATTAATAAACTTTTTATAAGAAGTTTGAAATCTGAATAATAATAAAACTTATATGAATTAATCATTGATAATAAATACACAATTTAAAAATGGTGAAGTAGAAACAAAACTCACATTAACAAACATTTTGTAGTCTAATAACAAAAACTAAACAAAATTTCGATTTTTTTAATTGTAGCACGGCAAAATGACTACACTATGCCTGATGGTAAGCACAGTAAAATCCAAAAACAATAGCGACCACGGAGTGACATACTATCCATCGCCGGTCGCCACTATCATGCCGGCCTGCAAAAAACTGGATATGCACAGGCTGTTCCCGAAACGCGACGCGCAGAAGCGAGCCATTATTAAGTGCTTTTTGCAGATAAATTAATTATAATTATTATTTTGTCCCTCAATGCGACTAAAGAAGTTTTCACTCCAAAACCTCAATAATATTAAATCTAAAAAAAATAATTATACTTTATACAGGCTGGAAGTTTAGAAAGTATCAATATTTATGGCGGTATCTCTGCACTCGATTCTCGGTCTAAATAAAAAAATAAGTGCTTAATATTTGACCTATCTAGAAGAATACAAAAATTATATATAATCTTCTATGCGTCTATGTTAATGCACAGTGTTATTAACTTCGGGTCGCTCCTTACAGTTTTTGACTCCGGTTAATGCACCTAAGTGTATTTATTACGTTTGTGTTTATACTTTTGAAAGTCTTAGAACAACCTTTAACTTATGTTCTCTTTATTGTTTATTAGTCTTTGCTTTAATATTATTATTTTATATGTTAAATGTGACCATTAACTATTATCTCTTAAGCGACTAACCTAACACCAGGTATAATTGAGTATATTATATTTTGCCTATCACTTTTGGCTATAAGAGTATTATATTCTTATTCGTATTTGATTTTCGATAGTATCATTAAACAACCAACTTTTCATTATCACTTATCATTAATTACTCACGGTATACTGTCATATATGATAATTCTATCAAATCGCAACTTCGTAGCAGTATCACACTGTTGAAAGTAATATCTTTAGTTACTCCGTATCATTTTAACCACAGCATTGTGATAATAATAGCGACATTTGTGAAATAAAAATGATACCAGTAACTTAATGCCACTAATACAACCAACCCAATAAAATACTATTTAGTTAATGTTGCGAGTAGTTAAATAGGATTATCAAAGACTAGCCTTTGCCCGCGACTTCGTTTCCGTGGACATAGTTAATTTGGGCTAACTAATATGCAGCGAAAGCTCTCAAGGGGAAAAAACACCCCGATTTTTAAACATTCTTCATTGCTGCTCCGCTCCTATTGGTCTTAGCGTGATGATATATAGCTTATAACCATCCTCGATAAATGAGCTATATAACAAGGAAGGAATTTTTTAAATCGGACCAGTAGTTCCTGAGATTACCCCCTACAACGTCACAAACTCACAAACTTTACCTCTTTATAATATTAGTATAGATAACTTATAGATATATAAAATGGATATTAACAAAACGGTCATCTCCTTTGATTCACTTATCAACATTGAAGAAATAAATGACAACTTTAAGTAATAAATTTTCGATATTCTCACTTTTAATAGTAACTATTGTTTCCAGAGTTGTATTGTGAAAGTTGCGCTTTCACGGCGCAATGAACAATGGAGGCGGTAATAACTCCCTCCTCAGCGTGTACAAGACGAAACAACTCCATGGACTCCTCAGGAACGGAGCCCATTGATGCCCAGAGAAGTGTGTAGTTTTGGAAACTTTTTAAAAGGAAACTTTGCTATTTGGAATAAGTACTCACCGGTTGTATTTAATATTTTATAAATTATGTGTAATTACTAATTACTATTAATATTTTAAAAAGATATTATGTAGAATCTCCTTTGTGTTTGTCTCCTGTCCTGATATTTAAAAAAAATAGATAAATTATATAGCTAAACCTTTCTCATAACTCACTCTATCTACTGGTGCAACCTGCATGAAAATCCGTTCTGTAGTTTTTGAGTTCATCGCGAACAGACTGGTGTGACAGAGGACTTTGTTTAATGCTATATAATGAAGATAAAGATAATTTACAGTATAGGTATTATTAGTCACGAAAGAAGAAATATCCGTACCTAAGTAAATATCGCTGAATTATTAAGTGTATTCTAACTACGCAAATATTCCGTAGGTCACGAAGGACTTTGTTTTAAACTATATAATTCCACAAACATCACGGAATTAATTATATAAATAAGGGGCTACTCTTCAATTTACCTCAACTTTATTAGAATGTACATTCTAAGCTTAGCTGGTGAAACGACTCCCTTAGTTTTTTTTTTCTGTACAATTTTAATACACAGTAGCGAAGTTTATGAAAAACAATACTTGAATTCTTGTACTGATAGAAACAGAATGAAAAGTATGATAAGATAACTTACATAATATTACATTACACGTGGGGCATTTTCCGGTGAAGCGGACAACGAAAACAATGTGAGATTCTAAAATCAGTTTATATTCAGCCTAACTGTACTTCTAGTATGTATGAGTAAGAATACCCAATGTTATTATGTTTATTTGTCGAGCATAAAGTCTATAGAACAGTAGTATGAGGAATTCGGATTTTTCAGAAGTAGTTTTCTAACTGAACGACTTTACAATAAAATATCGAACATAGCGATTACATAGAAAATTTATAGCTCTTAGGTGTGTTTGTGATTAAAGCTATAATATTTTAACTTATATTATAGTAATTCTAATTTTTCTCCTTGACAAATAATTATTATGTCCAGTATTCTTGCAACAATTACAACAGCGTAAACATTTAATAGTACTAAGAGAAGTAATAGTAAAAAAAACGGAATGACTTCCTTAAAAGTCATCCTTTAATACATTTATGTATTAGTATATATCTACTAACAATTGTTAGCTATTTCGTCAGTATTAAATCTACAACTAGTATTAAAAATGCGTAATTCGAGTTTGTTTGTTACGATTTTTTTACGTTTTAACAACATAACCAATTATGATGCACTTGTATACATTTTGTTAGGGGTACATAAAAGAACTTAGGGTACCATCGTCGACAAAAAAAGACAGGGTGTTCCGTAAAACACATAATAGAAGTGAAAAGTTTATATTACAGGAAAACATTTTATTTAAAAAATACAGCAAATAGCCAACATCACGCGGTGTCCCCAGGCCGTTATCCATTCAGTTACTAACCGCGCCCGACGTTGCTTAACTTCGATGATCGGTCACTCAGATTAAGCCCAACGTTGCTTAACTTCGATGATCGGACGAGAGCCGGTGTTTTAAAAGCTCATCCGACACAGTGCTTCCTCCGCTAATTTTCTTCACACAAAAGGTTACCGATCAGATTTTCAAAGAATTCCAATAACAAATTTCACTTTAAAAAAAAATTCCATGACTGTTTGGTGAAATCTGCATTAACGCGAACGAAACAAATTCAAAAAATATCCTCTATATTACACAGATAAATGCACAGGAGTATGTTGTTTATCTATTACTTGTTTGTTGCATGTTCTTAAAAATGTTGATAAAATATAACCTAAATCTAGATTCCTACATAATTGTTGTTTTGTGTGAATCACTATCGTGTGACATTTAGATTAATCTGATTACAATATATTTAAAATATTCCATTGATTTAGTTTTGCTACATAATTAAGGTAATAGTAATCTTATCATTAATTTATTTGAATAATTAATTACACACGCATTTAGATATTTAATTGTCACTTTTTAATCTTATAAAATTCATCAGTTTTCAGCGGACTTCGTAGAATGTGCGTGTTATATATTTCTTCCAGTTCAAGCCTATTTTTTGACTAGTGTAGGCTAGACGAAAACTTGTTTGCCTTATGTATATAGAAATACTCATGAATTGTAGGTGGTAGAGCCATGCTGAAGCTATTACTGGTTTCAGCATGAATGGGTTAGCTCGCCCGGGATACTGCCAGTGCCAAGAACATAGACTTTAGAAATAACATTAATGTGTAAAAGCTACGATATTTCTATATTGTATTATTTCTATATACTCGAAGTAAGATTTTGCACATTTCGAAGTTGTACGAGTAGTGTAATAGAATATAAAGCGTTCTTGTAAAACTTCGTAAAGTGGTAGTAATATCGCACTGTGAAGACATTAGATGTTATTGGGTTATGAAACTATAAGAATTCCCGGAGCGGAGTGCACTCGGAATAGTTCGATGTAACTTGTGTACGATCCGCAAATATGAACTGGGTACCGTTACTACCTTTAGTGAGAAGTTCTTCGGATATCCAACTTCCAACCTCAAATCTGTTGGATATGTTTTATAAGATAACTTTTTCAGTATCTATATACGTATTTTTTCCGTGTAGTACTTACAGACCGACATAAGGGCAATAATTGTCGATAGACTTTCACGTGAATACGGTTGCTTCTATATTTAAATTGTTTTATTTTACCTACATCGAATGAACTGTCATCAATTTCTGGCATTATATACCTATATATTAATACGTGAAGCAAATTTTTTATATCCCTTTTTAACCTATTTCCCGTCAAGGGGTAAACTTGAAATTTGGCATAGTTAAAGTTTATATGGCGGAGAAGTGCAGAAAGCTGTTAATTTTATATAAAATGCATTAGAAGTACATTAAATTAATTAAAATATGCACTACTCACACAAACTACTCGAATTTTACACAACATATACACACATGTAAATATAAAAGACATTTTGACAGCCGTCACTAATTAAGAAGTTCAAAAGAGGTCATGAAGGAGGTTGCTATGCTCGACTGTATTTATTTTTTAACTCTTACGTTCCAATTACCATTTTTCATCCTACATTCAACAATGATATTATAATATATAACTATTATTGTAATGTTTATTATATTTTATGGTGAACTCACTTCAAATGATGAATTAATAAAAAAATGAGCCAAATAATACTTAGTATAGTCAAAATAAGAATTTTGTTCATAAAAGTAATCCAGACCTCCGCAGTTACAATGCTGCAATTCAACCTCATGTATCAACAAAAAAGAATTTATTTTCAAAAGCTAATGGTAGTATTAAAAACGTCTTTGTCTTGGATTCACCATTTGATTGTATTATGCATCCATTACTTTTCCAAACGATGATACTGGGCATATCACTTTTTCTCATAATGAACAGACAACATTTAATTCAATATCACCCAGAAATACCACCCACCCATGCTGTCGTGTAAAATTAATACAAAATTGTGTCATGGCTTGCGATAAATTTCTTTATTTTCGTAAATTTATGTTTGCTTAAAATTTGAGAGCTTTACTACGTGATTTTTGTTTCAAATTTATAATTAATTTCAATTTTCATTTACACATAGATTTTTAAAATGTTTATATAATTAAAGATCATGGCAAATAACTGAGTAGCCATGATGAAAACCTTTGATTATAGAAGTATACCCTTTGACAAAAGAACCCTAATAATGTTCAAACTTTAAAATATCAAATAACTATGGTCGAATGTCGACCACTGGGCGCCCACTAGTTCTAATGAATATCTGTATATCTCGCAACAATAAACATAAATAAGGCCGAATTAACAATTTATTTATCCAGTATTTATGTTATGTCGCGTTGTTGTTATTCAGTTTCACCTACAAATATTAGATTCTTATACTTCGTTAGCGTGGTATAGATACTTTGGGCTAACGCTAACAGGCAGCGGAAGCTCTTAAGAGGAAAAAACCCCGATTTTTAAACATTGTTCATTGGGGCTGCGCTCCTATTGGTCTTAGGACGGTAATAACAATCCTCCATCCTAACCATCCTCGATAAATGAGCTATATGACATTGAACAAATTTAGACACGCCCTCGCCGCCGACGTGAGCGGTCTAGTCGCGGCGCGAAAGTGAAACAGAGCATCCTCCTCTCTCTCTCGTTCACTAGTCGCCCGTCGCGGAACCCGGCGGTGAGCCTACCAGCCTCACCCCCTGTTGCCATGGCAACGCCGGGCAGCAGCGCGAGGGAGAAAGGCTACGGCCAACCCATTTTTACGATCACCCCACTGACCACAAGCACATGCCCGGATACCGAACCTACGCCCACGATTACCACACGCATGCCTATGGACTCTGCTACCGCCTACACGATGACCCCTCGCTTTCACACAAGGACCCAAAGTCATTACAGACCTTCCCCGGCGTCTCCCGAGGAGGAACCGCCCACACGCCCTACACAACCACCCTTCAATGAAGACGCACTTTACCGCTACGAGCGAGATCTACATGCGTTAGCATTACTTGTTGGGACCGATACCTTTTCCATAGAAATGTTGAGGTGGATGGCCCTCTTCCTACGCCTACGAGAGGCGGAGGCGGAAGGCACACCGATCCAAGAAAACGACCAGACAGCCCTACACTTAGCGGCGGGAGGCACACTAGCCCCACCAGAAATACCAGCTTACATATATAAGATTAGCCCTTTGGGCCGCGCTGTGAGGAGGAAGCGCGAAGACGATGACACCGACCCTGACGAGAGGCGTGTCAGACCCCGCATCCTCACGGACCTTTCTCAGCCAAGTCAGTCCACAAGCGAATCTGACGCTAGCCCGCCCACGCAACAAACAAAAACAATGCAGAAAACCCCTAGCCAAACGACGGAGAAAGCAGCGTTGCCTGCACCACCGACCTCATCATCATCATCACCGTCACCTGCGTCGACGCCCGCACCACTTCCCGCTAAACCTCAGCCAAGAGCGAGAATCATAGTCTCGCAAAACAAAGAAAACTCACGAACACCGACCCCCGTACGGTCGGCCGCACAGACTGCTACAAGGCCCGCTACCTCACAGAGGAGCACAGCCAATCAGAGGCCGCCGTTAACAAAATCCGTTGCCTCGACGTCGTACGCGACAGTGGCGGCGCCGAAGGAGCAGCGGAAGATTGCACCAACTAAAACCGCTACTCAGCAAACAGCCGCGAAACAGGCAATGATTCCTACGGAACCCAAAAAGAAAGAGACAGCCTCATCGGTGCTCTCAGCGCCAGAGACATCAACGGCCCAGAATAATGAGACGGTAACAAAAATTGTTGAAAAAGAGTCAACTACAAAATATCCACCAATTGTTGTAGAGGACCTACCAGAGTGGTTTGACCACCTTACGAATATCTCAGAGCGGCTTGGCAAGGCCGCGAACGCTCGCCCCTTCGGGAATGGGGTACGATTCCTCCCCGGGGACGAGAATGAGTATCGTGTCATACAAAGATACTTCACAGAAATGGAGGAGGCCGCTGGTATCAAGTGGTATTCTTACTCACTCCAGGAAGAGATGCTTCTGAAGGTAGCCATTAAGGGCTTGCCCGCGTCTACAGACCCAGAAAAACTCAAGACGGCACTTAGAGAAAAAGGGTTGAAACCCGAACTAGCCAAATACATCCCGGCGCGAGGTGGGCGTCCGGGGGGGGGTATTTTTCGTCGCCCTTAAGAAAGATGTCGATACCACGGCGATTGTATACGACATAGATGAATTATTACTCATTGGAGGAATCAGGGCTGAGGCATGGCGCGGGCGGACTGGGCCCGCGCAATGCCACAAATGCCAACAGTTCCGGCATAGCTCCTTTAACTGCCACAAGGAGCAAGCCTGCCTAAGATGTGGCGGCCCACACTTTGCTCGGGACTGCAGCAGACCTCGTGATCAGCCACCCACGTGTGTAAACTGTGGGGGCCCACACCCAGCAAATTACTCGTCATGCCCGGTCTACCGTAAGGAGGCACGTATTAAGAAAGCCAGCACGGTGGCACTACACAAGCCAGCCAAAGTACGAGTACAAGACCGCCCTATTATTGCACAAAACACGGTCCAGGAAACAGCACGAGCTTCGCTTATGGCCCCGGCGAATGACCCCAGAAGCGTGGGAAACGCCCACGCAATAGGGGGTGTAAAACCACGCCAACAGAAACAGAGGAGTAAAAAGGAGGGAACCACCTCTCAACTTACAGAATCAGACGAAGAGTTCATTACACATTGGGACTCACTAAGCAAGATAGCCAAAAATAAATTTTTGAAAGAAAAGCAGGGACGTTCCCGAGCACTGGAAGGCCTAGTCAAAAGTATGAACGCCAATGGATAATACGACCCTAAGAGTAGTTCATTGGAACGCGCAGACCCTGCGCAAGAAAAAGAAATTAGTCGACACCTTCTTAAGAGACCATGACGTAGACGTCATGCTTATCTCGGAGACTCACCTGGCGCCTAGATACCCCTTCAAAATATCAAACTATATTACATATAGAAAAGATGAGAGAACAATAGAAGGAATGGCTTATAGGGGGCTAGCGGTGCTCATCAGAAGAGCAATCGTCCACCAGGCAATCCCATACAGCGAGCTCCAGTCACTCTACGCGTTGGGAGTGCTGATTAGCGTGGCCGGCCGCTCCCTGAGACTTTTCGCCACCTATCGCCCACCTCAACAACTTACGACAAATTTAAATAGAGACCTGGATAGTTTGTTGGACTCGCCCACGCCTACAATCTTGGCGGGCGACTTCAACATTAAAAACGCCTACTGGAACTCCTCGACTACCACTACAGCAGGTAGGCTCTTGCAACAACATGCAGAGAGCGCTGGCTACGAGATTTGTGGGCCAGACGAACCTACATACTATGGCCCCACAACTCAAGACGTCCTAGATATAGCCATATATTCAGGGCTGAACTTAGTACCGCGTCAGACGGTCTTGCTCGACCTGCCCTCAGATCACCGCCCTGTCCTACTGGAATTCGATCTCGTTCCAGTTAGAGTTTACTACCCACGCACACGCATCCTCACTAACTGGGATGAATACGCCGCAATCTTAGCACAAACGAGCTACTCTCAGCGCATGCGCACCAAACAAGATGTCGAGGAATTGGCCAAAGGGCTGACGCGCACAATTCAACAAGCCGCCGAGCGGGCATCCCGGACGGTCACCACCGACAAGAGATTACCGCCACTACCTGCGAACATTCGCAACTTGATAGACGAGAAGAGGAAGCTCCGACGTGTGTGGCAGCGTACTAGGTGCCCCACAACAAAGAGCAAACTGAATTACCTGATAGAGCGAGTCAAGAGCCTATTAGACACCTACGCCAATGTTTCGTGGCAAACACACTTAGAGACAGTGGGCGAAAATATCCCATCGCTACATAAGCTATGTAGGAGCTTAAGTACGGCCCCGGAACCGGTCCGCCCACTATATGTCCAAGGCCAACCGTATTTCATGGCTACAGATAGAGCGGAAATTTTCGCTACAGAAATGTATGAGAATTTATCGCCCAATCCGATATCTGACGCTCAGCATAACCAAACAGTCCTCGATTACGTAGAAAACTATAGTCCAGAATCGAACCCAGCGACCGGAGCCGGCAGAATACCACTCTTTTTCTCGCCGAGAACAGTACAGAGGGCGCTGTACAAACTCAACCCGAGGAAGGCGCCGGGTCAAGACAACATTAATATAAACATGTTACGCCACCTACCGTGGAAAACTGTCGCGGCACTTACTAGGCTCTACAATGGGATACTTAGAACCGGGCAGTTCCCGGAGGATTGGAAACTGGGAAAAATAATCATGATTCCAAAACAAGGCAAAGACTCTAGAAATCCCGAGAACTATCGCCCCATATCTTTGCTGAATACAATGGCCAAGTTATTTGAGAAGTTATTATTACCAAACTTGAAGGCAACAATTAAGCTCAGGCCGGAACAATTTGGCTTTCGTGCAGGTCACTCGACTACTCTACAGCTCGTTAGAGTAGTCGATACAGCCATAAAGTGCCATGCAAAGAAAGGGTACATGGCGGCCGTACTCCTTGACATGCAGAAGGCATTCGACCGTGTCTGGCATGAAGGATTATTATTCAAACTTGCGACTACCACGACTATAGATCACAGACTATATCAAGTAATAAAATCCTTTTTAAGCAATAGAAGAGCCGTAATTAAAATAGAGAATTGCCTGTCAAGAGAGATACGGCTGCGCGCAGGAGTGCCGCAGGGCAGCTGTTTGTCTCCGTTACTGTATGCCATATACACAGACGACATACCGATCAAAGGAAAGGCCGAGCTAGCACTCTTCGCGGATGATACCGCGTATATGGCCACATCCATTAACCGACAGAGAGCGGCCGCACTCCTTCAGCCCACATTGAATGCTCTGCCTCAGTGGTTAGCCAAATGGCGGCTGTCGGTTAATGTGAGCAAGACGCAGGCCATTATAACGAGAACCGGCAGACAGCCGGCCCCACTCACGCTACATGGAGTACCTATTCCATGGATGAAGAAGGTCAAATATCTTGGCGTCTGGATTGACAGGAATCTAAATTTCCAGGCCCAAGCGGAGGCGGCTTTAGCGCGAGCTAGGGTAGCGAAGAGGGCGCTAAGAATGATTCTGGGGTCTAGGCTCCCCTTACGCACCAAAACTGCAATATACAAGACGTATATTAGGTCGCGTCTAACCTACGCCGCCCCCGCCTGGTACGGATGCCTATCAACCATTAACAAAGAAAAACTACAAAGACTACAGAATTCTGCACTAAGACTGATTGCCTCGGCCCCGCGCTATGTCAAAAACAAGACTATAGCGCGTGACCTGCAAGTAGAGAGCCTCGAGGAGTTTATAAGACGCCTTGCAAAGAGAATGTTCAGCAGAGCGGACGCGTCAGTGCACCCCCACCTCAGGGGGATAGCACCGCTTCACGCTAGACCGCCGGAAAGAAGACCCACCTCAGACTGTCCACTATTAAAGAAAAGAAAAATTCTCTTTAAACCTCAGCTCAGAGAATTAATACGAGATAATGAGGACTGATTACCAAGGAGGCAAGTCTCTATAGAGAATAATCCTCGAAACACAAGATCCGGCCGTTGTAGCGGCTAGAGATGACGCTACCGTCAGAGGGGTTTTTCCCTGACACGGTTTCCCCGCCCCCTCCAGAAAGGAGTGAGCGAGAAGAGCCCGACGACGAACAAATTTTTCGGTGGAGTCCGATTCTCGCTGCCGTGGGGTTCGGACGCGTGCGCTCTTATCGTATTTTTCGACGTGAATAAGTTCGTTCCGATTGTTCGTAAATGTTCGCGACGCGATTACGCGACCGTGTTTCACGTCGAAATTTTTTCGATATTTCGGTACGCTCGATACTTTCACGTTTCTCTTTAACGTTCAGAGGGCTCAATCGTAAGGCGTTCTTTTCAGAACGCAGCAAACTGCACTTTTCGGTGCAATTATAATCGCACTTTTCAGTGCGTCCTGCGTGTTCTTCGTGTGCTGCGTGTCGCCGGTTCGCGTTTCAGGGAGTCCAGCACTTCGTGGTTCGAGCTCCGTGTCGTCGTGCAACCGAAAAAAGAAGTGTTAGGGCCTCCCCCTAGGCACTGTAGTTCCCCTGTGAGACATTGCACTTCGCCCACAGTCTCCTTTTGGCTCGGACTCCGGAGTCCGTTAAATTCAAATAGACGCGCCCCCCTGCCCCTCTGGCAGGGAGGTTTCACATGTCTTCTCCCGCCGCGCATCCCTCCTCAGGCCCCGGTATGGCCCCCTCTGTTAAAAAGTCTGGATATATCGATCCGGAGGTTCTTCGTAAGATGAAGGATCTGAATAATCTTTCGCCAGATTTGGCTAGTCTTTACAATGCCAATCCAGCATACTACCAAGTCGTCTTGGATGTAATGTCCGATCTCGTTCGTGCTCAAGGAACTCCTACCTCACCGGGTCCCACTCGGGAGGTAGATTCCGACAGTGAGTCTGGCCGCTCACGCACCCCTGTCTCGGATAGGAAGCCCAAGGCCAAGAAGCCGCGAAAGGAGAGACCTCCGACCGCACAGCCCTCCTCCAAGCCCTCCGTCAATGTCGCAGTAGCGAATTCTTTTTCGTCACTTCCGATCGACGAAAGCGTAGATTCTCTGTCTCGCTCACTCCCAGACTCCCATATGGACGTTGATCCGTCCATACCGGCAGTCAAGCCCTCCGACAACGGTTTTATTACCGTCTCACACGGCCGGAAAGCCGGCTCTTCCCGTCCCGTGTTTCCGACCGATTCCGTGCATTCGGAACTCGGTCGAAAGTCTAACACCGCGTCGGTGTCTAGCCACGCCGCCCGTGCTTCGAATAAGAAGCCCCGCCCACCTCCGCCCGTTACGATTCAAGACAAGGCATCTTGGGTCGCGATTTCCGGGACTCTATACTCGCGGAAAATTTTCTTCACTTCTGCCGTCAACACAGTTGCCGGTATTAAAGTGAAAGTCCCTACCACCGACGATCACCGCCGACTAACTTCTTTTCTCATAGAAAAGAAGTTTGGTTACTTCACCCACGCGCTCGAAGTCGAGCGTCCGCTGCGAGCAGTCCTCCGCAGAGTCCCAGTCGAGATCTCGATTTAGGAAATCTCTTCCGACCTTAAGTCGTGAGATTTTCCCATCAGAGAGGTACATAGAATGTACCACCCCCGCACGAAAGCTCCCTACAATTTAGTGTTGGTCATTCTCGACCGCACTAAAGAAGGGAAAGCTATTTTCTCTCTCTCGTCTCTATGCGGCCTCACTGGTATTACCGTTGAGCCCCCGCGCAAAACGTTCGTACCGTCACAGTGTCACAACTGTCAGGTGTACGGACATTCCGCCCGCAATTACCACCTGCGTCCCAGGTATGTAAAATGCCTCGGAGATCACTCTACTAGGGAGTGTATCCGCACCCCGACCTCCTCCGAGCCTCCCAGCTGTGTCCTTTGCGGCGCGACCGGGCACACCGCGAACTATCGCAGTTGCCCCCGCGCCCTCCGCACTCGTCGCCCTCGCGATCGTAGGCAGGTCTCCCCGTCCAGTGCGCCCGCCGCTCCCGTTCATCCCCGACCTCCGCCTCTCAACTCTAGAGAGGCCTTCCCGAGCCTGCCGAGCACATCTCGTGCGCCGGTAGCGCCCGTACCCGCGCCTAGCGCACCCCTCCACCCCGCGCGGGCCCCTCAGGCCTCGTGGGCCCCCAAGATCTCGCCTCAGCCTATTCCTCGTCCTCAGGCGGCTAAGCCTTCACAGGCAGTCACCGCAGTCTCCTCCGCTCTATCTGGCATGGACTGGTCTGCCCAGCTCCTTGTCTTCCACGAGATCTCAGAGATCTCTGCGTACGATGAGGTCGCTAATGACCCCAAACAGGGACCCATTCGCGCGATCGCGAAATTTCCCGCCATCGCGGCATCAATCCAGCGGCTCGTGCGTGCTGCCGTTTCGAAATAATAATAATGTTCTAATATATGAGAGAATAAACTCGCGTGTTTATGTCTATCTTCCCCTAAAATCGATAAATAATGTCGTCATTTTTATTTCTATTTTTAGATCCCGGCCCCGGTGCCGTTCTATTTTTAGATTCCGGCCCCGCTGCCGTTCATTTAAACTGTAAATTCGATCTCTCTTTAAATTTTATCTGTGGCCGGCCACATCGCGAATCTCTGTCTCGTGCGTCACAGGCAGAGAACTATCGTTTCTGTACCCGTACACTATTTGTTCGCGGTTTCTTGGTAGGGTCTTTGTTCGAGCCCACCCGGGTAGACGTAAAGATTTTGCTCTCGCGATACAGTTTAACAAACCAATACATCGATTTCACACATACATAGTTAACCAGACACGCACCTTACACACCTGGTGGAAGGGTTGTTTTTGTTAACTTTTTTTCCTTTATCGAACTGAATCGAGTAGATTTAGTTTATCTCTTTCCGATTCACATGTTGTGTTTTTGTATCATGCAATTTTAATTGCATGATCCAAAAATGGATCCATGTATAGCTTAGCATAGTTTAGCTAGGACAGATCGGGATTTTTTCGAGATAACGGCCAAGCCGAGGTGTGCCGAGCACCCTTTAGCTAGGTACCAAAAATAAAATCGGCTGAGTGCCTTAAGCGCTCGCCTTAGTAGTCCGGTGAAGCTGTAAAGGCCAAAGAATTAAGGCCAATAGCATAGTCAGTTCAAAAAAAAAAGGAACAAATTTTTCAAATCAGACCAGTAGTTCCTGCGATTATCCCCACAACGCCACAAACTCACAAACATTACCTCTTTGTAATTTAGTATAGTTTCTTTTTTCTTACTATTATTATAATGTTTAGGTCGAAATTTGATTGTTAATCTGTTGTAAATAAAAGATGTGTGCAGGCTCAGTAATAATTTAATGTACACTGGATAATAATACAATTCGTAATTAAACAATTATTATTTGTGTTTATTTTGAATTTGTATGTGATTAGTGTCTTAAATGCATGTTATTCATTTATTTCTTAAGTTTGATTATTATCAAAGTATGCCGTGGTAATTGTATTAGGTATATATTTAATTTTATTACAAAATTATTTTTGTTAAAAAGAAAAGATTCGTAGTCACAGAAGCATGGCATATGAAAAACATTTTAAGTATATATTGGAATTTATAATTTGTAATAATTAATAAAAACCAATAAAGAAGATATGGCTTAAATACATAATATAATACATAATACACATATATAATACATAGACTATAATATTATAAGAAAGATACAAATCGTGCAAATAATTGGTAAACGTGTCTAGTATGCTATACTTGAATAGAAACAGACAGACAGAAAAGCGTCATGCCATTTGCCATGACGGCATATGGGTTGATTTTTCTACCAAGGCGCCAACCGATATAGGTTTCATATCAAAAACAATCCACAGTAATATTTACTGATCCATTGTAATTTTTATTATAAATGTGACTGTGAGTTTGTTGTTTATTGCTGTATAAAGTTTATTATTGTAGCGGAACCGCAGGCATAATCTAGTATCAACATGATTCTCAGAACGTGTTTCTATGCTGTATACTCCACAGAATATCAAAGATATTAGTATTGAAATGTCTGTTCACACAAAGAGATTACTTCAATTATAATAAAAAATAGTAAAACATACCAAAACTAATATTACTCGTTATTTACAATCACAAGGGTACTAATACGACAATATGTCGGTGTTTACGGTTCAATCCTGATCCATGAGATTAACACAGTCTATTAATTCAGAACGAGCCTCAGATGGTATGTAAAGGCCATCTATTATCCGGCAAAGCCCAGACTAATTCTATAATAATGCAACACATTGGACGATAATGTACCGAGAATTACTCGTCATTATACACAAGTCAATAGCATATTAGGATTAGTACGGTTTATCGTTATTAGAGAATATGAATATGAGTTTTTTTTTAATTGAAAAGTTTAATAACATATCCGGTGTTATTACAAAAAAGTTAAATACGTATTAAAAAGGTTTCGTACTAAATGCACTGCGCTTGCCCAAGGCAAGTTCGCTTTATAACCTAACCAAAGCGAGACAAAAGAGCAAGATGTCGAACATTCAGCGAGCGCGGTGCATTTAGAACGTAACCTTTTTAAGGCAAGTATTCAATACGTATTTAACTTTTTTGTAATAACACCGTAATAATTCATTTCAGTTAACAGGAACATACATCAAAGGACATCTATGTATTTATATAGCCTTAGTACATTCTAAAAGGTTTAAAAAATGAACACACATTCAGGTGTAGAATGAGTCGAGCTCTAACTACTAATTTGAAAAGTGTCGTACAGGCTTAACTACAAACATATGCAACTTCGATCTTTGTGTTATTAATTCTGGTTGTAACATGTATTCTGTGTAATTTACGATAGTGATCACAATTCATCTATTTAAAAACTTGCTTTCGCCCGAAGCTTCACCTATGTTAATGTCGATTATTAGAATACGGATAAGGATTATATTAATACTAGCTGTTACCCGCGGCTTCGCACGCGTTTTTTTAAATATATTAAATAAATTTAAAATTGTGATTACACATCTAGTGTAAATTACAATAATACTATTTCAAAAATATTTGTATCATACGCACATCATCTACTGTAACAGGTAACGTGTACAGTATGTATGTGAATACTAATAGCGTATCGAATGGGATGGGATTATGATCAGCCACATAACTGGAATTTTAAACTATATATCACCCTCAGTGCTCACACCATATAAGAAAATAATGAAAATATGAAGCTACACATTATCGAACAATATTAAATAAAATAGCTAATTAGTTACTTATTTGCCCGTAAAATTCCCGTTCAAATATTACTTGTAGTCCGGTGAAGCTGTTAAGCGTAGTCATTTCTAAGAAAAAAAAACATTCAAATAGGTCCAGTCGTTTCGGAGATTATCCGGAACAAATAAAAAAAACAGACATATCGACAGAGTTAAAAAAAATTTTCATGTTTGTAGTATCACAGATTTTATTCACCAAAAATAATTGATTTTAATATAAATTATACTCACTTTACTTTTATAATACGTAATATATCACAAATAAAAAATTGGCAACGAAACTAATGTAGAATAGAGTTTTTTAAGAGTGTTTGGCGGGATTTCAGTCTGTCAGGTAGTGGATTTTAAATTTTTTTCATAATATTGTGTTACATGATTTTATATCGTGTAGAAATTGGTTGTGTATTATATAATATCGTTCGTTTATTTTGCATAAGTGAAATGAATGTCTTGAAGATTAAGAAGATAAAAAAGTACGTTATACTATGTATTCGGCGCTTATACCTTTACATTAACTTGGACATAGAAGAAAACTAACTATATTGACAACTTCAGAATTGGCTGTATAGATTAATTCCTTCGACTGTATTATTGGACGAATATTATTACTACTAAACTTTCTGAATAACAACACAAAATAAACTTAAGAAATGTTTGCGATATAAACGTAACACGTATAATTAAAAATCGAAAACAAAACTAACGTAGAATAAACTTTTTGAATAGGAATACAAAATAAACCATGAAAATATTTTTAATAGAATGTTATCGCGTTACCATGGCAACGCGTATAATACTGACATTAACACGCAGCAGAAGCTTCCAAAGTAGCCCGATTTTGAGACATTCTTAATTAGTGCTCAGCTCCTTTTGGTTTTAACGTGATGATATGTAGCCTATAGCCATCCTCGATAAATGAGCTATTTAACACTAAAAGAAACTTTTAAATCGGATCTGTAGTTCTTGAGATCATAGCGTTCAACCAAACAAACAAACAAACTCTTCAGCTTTATATATTAGTACTAGCTGTTACCCGCGGCTCCGCACGCGTTTTTTGAATGTATTAAATAAATGTAAAATTGTTATTAGATGTGTAAATAACAATAATACTCTTTCAAAAATATTTGTAAGTATGACACGCACATCATCTACAGTAACAGGTAACATGTACATTATATATGTGAATACTAATAGTGTATCGAATGGGATGGAATTTATCATAAGCCACATAGCTGGAACTTTAAACTACTATCTATGTATCAGCCTCATTGCTCACTTACACTATATAAGAAAGTAATGAAAATATTAAGCTATACATTATCGAACAATATGTGTTCAATCTTTTATTGTATAGATATAATATCGGGTATCGTCTGCTGAACTCGCTAGCTTCGCTCGCTAAAACAGCTAATTAGTTGGTTATTTGCCCGTAAAATTTCTGTTAAAATATTACTTGTAGTCCGTTGAAGCTGTTAAGACTTTGCTAGGTCAATAGCGTAATCATTTCTAAGAAAACAAAACCGTTCATATAGGTCCAGCTGTTTCGGAGATTACCCGGAACAAATAAACAAACAGATATATCGACAGAATCAAAAAAAAAAAGTTGATATTTGTAGCACCGCAGATATATGTATTCATCAAAAAGTATTTATTTGAATATTATATACACACGCTTTATTCTTATAATACGTAATACGCAATATATCACAAACCAAAAATTGGAAACAAAACTAACGTAGAATAAACTTTTTGAGGAGTTTTTGACGGGATTTCAGTCAGTGTTATGTAGGGATTTTATATTTTATTCATAATTTTGTATTATTTTACTCTATGTTGTGTTAAATTGGCGGCGTTTTATGTAATATGGTTTGTTTATTATGTATGAGTGAAATAAATGAAAAATAATGCCATGGAGCATGTATTCTGTAAGCTTGAAATTAAGAAGATAAAAATTTACGAAATATTATGTAGAAGATTTGGCGCTTATGTATAGAGAATACATAAGAACTACCTATACTGACAATTTCAGAATTGGCAGTATGGATTAATTCCTTCGCCTGTATTGTGATGGACGAATATTATTACTACTAACCTTTTAGAATATCAGCACAAAATAAAATTTACAAATGTTTCCGACACAAACGTACCACGTATAATTAAAAAATTGAAAACAAAACTAACGTAGAACAAACCTTTTGAGTAGGAACACAAAATAAACCATGAAAATATTTCCGATAGAATGTTATCGCGTTACCATGGCAACGCATATAATACTGACATAAACACGCAGCGGAAGCTTAAAAAATAGCCCGTTTTTTTGACATTCTTAATTAGTGCTCAACTCCTGTTGGTTTTAACGTGATGATATGTAGCCTATAGCCATCCTCGATAAATGAGCTATCTAACACTAAAAGAAACTTTTAAATTGGATCTGTAGTTCTTGAGATCATAGCGTTCAACCAAACAAACAAACAAACTCTTCAGCTTTATATATTAAGTACTAGCTGTTACCCGCGGCTCCGCACGCGTTTTTTGAATTTATTAAAAAAATATTAAAAAATGTTATTAGATGTGTAAATAACAATAATACTCTTTCAAACATATTTGTAAGTATGACACGCACATCATCTACAATAACGGATAACAGTTCATCACTACGTAGTATAAAACAAAGTCCTGTTCCACGTCTATCTATATGTCTGTTCGCGATAAGATCAAAAACTACATCTTCATGTCGTTTTCATTAATATATAAAATGATTCTAGGGCAAGGTTTCGGTATAGTTTGTCTTATTATAAGGGCAGGCAATATCTGCTGAACCCGCTAGCTTAAAATAAAATAGCTAATTAGTTACTTATTTGCCCGTAAAATTCCCGTTCAAATATTACTTGTAGTCCGGTGAAGCTGATAAGACCTTGCTAGGTCAATAGCGTAATCATTTCTAAGAAAAAAAAAACGTTCAAATAGGCGCAGCTGTTTTAGAGATTACTCTGAACAAATAAACAAATAAACAAAGAGACATATCGACAGAATAAAAAAAATGTTGATTTTTGTAGCACCACAGATCTTTGTATGTATTCACCAAAAAGTATTTATTTTAATATTACGTACACACACACTTTATTTTTATAATACATAATATATCACAAATCAAAAATTGGAAACAAAACTAATGTACAATAAACTTTTTGAGGAGTTTTTGGCAGAATTTCATTCTGTCATGCAGTGGATTTTATATTTTATTCATAATTTTGTGTTACTTGACTCTATGTTATGTTAAATTGGCGGCGTTTTATGTAATTTAATGTTTGTTTATTGTGCGTAAGTGAAATGAATTGGTTTTGAAAATTAAGAAGATAAAAATTTACGAAATATTATATAGAGGATTACGCGCTTATACCTTTTCATTAACTTAGACATAAAAGAAAACTGGCTAAAGAATACATAACAATTACCTAAATTAACAACTTCAGAATTGGCTGTATGGATTAATTCCTTCGACTGTCTTATTGGACGAATATTATTACTCCTAAACTTTCTGAATAACAACACAAAATAAACTTACGAAATGTTTGCTATTTAAACGTAACACGTATAATTAAAAATCGAAAAGAAAACTAACGTAGAATAAACTTTTTGAATAGGAATACAAAATAAACCATGAAAATATTTTTGATAGAATGTTATCGCGTTACCATGGCAACGCATATAATACTGACATTAACACGCAGCGGAAGCTTCCAAAATAGCCCGATTTTGAGACATTCTTCATTAGTGCTCAGCTCCTTTTGGTTTTAACGTGATGATATGTAGCCTATAGCCATCCTCGATAAATGAGCTATCTAACACTAAAAGAAACTTTTAAATCGGATCTGTAGTTCTTGAGATCATAGCGTTCAACCAAACAAACAAACAAACAAACAAACAAACAAACAAACAAACTCTTCAGCTTTATATATTAGTATAGATATAGATAGATTATATATTATGAACATGAATGAATCCATATTAATAGTCACAGAACTCAACAGACAGTATTTCCTCTTGTCTCTGGAGCTGCTAATCAGATTAAAAAAATATTTTTATGTTTTGTTCTTTCGTTATTTTTCTGTATATTAATAGATAAAGAATATTATTTATTAAGAAATGATATCTAAAATACACCTTAGACGCGAGTTATCACCATGCAAAGTCTAGATTAAAACATTGCAAGCAAGTACTACGGGACGGTAATACGAGAGTGAGAAAAAATAAACATGAGTGAAACTCGGAGCACGGCAAGTGCAATATATAAAAGAAAGAATTTGCTAATAATAGGAATGAAACATACGTAGTAACGTAAGTTTGCCTACCCGATTAGGTGTACACCCGATTAGGCCTCCCACGGCAGCGGCTCAAGCCTAGGTTCGATCCCTCGGTAGGGAGCCCTTGAGTGCGTTGCTTGCACGATACGGTGACACACAAATATACATCACTGCTACAACACTACACGATCACCCCCACACACGTGCACGCCTACACGCTTACACATGAAAGTGGAAGGGTTTACTTTTTTCCCTTATCGAACTGAAAAACTCTCAATTTTCCGATAATAAATATATGGAGGAGTTGCTGAGGCGTGTATGCTTGGTACACATATACGTTTCAACAACTCATACATATATGAATAGTTAGCTAGGTTAGCTAAGATAGGTCGCGAATTTGCATGCAACAGGCAACAGCCAAGCCGAGGTGTGCCGTGCACCCTTGAGCTGGTTGCCAAAATAAAATCGGCTGTGTGCCTTAAGCGCTCGCCTTAGTAGTCCGGTGAAGCTGTTAAGACCTTGCTGGGTCAATAGCGTAGACATTTCGTTTAGGATCTACCAAAAAAAAAAAAAAGTAAGTTTGACTAATGTTTACTTTTCTCTATTTTTATAAAATTTGAAACATAAACATAACATAATAACCTACATTTCGGTAGGTGGTAGATCCACGCTGAAACTATTACTGGTTTCAGCAGAATGGTTCGGCTCGTCCGGGGCAGTATCACCCCTCTCACAGAAAACCGACGTGAAATAACAATGCTTGCATTGTTGTGTTTCGATCGGTCAGTGATAGCGCCGGAGGCCCACCTCCCTTCCGCTTTCCTCTATTCCCCTTTCCTTCCACCCCCCCCTCCCGTATATACAGGTTGGCAACACACTTGTGAATTCCCTGATGTCGCTAGTGCCTATGGACGGTGGTGATCAACTAACATCACATCACCCAACTGTGTTATTTTCGAAAGTTATTAACTCACAGTCAATCATTGTAGCTTTCGACAACGGTCATTGCACCTAGATTGTGTTTACACTTTTTCAAGTATTAGAACAAACTTTAACTTAGGTTTTCTTGGTTGTTTATTAGTAAATGTTTTGAGATTATTATTTTATATGTTAAATGTGACCATGGAGTCTTTTGTAGGTGGTAGAGCCATGCTAAAGCTATTATTATTACCCATCTCCCCTCCCCGCCCTCTCCTCTTCCTTCTCCTCTCCCTTTCTCTCCAATCCCCCAAACATAAGCTGGCAACGCACGTGCGATTCTTCTGGGGTTGCTAGTGTCTATGGACGGTGGTGATCGTTTAACAACAGGTGACACGCCTGCTCGTTTGCCTCCTATATGATATAAAAAAGCCTCATATCCTAGAATACTGCGAGCGTTTCTACTTTCACCTGGTGGTATAAATCATGACAATGAACTGCAGTCGCAGGAATAATAATAAAAATGTGAAAAGGGAATATAATAACACAAATACGTATATATAAAATATATGAAAGCAAAGATTTTTATAAAGTAACCAAAAGAAAAAAACTGCTTACGTTTCTCTGCAATGCAGCTAACGTAAAATAGACCGTTTGGATACTTTCTTATGACTGAACACATTTTTCTGATTTATATCAAGACCAAGAGAGCTCGCATTTTCATCTTTTCTATACTAAATACTTGCTGACATCGTTCATACTTGTCTGGAAATATAATTTCATTTCCTTTTTATAAACTTAATGTTTTAACAAAGATATTATTGTTTGTTGTTACAAAGCACTGGTATTAATTATGTGTATGGAAAGCTTTTTTAAGTATTTATGGCTTACTTTAGTTATCTTAGGATCTTATTTTAATTTCAAACCCGTAATACGTGATCTTAAATGTTGTTGAAAAAGTAATTACCTAGCAAATAACTTGACTTTATGTCATAGGAGGCAAACGAACAGGCGGGTCAACTGGTTTTAAGTGATCACCGCCGTCCATAAACACTAGTAACACTGGGGAAGTTGCAAGTGCGTTGCCAGCCTGTGTGTGGGGGTAGGGGGAAAGGCGTAAAGGGAGGAATAGTAGGGGGAAGGGACAGAAGAACAATGCACGCACTGTTACTTCACGTCGGTTTTCTATGAGAGGGTAGTACTACCACGGGCGAGCCGACCCATTCATGCTGAAACCAATTATAGCTTCAGAGTGGCTCTACCACATACAGAATAATACAATTTTAAAAACCATATCATTAATTGACCTTGTTAAACGCTGGTGTTAATTTCGTAAACAAATAATTAAAGAAAATTGTATATTCATTTTTTTATATTGAATATATGTATGTTACATTAATTAACTTAGGGATCATAATTTATTTTTAAATCTCGATACATGATTATAAATCAAAATTAAGAACAATCTACCATTTATCACATATTATAACGTTACGTTTTATTACTTTAAATATATTAAATGGCTATTACAGAGCAATGGTATTATTTTTTTACATAAGAATTCAACGGCTTCATAATCTTTCCCTACAAAAACATATACGTAACTCTGTAGATACTAATACAAAATTACAAGAATATATTAAACATATTCTGTCACAGGATGTTTTGTCGGACTGACAAAATGGCTAACTAATTTCGTGTATCATATTTCCAATATCACTCTTAAATATTATTTCTAATACTATTATGTGTTTTGTGCTTACATGATAAAAAGAAAATATATTTTTACAAAATAATTTATATATTACTGTTAATATGCGAAAATCGGCTATTCTACAAATAATCTACGCAATGTGCAGATTAAATAGAATGATCCATTAAAATGCTGAAAATAACTCGATAGCAAAGTGCTCAGTTAAGTTAGGCGGGATTTCTAATAAAAATGCGACATAGATAATTAGCTATGTAATGTGCATATCGGCTTTCAAAATTTAATGATAATCGTAATGAATATGTAGATATGTATAAGTGTATTCATTGTAATGTTTCTTCTCCTCTTCGCGTATTACAACTTTGTGAATTGTATTATCTCTTCATAAACTCAAAATAAGAAATGCTTGTTACTTATCTGATAACACTACAATCCTTTTGTGAACAAGATGAGATATAAGGCATCAAGGTATAGGGTACAAGGTATAAGGTAACAGAACATATGAAAAACTTTGAAAATTTGTGCCTATGATAAAAAAAATAAAGTATAGAAGTATTTCTACACTGTCAATTATGATGATGATGCCGAGGAATGTTAATTAACCAGTAGTCCGGTGAAGCTGTTAAGACCTTGCTAGGTCAATAGCGTAGTCAGTTTGAAAAGAAAAAAGTTAATTAAGCATCCAAATACTTGACAACTTTAATTACAGTTGCCTTAACAGTGGTTGTTAAGTGTCAAAGAGTCATATCAGGCAACAACCCAAGCCGAGGTGTGCCGTTCACCCTTGAGCTAGTTGTCAAATAAAATCGGCTGAGTGCCTTATGCGCTCGCTTTAGTATTCCGGTGAAGCTGTGAAGACCTTGGTGGGTCAATAGCGTAGTCAGATCGAAAAAAAAATGTCAAAGAGTCATACATTTCGGTGGACCCTGTGTTCAGCTTTTTTTCTTTACTTTACCATGAAAAGTTTATTAACGTGAATCGATACAAAAATATAGATGGTAATGAATTGAATATATTGCAATTAATATAGATATACATTGCATTACATTGGATCTGCATAAGACATTTTGGTACCCATCACGCTCCATATTACTGATTTGCGGGATAATGGATTCAGTCATCATGTCAACCGAACTTTGATGTCTAAAGGCTATTATAGGATGGATCAACATATGAATAATTGTGATATCTGGACCACATGTAATACTCCTCTATGTATTTTAATAAAAATATGTATTATAAAAAGATAAACCAGGTCGAGTTACTTGTCGATTCTTCAGAATGTCTCACTTACTTTCCAAACTACTGGTAGTTTTGATGATAAGTGACTTCAGATTCTTCAGTATTTTTTATTTTGGGTTTGCTTTCGTTCAAAATTTAGATAGACAGGTTTGTTCGCCCAGAGAACCAGTTCGTCTAAGCTTAACACGTTACCACTTTAAGATCACGTGAAGTTGTTGTAAAAAGCTAAATGTTCAAAGGATACAAGAAAAACAGTCAAATATACTAAGCAAACACATTTATTATGTTGTTGAAATAAAAAGTAGAAGTTTCAGTAAGTCTCCCGGCTCGCATCAGTATTCCGCACGCCATTCGTCGAGAGGAAACAAATTCCCAAAATTGAATTTTAGGAAACGAGTTGAATACGACCCAGGCTGCACAAACTCGTAAAAGAAACGAGATTTTTATCATTTTGACAACAACTTTGTTCTTCTATTTTTTGACACGTGTAACTTACACTTCGCATTCGCCGTATCTCTATTTCGCTGTTTGGAGTTAATTTAATTCTTTAATAATTTATTACAACGAAGCAATATAAGTCCGGACGTTTCTTACTCTCATGTGTTAGTAGATTTCGATATGTGAACATGAACGAAGATCTTTGTACAACGGTCAGTTTTCACTTTAACATACGACGGACTCAGCGCTGATGATTTTTTTTGTGTGTGTTTTTTACCCTTCAAACTGAGTAATAAACATTTCTGTAAAAATTGTGCGTACGTCTATATGGCAGTGAACCGCATAGAGATACAACAAGTAAAGTTAGTTAATTTATTTAGCCGCGTTGAGCAATTTCTGGTAGGAGAAAAACTTATGGGTTCGCGTCACCTCGACATGTTAGTGAAGCGTTACTGACATATTCATGACGTATTGTGCTTGCGTCAAAGTAGCGACGAGTAGTATAGCGGTCTGTGTACATTTATATTGACCCATTGTGTTGAGCTTGTGCAGCCTATCTCATATGTTTAAGTAATACACTATATAAGAATATATATTACCAGTCCCTGACAGCGACTTCATTCGAGTAGAACAGTTACTACGGGCTAACACTAACACACAGCGGAAGCTCTCGAGAGGAAAAAAATCCCAATTATGAAACATTTGTCATTGATGCTCCGCTCCTATTGGTCTTAACATGATGATATATAGCCTATAACCTTCCTCGATAAATGAGATATATAATTAAACTCAATTACTAAAAGATTTTTTTTTAATCGGACCAGTAGTTCCTGAGATTATCCCCTACAACGTCACAAACGCTATCTTCTCTTTATAATATTAATATAGATTATTCCTCGGAGTGCCAATAGGTGTGAAAATCAGACTAATATCAATGAATTCAATTTAAAAATTATAATATTAAATTGATTTCGTAATTCAAAAAAGAACACAGTTATTCCATTATTATGTATTTCCACTTCTGTTGGCATTCCTTATGAATGTCTCGACCTTTTTTTTGCTTCCTAAACATTTGGTCTCTATCTGATACAATTACCACGATAGCTACATTTAATAAAAGGTTATTGAAGTTTTAAAAAACTACAGTTTTCACAAATATTACGCAATTAGTATTACAGTTTTCTTGTCGTGGGGAAGTATTATCTTGTTGCCTCCATATATACAATATATCGTTAAAATATTTTTATATTGTTAGAATATTTTTTTTCTCGAACTGACTACGCTATTGGCCTCGGCAGGTCTTTACAGCTTCACCGAACTACTAAGGCGAGCAGTTAAGGCACTCAGCCGAGTTTATTTGGGCAACTAGCTCAAGGGTGCACGGCACACCTCGTCTTGGCTGTTGCCTGTTACATGCAAAACCGCGACCTATCTTAGCTAACCTTTTTATTTTATAGAGTTGAAATCCTGCATGGATGTTATGTGAGACTCTTACTCACTAAAAACTCCTCTGTCACTCAGCGTGAATGCAGACCAGGCAGCGGTTTCACGGCTAGCATACGCCACAAGCCTGGTCACGCGCTTGGGTCACCCGTAGATGGTATATCGAGGAAGGAAGTAGTTCTTCCCTATGCTTCTCTTGTGAAGCGGCGCCGCGGCTATCTTAGCTAACCTTTTTTTTTTTTTTTTTTTTTTTTTTTTTTTTTTTTTTTTTTTTTTTATGTGGAGAAATCCATCATGGACTGGGCCCAGGCTCCCGGGGGAGAGCCTGTCGTGAACCGCCCACCCGAACGTGCGAGTCACGTACGGGCAGGGCCTTACGGCGACTCTAACCGGCTAAAACTCCACGGCAACCTACGCCGCACTATGGAAGTGTTACGGGGTAGCGTGAGCAAGCTCCGCAACACCCCCGGCGGCAGGCGTTTCCCACGCCACACCCGGCTGAGGCAGCCCGGTTACGAGACTGCCTCCCAGCCACCCGAACCCGTGCAATGGGGGTCCAGGCCCCCCGACCCTTTCCCCCTGGGTTCGATTGACAGCGGAGAGGTTACCCGCTCCGCCGCCGCCCCACGGTTGATTTTTTAACGAGGTTTACTCCTCCTCCGCCCAAGCCACCCCGAGGTCACCACCGGCCTACGCTAACCTACGCACCCCCCCCGTACCCCATGATCCTAACCCTACCCTACCTATCACAATCCCTACACCCTCCAATCCCTGGACTTGCCTACCCACCGAGTAGGTAGACAAGCCAGAGGATACCTACCCAGCACCCCCCTAACAATCCCTAACCCTAACCAGACCTACCTACCTACACGGTCCCTACGCCCGCCTAACCCCTGATCTTGCCTGCTTACATGGTAAGTAGGCAAGCCAGAGGTTTCCTAATCCTAACCCCCCTCCCGTACCTACGTAGCCTACATGGGAGGTTCCCTCAAGGCGGTCTCAGGTGGAAACTGCCACCCCCTCTCCGTCTTCCGCGCCTGGCGCCCCGACGGCGCGTCGCAGGTGCATCGGTGT
>JACEII010000005.1:2635480-2681753 GCA_014332785.1 Antheraea mylitta | reverse complement strand
GTGACGCCGAGATACTTGACCTCGGTGGTCCAAGGTATCTCGGAATCGTATAGCCTTATGGGCTTTAGCTTGTTCACGCGATATCTAGGATCGAAGAGTATCGCGGCACTCTTATCGGGGTTAACACCTATACGCCATCGAAGAAACCAGTCACCGAGTGTGCTAACGGCTTCTTCGATGCGATCTCTAAGAGTACTCAGCCGCCAGCCTGAGGCGTAGATGACTGTATCATCAGCATAACAACCTACCTTGACTCCCAGGAGCTTAGGTAGGTCGCTGATGAACAGGTTGAAGAGGGTGGGCGCGAGAATTGAGCCTTGCGGCACACCTGAGCGTATCGGACGGGGCGATGAGAGTTCGCCGTCTACTCTAAAACGGAAGGTTCTATCGGCTAGATAATCGCGGAAGATGTGAACTAACCTATCGGGTATGCCGGCTTGATTTAACTTGTATATGAGCCCTTCGTGCCAGACCTTATCGAAGGCCTTGGCGACGTCGAAAAATACTGCTATTGTACGTTTCGGATTAGTGTTTTTCACGGGCGGATCCGGCTCCGGATGCGGATCTTTATTGAAATTAGAAAGGATGTACTCCGTGAGGCGGAGTACTTGACCCGGACAAGAGTGTTTGGCGCGAAATCCAAACTGCTCGGGTGGAATTAAACTTTGATCGTTAATCGTGACCTGGAGACGGTTCAGAAGGAGCCGCTTGTAAAGTTTACCTAAGCTATCTAATAAACTAATCGGACGATAGCTATCGGGAAGCGTAGCTTTCTTGCCGGGCTTGTGAATTCCTATCACTACGGCCCTCTTCCAGACGGCTGGAAAATGACCCTGGGACATGGCCGCATTGAAGATGCAGACCAATAGAGCTATGATGCGGTCAGGAAGGAGCTTCAGAACTTCGTTCCTGATCCCATCGGGACCTGGGGACTTCCTAGGTTTGAGACGCCTGATGGCGGCCGAGACTTCGTCAAACGTTATCGGGGTTAGGGTATCCGCCGGAGGAGACGCGAGTGCATGCTCTACAGCTGTTACGATGGACTCTATTATGGAAGGGTCAGTATTATTAGTGTTTGGCGAACACTGTTTTTCTAAACTCGCGTCGAGACATTCTGCTTTGTCAGTGTTATCGAACGCGGGAGGCAACCCGGGGCCTCTGTCGAGAGGGGGCATAGGGATGACCGTATCGGACTTGAACTTACGCGTGAGAGTCCAGAATGCCAGGTGAGAAGGCTGGAGATCCTCCAGAAACCTGTCCCACCTGTCACCCCGGATCTCAGAAATGCGAGACTTGACTGCTTTACGTAAAACACGTAAGCGTTCGCGGTTCTCAGCGGTCGGGTAAGCGTCGTGAGCACGAGTCGCGGCGTTCTTTTCCGTGATCAATGCTCTCACGTCATCAGGGAGTATAAAACGGCGTTCGTTCGCCGCTTGTACCTCTTTCGAGGTCTCCCTGACGGCGGTCTGGAGATAATCAACCAGGGAATCGATGGCCGAATCCGCGTCGGCTTTAGACACCAACACGTCCGGAATTCTATCTAAACTGTTGGGCGACGGACTATTTTTAAAGTATTCGCTAAGTTTCGCGTAATCGGCCACTCTGATCGGCGTCGGGCTAAAGTCTGAGTTATGTCCTAACTGTAATAGAACCGGGCGATGATCCGAGTCGAGTTCGTGTACGACTGATATGAGTCGCACAGGAAGCACGACATTTTTTAATAAAGCTATATCTAAAACTGACGGTCGACAGTTATCCTGATAATGCGTGGGTTCCGGAGGGGCTATGACGTCAAAAGCGAGCACCCTACCTAGTTTGTCGAGTATCCTCCCGTTACGAGAGGTACACGGACTGTTCCAGATAACATTCCCGCAATTGAGGTCCCCCGCTATAATGACCGAGTCACCTAAGTCGAGCAGTGCCTGCAAATCGGATCTGAGTAGTTCTTTGCTCGGTGATAGATACGCGGAGACAAGAATAATATCAGAGTGGCCCGTCATACCGACGCGGCATACTGAAACTTCCATATGAGTAAGTGCGGGCGGATCTAAAGGCATGCAGTACAATGAACGCCTAAAATAGATTAAAGTGCCACCCCCGCGGGTGACACGGTCGTTTCTAACGATACAGTAGTTCGCGATTCTCGGGTTACGCATACTCGGTTTAAGCATCGTTTCCTGGATGAGGAAAACGTCAATCTGTCTGTCGCGTAAAAAGTCAGCTACTAGATCGCGCTGTGTCCGAAGGGATCTCGCGTTAAAAAACGAGAGGCAAAGACCGCGAGGTTTAACTTTATTCATTCCCGTGAATTTAAAAATAATTAGTATTTGGGCGATTGTGAACGGACGAGGCGCTGTATGGTGGCTCCGATAGCCGGAAAGCGCGCTAGAGCATTAATGAGTTGTACCCCGCGGGGGTTCTCTTCTACCAGGGCGTAAAAGGCGAGCACCTCCTGCATGTCGTGCTCTATAAGAAGTTGCTCCATCCAATCAAACTTCTCCTCGAGAGAAGAAGATGATGAAGGAGCCTGGGTCGCCTTAGGTGGCGGCGCCAGAGGCCTTGAAGAGGCCTGAGGCTGAGGTCTGGGAGCCCAGGGGGCCATAGGGGCCCGCCCGGGTTGGGCCGCGCGCGGCACAGAGGGTGGCGAACGCGGTGTAGGTGCGGGCGCTACCGGGGCGCGGGAAGCGCCCGGCAGGCCCGGGAAGGCCTCCACGGACATGAGAGGTGGAGGCGGACGGCGGACGGCGGGTGCAGACGCCCTGGGCGCCTGCCTCGCCTGACGAGGGCGTTGTGTGCGCGGCGCGCGGGGACATCCGCGATAGTTCGCGGGGTGACCCGCGTTACCGCAGAGCACACAACTGGGAGGGTCGGGAGTGCCAGGAGCACGCTCGCACTCCTTCGTGGCGTGGTCTCCCAGGCACTTGACGCACCTGGGGCGAAGATGACAATTCTTCGCGGAGTGGCCATAACTTTGGCAGTTATGACACTGCGAAGGAATGTGGGTCTTGCGTGGAGGCTCAACGGTGATCCCGTTGAGGCCACAGACGGACGTGAGGGAGAAAATGGCCTTGCCCTCCTGCGACCGGTCGAGGATGACTAGCACCATGTTGTACGGGGCGCGAGTGGTTGGACGGTACATACGGTGTACCTCACGGACTGGGAGATTTTTCTCCTTAAGGGAGCGGGTGACTTCCTCGACCGAGATTTCGGCCGGGACGCGGCGAAGCACGACACGCAGGAGGCGCTCCTCTTCTAACGCGTATGTAAAATACGCGAGTTTCATTTCTGTGAGAAAACGGATCAACGCGCGGTGATCGTCCGACGTCGGACATTTAACACGAATGCCCGCCGGCGTGCTAAGGGCATTCGTGTAATTAATACTGAGAGCTTTAAGTCTATTGGAAATGAAAGTCCACTGGGACTTGTCCTGTATCGTAACAGGAGGCGGCGGACGCGGTTTCCTAACTGCGGAACCCGGAGTGAGCGAGACGGAACTATTGATCGGCTTACGCGGTATTTCCGCGGTCGTCGGTACACGCGCGCCACCTATATTAGCGACTTTTTTTGGGCCTACGGAACCCGAATCCGACGTCTATTGTGTGAGACGGTGGTAAACCCGTCCTTGTCTATCGGCGCTGAAGGCGCAGGGATCGCGGACTCGGTCGCGGTAGGCTCAACGGATGCCGTCACGTCTAGCTCCATCTCGGAGCCGGCCTCCGAACTGGAGCTAGGAATCGCGGCCTCAAGTAGGCCTTTGTCTCGCGCGTCTAGAGGAGACTGCGGTGAGAGGGACGCAAAAGAGTTCGCGGTCGGAATATTAGATGTGAAATGGCACTCGGCGGCCTGCGATATAACATTATTATAAATGGAGTTTACAATCTCCTTATTGATCTCGGCGTCGCTCGCGAGGAGATTTTGGCGAAAATAGTCTACTAGAGCTAGCGGATCCATCGCGGTGGATCGAGGAGAGGGAGGGGCCGCGAACAACCTCCCTGCCTTAAGGGCAGGGGGGCACGCCAAACGAAAAACTAGGGAACTATCTTGAGTCCGGTCCAAGAGAGTTGTTTAAAACAAAATGAAGGCACAAAACATGTAAATGAGTGAGCGAGACAAGGGAACATATACTACGTAAATAACACACTATAAAATAAATAAGTAGCAGTTAAGTAGATAAATAAATAAATAGTTACATATATAAAGATAGAATTGATGGATAAATAATAGAAAAATAAATAGTAATAAGAAGATAATAGATAAATAATTAACTGTATAGGCAAGTGATTAAACAAATAAATAGATAAATAAAGGCGTAAATATATAAGTAAGGGAATGTCTCACTCACTCAGGTAGATGTTGGACACGTGCGGCGCAGCTTTGTCGAATTAATAGCAAACACAAAGCACAACGAAACACAAAAAACAACGGGTCGTCACTAATCTGCGAGTACCGAAGTCGAAAACAAAAAAAAAAATAACGGTCACTTTAGAAGCTCCGTGCGTACGTCCGAAGCGTGCGGCTACACAAATCGGACTCCGAACAAATCGGACTCCAGCATATTCGTACTTACTGGCTTTTATATTAGATGAATCTATACACTCATATGGTAATATTATGTTAAGTGATCACCACCGTCCATAGACACTTGCAACACCAATGAAATCGCAGTTGAGTGGCGCAGGCTGTGTTGGGGGATGGGAGGCGGGAAGGGGACAGAAGATGGGGAAGGTGAGGAGACGTGGGCCTCCAGCGTTCTCACTGACCGAACGAAACGCAACAATGCAAGTACTGTTACTTGACGTCGGTTTTCTGTGAGAGGGTAATACTATCCCGAGCGAGCCGACTCATTCATACTGAAACCAGTAATAGCTTCAGCGTGGCTCTACCATCTACTAAATTAGTCTTTATTAAATAGTTAGTCTAATCACATTTTTTTTTTTACTTCTTAGTTATGTAGTGGAAACATTAAAAAATGAAGTGTTCTTTACGAAACGAGAAAATATGTTTAAAGTTATTTTACTAAAAAAACATGTACAATCATGTGATTTACGTTTTTAAAATTACAGCGAGAAGGGATAGACAGTTTTAGTTATTTCTCAGTGCTTTATGCTTCTAAGGTTCAGATATTATGTACACGGTAGCAAATAAACAAAAAACTAAATAATAGCATAAATTTCATTTAAAAAAATGTTATCAATTAATTTCACGTATCTGCCAAAATCGATGTACGCACATACCGCCCGCGGAAATTGAAATGCGATCTATTGACAGGTATCGACAGCGCTGATATGCTTGGTTCACTAGTATACAAACGGAATTACAATGCAGATGTCAATTTAATAAGAAAAAAAGAATAATAGGAAAATAATCTGTCGGTTTCTAGTTCATCTGCGTTTAGTGACAAGTACATGGGCGACCGAGCCCAGCTCGGTTCTTTAAAAAAACATATTTAAATTAAAATAAACTGTTAGGTTTGCCTTATAAAATTAGTATGCTTTTACAAAAAAAAAAAAAGTTTTTTTTTGCTGTCACTCGGATTCGAACTGGGGTTACACGGATTTTCTAAGCAACCGATTGCCTTCTGAACTATTTTTGTTTTGACAGCGGTGGCAAAATGTACCTTTATATTCTAGCTATATTTTTCACTGCCTGAAAACTCACTTAAAATGTTTTCTATGAATAAAATCTAGCTAGATCGATTTATCGTCCCCGAAACTACCTACATACTAAATTTCACGGAAATAGATGACGCCGTTTCCGAGATCCTGAACATATACACATATAACAATATACAAGAAGTGCTTATTTAAAGGTATAAGATATATATCAATAAAATACAGCATAGTGCCATACCTGTAAAATAAATGCAAAATAAATGTAGCATAAAATCCTTCATAAAAAACAATTAGACGTAAACTTTTAATATCAGTCTCAAATATACAATAAACAATTTTGGAGTGAAAACTTCTTTAGCTGCGTTAAGTGATTTTTGGTAAGAGAAAAACTAGCGAGTTCGCGTTACCGACATGCTAGTGATGCGTCATCGATATGACATATTGCGCTTGTATGAGACTAGCGACGCATACTACTAGCAGCCTGTGTATATAGAACGTTTTGTATTCAAGGAAACCATCGTTATAGTACGTAGGGCTTTGGTAGAGTTCGCCCGTCGAGTTACCCTCGAGTTAAAGATTTGTTGCCAGGCACCTATTGCTGAGTTCCGGCAGCTGTATTTGAAGGCCAATTCACTTTGAAGTTTAGTGTGTTTACCATATTACATATCCTCTTTTAACATCAGATGCGTTTGTGTTTTAACGTTAAAACTAAAAAAGTTATTGAGATATTAAAACAAATCGAAAAATTGTTATTATACGTTTTTTGGACTATATATTTATTAGTTGTGTAATTACTTTGCCTAAACTACTTTTACCAAAAATTCGAATTCAGTATTCATAATTCTTCGGATAGACATAAACATAAATTGAATAATTTGGCTTCGTGAATATTAGACAAAAATATTGTCAAATGTGAGAATACTAATACGTGTCTGTTAGCACCGATACATGCTCATAGTGTTAGCGGAAATTGAACGTGAACCATTGTCGGGTTTAGACATCGCTGACAAGCCGAGATGGACGTATACATTCGTCTGACACATCTGTCCATCAGTGCGAAACAGAGGCAGTCCTCTCGCGCCTCTAACATCAAAGACCGGTTGACATGTTTCAATTACTCCAGATAGCCTCTCCGTTCTTTATTACATTTTTTATTGTAACGATACAACTAGGTTAATTGAAAAGTTAACTGGATATAATCATATTTACCATTTATTTTATTTTTGATTTTATTTATCGATGTATTATCGGTGTGGGGTTCTTTAATTCAATATAGGAAATGAACTTTTACAAACGGTATAATTTACATGCATTTATTAACATAGCTGTTTATCTTTTCATTTTCCTTCTTAGCTTTAGCTTTTTTTACATTTAAAAATAGATTATTTTTAACTTATAATACGACATTTATGAATGGCACCAACTTCCAATCCCTATCCCTATCCCATTTCGTCGGGCAGATGAGGATGGGTTATGGTGCCATGATACACCTTTTAGGCGGAGGAGTAGGGACCCGTCAGACCAACAGCACAAGCGTCGGTTGTTGAAAGTGGCTACACTTGAGAACCACTTCCCCTCCAGGCTTAGCATGCTTATCGGGTTGGACTACATCATCACCTAATATGAAAGGAGATTGTGGCCAAATGCTAAGACGTAAAATGCTGTTTGAAAAATAAACTTTCACACGTTGACTGCCACACCGTAACTGGTCATGGTGACCAATTTCTGCGTCACGACAGTCTTTGTATTCAAAAATATAAAAAGCTGATAATAGCTCGAATTAAAGCTCCAATATTATATATAGACGGTTTAGATTATACTTGCAATTTTTATATGTTTTTGATAAGCCTTCTTCGATAAACGAGCTATATAACACTGAAATAATTTTTCAAATCGGACTATTAGTTCCTGAGATTAGCGCGTTCAACCAAATAAAACAAACCCTCGAGCTTTATAATATTAGTATAGATTTTTTTCGCTTCACAGATATGTACGTATACATTCAAATCTGCTGAACTTATTTATTCACTAATAGGAATCCAGAACAAGTTTGTTGAGCAAGTGGAAAACTCGGTCAAAAGTCACGTATCGAGTAAGGAAAGATTCCCAAACTATCGCACAAACTTTCAATAATCTCGACTAAGTCCATTGTAACCAGAACTATTTTTGAGAAACGGAAAGGTAATCGTTGAGGGAGTTTTATTTGTAGCTCCATGGGATAGTTATTGTAATTTTATGAGAAATATATAAATAATTTATTTAATAAATTTATTGCATATTACTCAGAACCATCTGGTGGTTACGTTCTCACAATAGTTAATATCATAAATTGGTTTGTTACGTTTTCACGCGTAAGTTACTGGACCGACGATTATGAAATTTTGCATTTTGTTAGGGGTATAAAAAATTATATAAAACTGATCCTTCCACATAGAAAAATCATTTGTTCCCGAGGGATGTATCTAGTTTATTTTGAAGTGCAACTTCCCAGATGTCGCAAGTGTCTATTGACAGTGGTGATCACGTAACATCACGTGACGACCCACCAGTTCGTTTGCTTCCTTTGATATATAAAAAAAAACGTGAGCGAAATTAATGGCTAAATCTAGTACTTACATATATTTTACGGAGATTAATTTTGTTTCGAGATAATGAAATAATAATGAAATGTTTTTAACTGCAACTTTGCCTCCAAAGTTCTTTTACCGATTTTAAGTTCCTAAATCATTTTCACTAAAATATAATGTTTATAAAGACGTTATTTCGCGGAAAGTAATTCATACACATTTTATATTATTTTTTTTGCATAGCACTGTTTTCTGTTACCCACATAAATAAAACTGAAATGTCTGGTATTGGCCCGAGTTAATTTCCGAAACAGATGATCCGAATTCAATAAGGCTTTTATTGGCAGATAGAGAATTTTCATAGTATTATTTAGCTTATATTTCATTATACCAATATAATTATATATTCAGAAGTATCGTATTCAGAAATATCGTATTAAAAGCGATAAAAATGTCACATGGTATATTTATTTATTCTTGATTAATATACTAACAATAATAAGAAGGAGCATATATTATAAACAAAATCGTCCGCCACGTCTGTCTGTCTGTCTGTTCGGGGTAAACTCAAAAACTACTAAACGGATTTTCATGCGGTTTTCACCAATAAATAAAGGTTTCACGAGGAAGGTTTAGGTATATATTTGTCAAGGTATTTTTTTAATTATCTGAGTGAGACAACGTGTGCCGGTCTCCCTAGTATATTATAAGACAAAGTCCTCTACCATGTCTGTCTGTACGCGATAAACTCAAAAATTACTGAACGGATGTTCATGAAATTTTCAGCAGTAGATAAAGTGATTCATGAAGAAGGTTTGGGTATATAATTTGTAGTTTTTTTTTATTATCTGGGTGGGACAACGTCCGCCAAGCGCGCCATTAAAACTAAAATTAACCCATGGAAAAGAAAACAAGATGAAAAATATAATCAAAGATATTTAAATATATTTTGCTGAATATTGTTTAATAGTCATAGTGTTTAGTAACTATAATAAAATAAAAATTCAAAATATAAATAGCAGCTCACTATCATCACTCTAAATCAAGATAAAAAAGTTAGTTCTAGTGTAATAGTAAAACATTATATTTACAAAAACAAAGTCGTAGGCACAGGCTATTTTTTATTCCTAAAAGCAGCGAATAAGCAGACAGCCTACCTGATGAAAAATAGTTACCGTCGCTTATGTACAACTGCAACACCAACGACATCATTGTAATGACGGTGACTTTGAAGAACGCGTTTCGTTACTTTCTTGAAGAACCCTATTGCATAGCCCTGGAGGAAAACCGTACTGGGTAAGTCCTTCCACATCGCTAACGTACGCGTAATAAAGATTCTAGGAAACATCATATTTCGTATTAAAAATATATTTATATTGTTGCTTTATTCTTTGCCATGTAACCTCAAATATGAGACATCAGCTGATGTCGTCAAGTATGACGTCATGAATAGCTTTTTTATCCGATCGGGCTACGCTATTGACCTAGCAAGTTTCGGAGCAAGTTAAAGTTTAAATAGAGTAATGAGACTATATAAACTCGCATCTAATATTACTACAAAAAATGCTGATATTTTCTTCGAAAACATTACCACTATCAAAAAATCATATGCTCTTAGTGATTAAAAAGTGTAACTGATTACGATATATATATATATATATATATATTAAATAATGTTTAACGATTTAATATTATATAACTTTCTCAATGCTTTATAGGTTCATTTACAACTATTTTACTTTATACTGTTTTGTTAACTTCTTGATTGTTTAAATAACATTATAGACTAATAATATTTCATATGCATGCTGTTGTTGCCTGTAAGTAGGGTCATATCTAGCTATAACGTTGAACTGTATACTTTATTTTTGTAATGATGTATTGATATTGACTCTGTTGGTAACCTTAATAAATAAATAAATAAAATAAAGTTCTTAACAGCTTCACCGGACTACGTCATGAATAGTTTGTGGTCTCATTGCTCAGGGAACTAGAATTCAATTCGAGAATTAGGTGCTGTGATCATTCTCCTATTGTATTCATATGTAAATGTTTTACCATGTAATTGCGATTGCTTATTATTTAACTAGATTCTGCTTGAGATTTGGGTCGCGTGGAATAGTTACTTTGGGCTATCTTTAACTCGCGACTTCGTTTATGTAGAAGGTGAAAATATTTTAAATAAGACGTACTTTAACCACAATTTTGAAACAATCTTCATTGGTGATCCGCTCTTATTGGTTTTAGCATAATAGCCTATAGCGTTCCTCAAGAAATGAGATATCTAACACTGAAATAATTTTTCAAATCGGACTTATAGATCCTGAGATCAGCGCGTTCAAGCAAAAAAAAAAAACTCTTCAGCCTTATAATATAAGTATTGACATGGCTATAAGCAATGTACTATTTGCTTTATGTTCCTAATTTTTTGTTTGTGCCTCACTTATATGCCAAATGTTAGTGTGCTACATAAAAGGCTGTACTGGTAGTTTAAGCTAGTAGAAGCTAAAAACTCCTCGCCGCAGTATTCTAGTTACATTCCTGGACAAATAATAAGAAGAAATTTAATATTTCAAACACAAAGGCAGTCCAACTTAATCATTATGTTGGTTAACTCACTACATATGTCCAAACACGGCTAATATTGGCGACTAATGGTTGAAACTAAATTATGTAACGGATGACGGGAATCTGGATAACGCATACTCAAACTGCGTCTGTAGCAACACATTTGGGAATGTCAATTTCGATAACATCGAATTCATAATGTGTACGTACAAATATCTGTTTATTTTAAAGGTTTTAACAGTAAATGTGTTGAGAAGTAAGGGGGACATTCGGTAGCGGTTTTAACGGTAAGCGGATTTACTGGTCGCATGGTACCCCGAGATACCACAAGGGTCACGAATTTCTTGGCTTCTATATGTAACATGTGTTCGAGGGTCCGAATTTTTTTTCCGATTGAGTTTTCCTCTATCTTTATATTGATTATATGAAATAAGAGTTATTAAGAACTTAGTAAAATCCGTGCTGAGTGCTTTCTGTGACATTTTAGCGTATTACGAGCCGGATACCCATTCATAATGCCGGAATACCAATATTTTTGACAACTTTTAAATATGTTACATCATACTGCACATTATGAATAAACGATTTCCATCTCTCTTTGTTGGTTGGGTGGTAGGGTTTTACAGCCCGACTGGGTCGCAACAACCATGCATATGGCGAAAAAGCCCGTCATAGTGACTCGCTTCTGCGCGTCGCGTTTCGGGATCAGCCTGTGCATATCCAGGTCCGGGCGACTTTCGTCATTATGGCCGGCATGACAGCGGCGACCGACGATGGATAATCTGTCTCATGGTGGTTGCCGATGTTTTTGGATTGTACTATGCTTAACATCAGGCTTAGCGTAGTAACTTTGTCGTGCTTCTATTAAAAAAAAATAAGCCATTGTAACATCTAAATGGAGAAAAAAATGAATTTGCATGTTGCCTTATCTATATTAACTTTATGTAAAACTACAAATAATTGTATAATATAAAATAATATATATAGTGCTAATAACGTCTAATTAATTACTCATAATTAATACTACACTAGAAATTTTTAGAATGTGATCTATATAATATCAACTTTGCCTTAGTGACAAACGTAAAAGAACGTATATAAAAATCTTATTGATCACGAGAAATTGTTTTATGTTTATGTTATCCCTGTACCTGTGGTATGAAAAATGGCATCGTAATAATATGCGCTGTTGTAAAGAAATAACGTAACATAAAATTATATTATCGGTATTTAATACAATAAATATTGAATGGAACAATTTAAACAGCTGACAAGATTTGTAGGTAAACGGACCAATGCATGGGATAACCGTATGACAAAGCCACTGAGATAGGATTTTCAATTTCCTTTCTGACGACAAACAAATACTCGGCATTGAGGGATTTCACAAATAATAATAACATCACGAATTAAGGAGTATAATATTTTATAAGTTTTTAATAATGTATTGTGTAATTAATAGTCAGAGATTATTGACTCTGCTTTAATCACAGCGCTTAGACATTTTATAACGTATAGTAAATTAACATATTTAAATGTATTTATTCTATTCTTATCTGCATAATCACTGTCAATCTGTAAGAGACCTACTATAGGGCCATAGGTCTCTTCCCGAAAGAAGGTATGGTCATAATCATCCACGCCGGTTCACGACGTATTGACGATTTCCAACTCCGAAATATCCATAGTTCTATAATTTCACACATGCAGTAGTACTACAAGAATATTCTTCAGAATAAGGTTTCCTAACGATATTTTCCGTTACAGTCAGCCGATTGTGTTACTAAATGTAATTAGTAAATATACGCTAATTCTGGAAAAATTCGTTGGTATACGCCGGGTTTCAAACCTGCGGACATTCCATTGATATTCTATCAATCAAAGCCTCTCGATTACGCGACTTAATAGCATATATTAACCTCTTATCAAGTCTCTTTTGATATATTATATACCCCTGACAATGTGTATGGATCATTCCATGACGATCAGTGAGAAATTTACATGTGAAAAGTTAATTACTCACATTTGAGATTTTGTCGGGATTTTAGTGTATCATGTAGTAGATTTTATATTTTATTCATAATCTTGTGTTATTTGACTTTATATTTTGTAAATTTGGTGGTATTTTACGTAATATAGTTAGTTTATTGTGCATAAGTGAAGTGAATGGAAAATAATACCACGGAGCATGAAATTCTAAGATGCCACAAAAACTCCCTGGAAGGTTCTAATAAGGGATGCACCATCTTATTAGAATATTGACTCACACGACGCAAATTCAAGTGATTACACGACGCTTGTAATATTATTGACTACGTGACAATGGCAGTAATAATTTGAAAGATTGATTGCCAACAATAAAGTTAAAAAAATCACATTCGCATTTACAATATTAGCTAGGAAGTTTGAATTAGAAAGACGAAAATATTCGATTAAAAACAACAAAAACTATAATTAGTCTAATGATTCCTCATAAATAAATTACATTTCATATGCAAATCCTTGTTAGGTGAAAACTAAATATTTAAACACACACAGTACTCGTTATGCTTAAATTAGTGAAATAGTAAAATAGTGTTATGCGAAATTAAGCAAGTTCATAATGGATATTTATCGTTTTAATACCTTCCAACAGGACTGGTCCGTGTGGAGTTAACAGGGAATAACAATCGGAGTTGCATAGAGGAAATTGCTACGTTAACTGGCCTTTTTTATTGCTACACTCCGCTTTGTAATCGGGAAAAAGCAGTGCCACTCGCATTATTACGGGTAAGATATTTTGCATGTTATTGTACTTTGTATGTAGTCATTCATAAGATAGTTTCTATATGTACTGAGCCTTATATTATTATACAAATATTAAAGGTTAATTATTGCCTTTACAATCTGCGTCAATTTACTGTGTACAGCAAAATGTCTAACCAATAAATTCTCACAGTTTAGCTTAGCGGTTCGTAACAAATATTCGCGGTCAATACAAAACCAATAAATCGTCCCGTCGAACGATTGCTCTGTTTGAACTCTAGAATAAACTAGGCGCTAGTATGAAGCACAAGGAATGAAAGATTTTTTTTTGTTTAAATCATATAACATAAATGTTGAAATATGAGATTAATTAGGCAGTTCAGTTTAATTTTCAACCTTGTTGTGTGAATCATATTATTTATATTTAGTGTGTTCGACAGAGATTAAAGTTATCTAAATATAATTCACCGCATGAACACACCTTCTTATGCTGTATAATTCACCTAATAATTTGTGAACCGTTTAATAATTAGTAGTTATGTAATACATAACACACTCTAACAATATTATAAATGCTAAAGTGTGTCAGACACACTTTAACATTAAATAAATTGTCAGCAATTTATTTGTTACCTTTTCAAGCCTAAAACTGTATTGCTTATATACTTAGGAATAGATGTTACCTGAAACTAAAAATGTATTTAGTATTATAGTATAATATTTATTTTCACCGTGAATATACTAAAAATACATAAATGATGTCGCGGAAAATAATAGTGTTCTTTAAATGCGTAGTAAAATATTCAAATGCACTTGGAGTCTAATATGACCACATAATTTAGCATTTAAGAGCTTTTACACTGTGTAGTAAAATTTCTTTATTTAGATTGTATTCATAGCTTCTAGCTTCCTTTTAATATTTTATAGTATGCAATAGTAAACTTCCCCTAGCATTTACTATATCACTTACTAATGACTAAAAGCGTTATAAACAACTACTACCTCCGTAAAGGCAATAACGCCATTAAAAATCCATTCTGAAATAGTTAATAGTAAAATGAAATCATAAAAATGAATATATAAAGTTATAATAAATAAAAAAACACCCAATAGTTGCTCACAGATATGATTTTTGACGTACACAAGAAATAAAACGCAATCAAAAAAGGTGGGGACCAAGAGTCTGCAGAATAGAAAAAACAACTACTACAAATAACGGGATTCTAGGTTGATTTTGAAGTTGGTTTGTACACTAAAATTGAAAAGTATAAATAATACCCTAAATGTTACATAAAATTACGTGATAACAAAGATGCAGATCAATTAATGTGCTTTTTCGAGCCTGAAATTTATTGTACGAGATTTATCTATATATTTAGAGCGTCACAGTAATAAAACATTTAATAGATACTAGACTAAAACAATTATTAATAATATACTAAACTATTAAATGATCGATCACACTGGGTATGTCCACGATGTATCAACGTCAAAGTACCTAAGCTGTATTTTCTCGCTAAGACATTGCAATACGTTTGTTTGTTCCGGACCGTATCTTCCTTTTTATAAGATGTCTTCAGGATTCAAGAGTTACGGTTCGGTACATCGTGTAAAGTTTAGAACTGTTTAAGATTCTCTATTGGCTTTTTCAGCCAGTGGAATACATAAAATGTTTGCTTTATTTATTGAAATAGCAATATCCTAAGTAATATATTTTTATTTGTATCTTTCAGTGAGCGAATATATGAAGCGTGAAAAGGGAACGAACTAAGAATTCTATGTATACATATGTGTAAATGGTTTTGTTGTTTATTTATTTAGCGTTCGACTACAATCTCAACTGTTAAATGACATTGTGGCCCAAAATGGTAATATGTTAAGTCTTAAAGGAACTGGCATTCAACTGCAACTGTTGGAACACTTCTACGGATACTTGGCGACAGATTTTCAACTTAAAATTTAAAAAGGTTCAATGAACCTCGATATCATTTTACTAATCACCGTGAAAGTTACTACTACATCAAAGTGTTTTTTCATAGAGTAGGTCTTTGTGATATCCATTTTACTGTTACTCGTCTGTATGGCACTATAGCTCATGAAAATTGATAGACATAGATATTCGATAATAAAGAATATTTTTGCGCTATTTATATTACTATAACTCAGCTATGTATTAAAGGGAATAATAGAGAGTTTTTGGCGGGATCTAATGGGAGTGTCATGTAGTTGTATTTTTTATTTTATTCATAATGTTCTGTTATTTACCTCTATATTCTGTAATATTCGTGGTGTTTTGCGTAATATGGTTTGGTTATTGTGCATAAGTGAAGTGGATCGGATATAATACCATGGAGCATTGATTCTGACTTACCACAAAAACTCCCCGGAAACTTCTAACAAGACAGCTACCATCTTGTTAATTCATTGAAGTGATCGCAAGAAACTTGTAATATCACTACTTACTCAACAATTATAGCAATAACCTACTAGAAGATTGGGTGTCCAAAAAAACGAATATTAATAAACATCGCAGAGCCGCGGATACAGTTGATTAAGTTTAGCAACATGTGAAAAAGACACATATTTAATTAGGCATAAATAAGCCACGTTTTTAAATATACAACGCTATTTTGCAGTAGGTTTATTCTTTGGTAAATAACACAGACGAAGTTTAGTTTAAAAAAAATACAAGGCATGAGTTTAATATATTTGGAGGTAAAATCAGGCTAAAACATGTTCAAGTAGCATTTAATGGTAAGGAAACATTGCACATTGTGAGAATGTTGCGGTATTGGTATCCCCTTATACACTATTCCCCTTTTTGGATACATACAAATTACGTGCTTTTAGTAAAATGCTTACCGTAAAGATAAAAAGCTAATACGATAAACACAATAAAGGTCAATACGGAATTCTTTTCCTTTATTACAGGACTGTATTTCAATTTTAAGTTAAATCTTTGAATTAAACAAATTTTCATTTTGATCCTATATTAGTTATTTGCTACTTATGCTCATAGCCTTTCACGTATTTAGTACAGAATAATAATAAAACTCTTTATTGTACACACGTTAAAGATATACAAAATTAGACATTAGTATACAATATGTGTACAATTAGGCGGCCTTATCGCTTAGAGCGATCTCTTCCAGGCAAACCTCAGGAAACATTTAATTTTTTTTAAATACCGGATGGCAAGACTTACAAAAAATATAGATAAATGTAAAAAAAAAGAAGCTTTTTTAATTACATACGGCGCAGCACAAGAACAAGACAATTATTTAAAATATGTTATCTGCTATAAGTATTATATTCATGATCTGTTTTCAGAATTCCCAGTTTTCAGTCATAACAGAAGAAGGCAGAATCCATACTCCATGGTATTAATTCCGATCCAGTTCTCTCGTGCACAATAACCAAACTATATTACGTAAAACACCCCCAACATTACACAATATAAAGCTAAATAGCACAAGATTACGGATAAAATATAAAAATTCCAAGATCCCGCCAAAACACTCCTCCTGGTGTCTTTCGTGTCCATTCCATTTTTTTAGATTAAAACCTTTTTGCAGTAATCACCTTTTTTACGCACATTTATTTCTTAATGATAACCTCTGTTACGTAAAGTCAGATATAGCATGAAATTCCCCTTTCATATTGCGAGGAGTAATCAATCACAAACTAATCGTCGAGAACTATGATTACACTTAATGGCTCTATTAAGGAACTAATTCCGGTGTCGTCCGTCACTTTCACGATGACACCGGTATTCCTCTGATGAGCCGATGGATTCAATGTCACGATAAATAGCCAGTAATACACTCAGCCTGGGGACGAGACCGTAATAGCTTGGGGCGTAACGTGATTTGCTGGGTCTCTATTACCTTAATGCTCCACAAGTATCCCGACAACAAAGGAAAGATCTTAATATTATATCGACGGGAACGTATCACGTTCGTGCTGTGTGTTGAATTTGAATGAATTTACGCAATTTGTCCGTGTATTAGAATCATTTCCCAAAAGTTTTTAGTATCTTCCAAACGACATCAGATTTCCCTAAAGAGTACTTTACGTTTTGTTGCGGATCGTCATGTGTGTACATCTTCCCCATTACGGATTCAACTTATCAGCTTGGATCTGGAAAACTGACGCTACATTCCAAATGTTATATGATCCATTAAAATTTGATTGTCTTCGAAATCTGATATTTTGGCCCAATAACGGCTAAGTTTGGAAGCAAACGTGGCTACAACTGGAGTGTACATATTCAACAGATATAATGAAATGATGCCTAAAATATGTTACAGTTTTAACGATAAACTTAGGGCACTTTAGCTACAGTTGCAGTTTTGGGCAATATTTGAATTTAATATTTGCGCCTATTCTATTGGTCAAGTTAGACTGTAACAGAATAAAAGAACATTATAAAATACAATTGTTTCATTGACGACAATTACGCACAACTATGGGATCGGCGGACATCGTCCCGTCTTGACAATAAAAAAAACCTTGACAAATCATATACCTAAACTTACCTCATGAATTACTTTATCTACTGGTAAAAATTGCATAAAAACCAATGATATTACAAATATAATAAAAACTGTTTAATGCTTTTTGAGTTCATCACGAACAGATTGACAGACGGACAGACAGACGTGACAGAGGGCTTTGTTTTATAATATGTAGAGATATGTCATAAATTACAATATTAAAGAAATTTAATTATACTAAAAGTGCAAATTTAAATGATTGCAATTTTGAACAATTTTTATATATTATTTCTAATTTCATAGTCTCATTTTTATTTTTTATCTATGTTCACGCGTTATATCATTTGCATTTCTTAAATCCATTACCAACTATCATTAAATTTTTTTATCTAAAAATAGATACAGATTATACTCTGAAACAGTTTGCGATGTAGGCGTCTTAATCTGTTTAATCTAGTATGTAGGATACATAAAGAGATAGTTGAATGTACTAGTATCAGGCACGAGCCACGATTTAATATCATGACTTTAGCTGTCAGGCTCCTATCGCCGCCATCTTAAGTGCACTTCACAGAACCATCAATCCTATAGTACAAGATACTGTTACATAATGGTATATAGCATTATCTCTAATGAAATTCAGTATTGATAATTTTATTCGTCCTTTAATGTCCTTGTCATGATAACAGTTTATCGATATTGTTATCTTCTTATGAACAAACATATCATGATGTGCGAGGTCCATGTGTGTTATCGATACAATTGAATGCAGTAAACCAATCACAGATACGATTATTCTTATAATGGTTATCTGTATTTACGTAGTAGCGATGTTAACAGGTTACTTACCTTTTGTAATTCAATATTTCACATATCAAAGATACGAATATTCATAAGTATCTTTATGTCATGTTCTTATTGGGGTAGGCAGATAGGATGTAGTCTATTTTGTCTATTTTTGTCATCATTAGAAATCTCTTTATTTCTTCAACTTTTCTTGCAGTAGCTTGATAAACTGTAACTAGTGATAAGCACAGCTAAATAAAAAAAACATCAATGTTCATCAGTGGTCTGGTGAAGCGGTTAAGACCTTGCTAGGTTAATAGCGTATTCAGATCGAGAAAAAAAAAACATCAGCGTTCATCTAGAGATTGGCGATCCGTCGCTTGTCGTCGCTGTTATTTGGCCTATTATATGTCGTACGAAGCCGGGAGTCTACCTTGTCGTGATATTTTCATTCGTTTGTTTAGTTATACACTCACATTGTTCGTACTTTCACCACTCGCATTTTCCACAGGTTCAAAGAAGCAAAGATTTAGTATAGATATATTAGTGATATTTGATTACATATATTTTCATCGCTAATTTAATCTTTGAAGAAACCACCCACAAACCGCTTCATATTTCTATTGCATTCGTTATGCTTTCTCACTTGTTTTGTTATACACAGAATGTATAACCTTACAATATAATAGGTGTTGGAAAAACTTAATAGTTTCCTTTTATATTTTTTTTTTTTACTTTGAGATGATTAAAAACTCAGTTGTACTAATAAAGACTAAATGAATTTACCTAAAATAGTCTTGAAGAAAGCTCTGGTGAAGATGAATAACTTTAATTTCCACAGAAGACGACATCAAGTTTCTCTTTTAAATATTTATAGGGTTTTGACATTTGACCACAGTTCCACCTAGTATTAAGTAAAAAGCTACTTTACAGAAGACGATAACACGCTAAACCTAGAGAACATACAGAGAAAACACTCTCAATGACAGCTGCGGAAACCTTCCACAGATGCCTAACAACAAATTTTAAATATAAGGATAGGTGTTAACCATTAAAAAAAGTCCTACTGTCAAACTTCGATTTCATTACGGTGTTTTTCCTTCCACCAAATTCTTTATAGCTTTTCAAACCTACGTTCTCCTATACATAGTTGACCACACTACCATCAAGGTATTATTGCATTGCCAACTCATAGCATAGCGTTAAATTAGGTTTGATAAGTTAAGTTTGAGTGCCACTCTCATTTCTGATTTAGCAACTTCTGTCTTCAGCCTCATAACTTATCATTAAATGAAACTGTACTAAAATGGTACTACAATCTACATATTACAATTTAAAGTAAATATTTAAGAATAAGGATGATAATTTCCGGCAAAATGTTCAATATATGCTGATATTTTTATTGATTTACTAGCCTTTTGTTATAATAATAAAGATGGTCTTAGCTCCAGTCGATAACAGCGGCGGCTGTAACGTGATTTCCTAAATCGGTCCACTCTCGGCTAAAGTGCTCTTCAAAGATCCACTCATATCTGCGCTGCGCACTCAACTACACACTTTACTGAAAATGTGATACATTTTATGTGCCACGTGTAACCTGGTATCATTATAGGACACCTATATTAATTATATTTTATGAACAAAAGGGATCCCCGAAAGAAAATTAACTTGCCTCAATATTTAGTACAGTTGTCGGACTTAAAAAATAAATCGATTTTTGCTAAACTTCTTCTATTTTATTCCAAATTGGCACTTAACCTTATAAAACATAATACCGGGACGACCAAGCCAACTCGGCTCTTTAATTTTTTTTTAAATATAATAAACCTTTAGGTTTGTCTCTAAAAGTTAGAATTTTTTTATACCAATAGCATAGTCAGTTCGAAAAAAAAACATTATTAATTAAATCATACATTTATTTATTAATTAGCACATTGCGGCGATGTCATAAAAATTATTAAGTTACATATCTTCCTAAAGTATCATTATCAATACGAGACCAAGACAGGTCAGCAAAAAAATTAGTACGAATTGCTACAAAATCTTTATCTGCTGTAGACGAACTTGTATGTAATTCGAAATAATTACCCACCAACTTGTATAATAAAATCGAATGAAGAAATTATTATAGAAATTAGTTACACAAATTGTAACGTAGGTATATTACATCAAACTTACAATAATCACGAATACTCAATATTAATGTAAAATACTTTATAATCGCCCGTTTAAGATACTCAATTAAGTTTCATTGTTCTTTACTCAACATTATTGTCTACCATATTGAGGGTATAAATCTCATTAAACAGAACAGCTGCCTATAAATTGATTAACTATACACCCTTCTAACAAGATTTTCCTACCCTAGTTCAATGTTAGGCGAAAAGAGAATTTGTATTATTTTCTTATTATTCCTGCTAGACATTCAATACATCACACAATTTAATTAAAAACAAAAGTATTCCATACTACTCAAAGTATGATTTAACTTTTAAGCAATAAGAGTTGTAATTTCTATTATGAATACTGACATTTTTCACTGTCATAAATGCTTACAAATAAATGAAGAAATGGACAGAGCAAGAAAATAAAATGTATATATTATGTACTTCGTTTAAGATATATTTTAACTAGTGCAAACCATGTAAATGGGTTAATGAAGAGGCAAATGGTTTCATCCATCTTAACGGAATTCCTGGTGCCGTTTCATGCCAAAATGTACTGAGTTTAATTCACTTCATTAACGTCCTTCCTACATTTATTTTTCTACGCGGTGCATGAAAACAGAAAATAATTGCTTCAAAAATGAGATGTATATACTCTCTCTTACTTCCCCTAACACAAAGATATATTCTGGTGATAATGTGAAATACAAAAGCACAAAATTCAGTATCATTGATGTTAGAAACAAATTTCATAATAATACATTTCTTTTATATAAAACATACCCGATGGGAGTTTTTAGCGGGATTTTAGTCTGTCATGTAGTGGATTTTATATTTTATTCATAATTTTGTGTGAAATTCTGAGATGCCACAAAAACTCCCTGGAAGGTTCTAACAAGGGATCCACCATATTGTTAGAATATTGACTCACACGACGCAATAATGAAGTGATTACACGACGCTTGTAATATTATTTATTGACTACGCGACAAAGGCAGTAATAATCTGAACATACCCGATTAATATTTGTATCTACGTGTAATATACCTCCAATTTGAAAGCCGTGATGTAAATATTTCTTTTCAGTGTACATTTGTAATTCTGAGTAGTCTGCGGTTTGAATTCGCTTCTCTTAATATAGATGGGAATCGATCTACTACCAAAATAAATATTACTTGATTCCTCACACATTAGGAGTTATCCTGGACATTTTTTTTACAAACTATCTTATAAACAAACTGTAAATACTTGGAACTTTATTTTGGAAGTCTCCAAACCTTCCCAATTATTAGTGAAGTGTTTACTGCCCGGTGAAATTATAGTAAAATAATTTCAAAAAACCTTTATTTATACTCGAAAGTTTAGCTTCACGTACGTATAAGTTACATTATAAACATATTATATACAGTAGCGTTTAATATATCTATAGTGTTTATGCTGTATAAATTCATTACCAATATTCCAATAACCATCATAATATCCTAGAATAGAATATCCGTCGTTTAATATGACTGCATCCAAACATCTCAGCGTAGGCAGTTATCCCGAACATTCTACGGAGTACCTTCCGTTATCTCCGGGCCCAAGCGGATGCCAGCCCGGTCTTTATTTTGCATTGTCTCGTCTGGCAGGGTATTATTTTGTATTAGGGATATGCACAAACGCAATTACCTGGATACTATATATATAAATATCATTTAGGTAACTTGTTAGTTAATTCATTCTAAATAACATTAACTTTATGTAACGAGTATATAATCAATTCTATTTATTGACGACGCTCACCAATATTTCTAAATGCTCTGTCTATAGATGCACAGAGCACAAATTTAGGTATCAATATGTATCTTAATACATATATATATAACATCGTATAGCAATTTAAAATTTCTATAATAATATTTTAACTTTGTATTTTACTATTAACTGTGTTACGCGCAAACCACAGCATAAGTCTATATTCAAACCGGCCAAAAAGATTGACAACAACTGTAGGCTTAACGAAATCTTACATTGTGCCTTCCTTATGTACTTAATTAACTACGGTACAAGACCAAAAATGCTATGACCTATGTGAATGCCTATAAGTAACTAGATAGACACTGATAGATTCCAAAATTGCCATGATTCTTAGTGAAACAGTTATTGGGATTTTACTTTGCTATCACCATTCTATGTCCTTAATTTCCTACGATTATGTTTGTAACTTTTATATTAAATTAGCTAATGCCTGCGATTTCCTTAGTTCGAATACTTCTAGTAAAAATGTTTTTGATGTGTTTTCTTTAGATTATTTGTGTATTATTTTTTAATTGTTAATTACCGGTTTTATATTACGTGGGTCGTGTCAACACGTCATACGGTTATAAGTACCGAATGTGAGTTAACATTATTCATTTTTTATCGATTTTTTTGAAATTCTAATACGGAAATATTATACTATATGTTTAAGAAATTATTGATTTCATTTTGTAATTATTGGATTGTAAGAATAGCGGGATGTTATTATAATGATATAATATGCCCATACTGTCAATAAGTAATACGTCCATGATCTAATATCTTATTAGAAATATCTCTTCAAAATTACTATTAAAAATTATAATATTGAATTGTAAACAATGAATGAGCTAACGTCTTGAAATATTGCATGAATATAAATCAAGATATAAAACTTTATATGTGTCTAAGCAGTTTTTAATATTCGACAATTTAGTGTTCATTGAACTCGATGCAATATTCTTGTATGTTACTGTGATTACTGAGCTATGTAAACGAAAGCGCGATAAATAAAACAGAATGACTTTCAAAATTATCAAAAAGACAATACAATTCAAATTACATACATAGTTCCAGATATACGAATTTCATTTATATTTATTCTTGGAGTCTATATACAATACACGTCTTACGCACATATTTAAAGGGAACAACATATTTTTGCCAATTTTCGTGCGGACGAAATCGAAAAACTTAAATTACTTCCTACAGGGTCAGCTATCTGCCAGTGAAAGTTCCGTGAGAATCGGTCCAACCGTTTTGGAGATAGTAATGTGGGCAAAGCCACGGTTAATATCTAGTCTAAATTAAAATAGACAAAATTACTTGTTATGATATTCACTATCTGTTGGTGAAATTTCCTTGAAAGTCGGTCCAACCTTTTTTGAATATAGCATTGCGGACCAAGCTGCGGGTAATACCTAGTCTAATTTAGTCTACGTAACCCACTGTAATTTCAGCTATTTGACATGGCGTTCTAGTCAAAATCGGTCCAGCCGTTTCGGAGATTACCCGGAACAAATAGACAGACCGACAAATATTTTAAAAATCGCAATTTTTTTATCAGAAACGTTATATATTTTCATACCCAATCAGTATTTTTTATTTTGATATTACATACAGACACTTCATTTTTTTTTAAATTTTACCTTCATTTAAACCAATTACTAGTGCACGAGTCTGTAGCGAAAGATTATGCTGGTTGGACGGTTCTATCACAGTCTATACTCGATAACGCTAATCCGATTTCAAGTCGTACCCATTCGTCCAGTCGGAACATCCGTACAAAGAACTTCCATTAACTGAAAAAAAAAAACTTGTAACGTTTTACCTCGACGCCTTTAGCTAACACAACACATATAACCAATTCCAATAACATAAGCTTTTACCCGCTGTTTCGCACGCGTTTATATATTTTTTTTTTAAATGAAAATGCCTAAAAAGGCGTCGTGACTTAAAAAAATTGGTTTGAAAAAATCTTATAGGTTCGGGTCACCGATGACCGCGATATGCTTATTTATGCCTAACTGCGCTTACCTCAGATTAGCGACGCGTAGTATAACGGCCTGTGTACACGTAATATTGATATTCTGTATTGAAGGCTGTCATATTTTTGATTAATCAATGAATTCTATAAAAATGTATATAATTAATGCTCCGAATGCCAATAGATGTGAAAACCAAACTAATGTTATTAATTTCATTTCATAGATAATTAAATTTAAATAATTCAGGTTAATTAATTTACATATTGAAAAAAGTATACAGTTACCCCACTGTTTTATGATTTCACTTCTATCGCCAACCATTATGATTGCCACGGCTTTTTTTAAAGAAACATATTCTATGACCTTTAATATATGTCTGACAATGTGTATGCAATATTATATAATGGTCCGTTAAGTATCTAAGTCGTGAGAACGTAACAAACAGATTCACATGGCCATTTATAATATTAATATAGGTTAAATCTTTTAATACAAATTCATCTTTGACACATTTATATAATTGGTTCATATTTAAATCATATTAATGCATATATCAAATACTAACTGATACATTTATACATTATTTTTATATATAAATTTCTTCTGTAGGTGTGTATGTCAATGAACTCCCAAACGGCTGCACCGATTTTTATGAAATTTTGTGTGCGTGTGTGTTCCAATGGATGTGAGAGTGGTTTATATTCAGAATTGGAAGCGATAGGTGGAGATGCGTTGAATTTTAGATTTTTTTTTTTTATTATCAAGGCAGGACAATATGTATTTTATAATAATGCATTCTACATTATCTTAACAATATATTTTATGCACAGACGAAAAACATGAAACAATTCAAAGCAAAAACGTACTCTACTTACAAATTTCCTTTAGTCCTTTGTAGTGTAATTTTTTAAACATTTATATGAAACTAGCCTCTGCCCGCGACTTCGTTCGCGTGGAATAGATACACTAACACGCAGCAGTTCTCAAAAGGAAAAACATCCCGATTTTGAAACATTTTCATCTGTGCTTCGCTCCTATTGTTCATAGCGTGATGATATATAGCCTATAACCATTCTCGATGAATGAGCTATATAACATTGAAAGAATTATTCAAATCGGACCCGTAGTTCCTAAGATTACCCCCTACAACGCCACAACATCGCAACATCACAACGTCACAAACTCACAACCTCACAAACTTTACCTCTTTATGATATTAGTATAGATGAAGATATCAAGATCTCAAGGCTCTTGAGGTTCAAGGATCCAAAATGAAAAACTAAAAAAAATATATTCGAAATCTATATATTAGTTTTTGCGTAATACACACATAACGGCAATCCTCTATCATTTTATTTTGATATAGAAAAGCATCATTGATTTTGCAGATAAGTATAAGATTGTTAGTGTCGACGAACTCTGATATTTCTGAGCATCTCGTGTGCCTTCACTATAATACGTATAGTGAATTATGATAACTATATCCAACTTTTTTCAATATAAGAAGAAATATCCAGATCAGAAATGGAATGCTAAATATACAATGAAAATATTTTCTGACACGAAAATTAATAAACCAATAACTTAACTTGACATTCTACGTTAATTAATAGGTACTGTAATTTCTATTAATAAAGCTATTAGTTAGTCGAAACATGTTTTGAACGCATTGAATGAAAAAAATTTTTTTTTTTTTTTATATCATAGGAGGCAAACGCACAAGTGGGTCACCTGATGATAAGTGATCACCATCGTCCACAGACACTTGCGACACCAGGGGAGTCGCAAGTGCGTTACCAGCCTGTGTTGAAGGATGAATGGGGAAGAAGTGGAGAGGTGGGCCGCCGGCGATCTCACTGACAGAACGAAACGCAACAATGCAAGACTGTTACTTCGCGTCTGTTTTCTGTGTGTCAGGTGCTACTACCCCGGGCGAGCCGACCCATTCATGCTAAAGCCAGTGATAGCTTCAGCGTGGCTCTACCAACTACAATAACCTTTTTAATGAATCAGGATATGGCGGTTAATTTGAATCACAACTTATAAAAAAAATGTGTGTACTTATTCATGTATGCACGTGAGAAGTTATATTTCTTTGGTGTTCATATAAAAATAAATCTTTTCATATATTTTAACCCTTTTTTAACGAAACAACAGTTTAAACAACGTAGATATTACGTGCTATGAATAAAAGTTTCAATAGATAATATACACGAATTACACTATATTATAGGATTTTTTTATGTGATATTTCAAAAAAGTTGTTAATCTATTATTTTCTTAGTTATATCGCTGCTTGACACTTCAGTTTCAAGCTATAAAATCAAATCTAGAATAAAACGAGCGAAGTCGCAAGTAAAGGCTAAATAAATATAATTACAAAACATTACATAAAGGATTAAAAGAAATTGTATAACATTGAACTTGTTTTATACAGGACTTGATCATTGTGCTATGCAAGCGGGCGTTCCGAGATTTTAGGATAATATGGATAATCCACGGCGCCCGAAATGAAGCTACCGAGAGATCCTTTGCCGTTCAGCCAACTCGAAAATTATTTATTCATTGTCTCGTTTATGGCTACGCTTATGTCGCTGTATTAATAATACAATAATATCATGTTACAAATCTATTAACCATGATGTTCGATAAATCAATTTGATTTCATAAATTCTTGATGACAAAGAACAAATAGAGGTGGTAAAGCCATGCTGAAACAATAACTGGTTTTAGCATGAGTCGGCTCGCCCGCGATGGTACCGCCCTCTCATAGAAAACCAACGTGAAGTAACAACGCTTGCATTGTTGCGTTTCGATCGGTCAGTGAGAGCACCGGACGTCCATCTCCCCTCCTCTCTTCTCTCCCCTTCCCTCTTCTCTCCCCTTCCCTCTTCTCTCCCCTTCTCTCTTCTCTTCCCATCCCCATTCCCCCAAAACGCAGGTTGGCAATGCACTTGCGACTCCCCTGGTGTTGCTAGTGTCTATGGACGGCGGTGATCGCTTAACATCAGGTCACCTGCCTGTTCGTTTGCCTCCTATATGATATAGAAAAAAAAAGTAATTTATAGAACCTATGTATACCTAAGCTAAAACATTTAATAACATAAAACAAAGATAAAACATTTAATAACATAGTTATCCTCTGTATATCAACCGATTACGTTTGACTGCCAAAATAATTCAAAGTCGGAAATTAATGAGTAATAGTCGAATTTCGATCACTAGATGATCATTAGAAATTTTAAGATTATGTGATGTATTTGTTATAGAGTCAGTATTAAAACTACCAAATCATTAGATTTAAATAAGGGTGCAGGACCAGACTTAATTGTACCTACCTTTGCAGTTAGATGTGCTGAATCTCTGTCAGTACCACTAACTATTCTATACAAACGGTCCGTCACAGAGGGAATTATACCTAGAATTTGGAAGTCTGCATTCATTACCCCAATACACAAAAATGGAAGAAAGAATGATGTTAGAAACTACCGACCTATATCTAAATTATGTCTCTTCGCCAAAATACTTGAACTCATTGTGTATCAATCGCTATCGACATCTTTTATTCCTGAACAGCATGTCTTTCTAAAGATGCGTTCAAATTCGTCTAACCTACTATCTTTTATAGATTTTCTCACATCCAGTATGGATTTCGGTGGACAAGTTGGCGTTATTTTTACCGATTATAGTAAAGCCTTCGATCGTATTGATCATCATATATTACTAGAGAAGCTTCTCTACACTGGAATTCACGGTAATTTATACAGATGGTTTACCTCCTACATCGAAAATCGATCCCAAGCAGTGGTAGTGAACGGGTTCTCCTCCGTCTGGATTAAAGTCCCTTCTGGAGTGCCTCAGGGATCATTACTAGGACCCTAACTTTTTAACATCTTTATTAATGATATAGCCGATTGTTTCCAACACTCCAATTTCCTTCTGTACGCCGATGCTATGAAAGTATTCAAAAAAATTGATGTGCTTGATGATTCCAAGTTTTTACAAAAAGACTTGGAACGTTTTGAACAATACTGCTATGCTAATAAGTTTGACTTGAATGTTAATAAATGTTATGCTATAACTTTCACTCGCAAATTTAATCTCATAAAAATAACATATAAATTAAAAGATCAGGTACTGCAGCAGGTAAATGAAATTCGTGATCTTCGTGTCTTGCATGACTCTAAGTTGACTTATGAATCACATATAGATCAGATTGCTAAAAAGGCTAATAAACTATGGACTTTGTTCTTCGCTCAAGTTCACAATTTAACAGTGTTAAGGTAATTAAGATCCTCTATTGTTCTTTGATGCATAGTATTCTCGAGTATTGCTCACAAGTGTGGAATCCGCGTTACCATGTGTATATCGACAGAATTGAGTCTATACAATGAAGATTTATGAAATTTCTACAGTATAAATCAGGAACCAACGATTGCAACTATGAAGCAAGATGTCGTAGATACCATATTCTACCTTTGCAAGAAAGAAGAAAATTTCTGACGTAGTTTTTCTAGTTAAAATTGCTCAAAATTACGTGGACTCTCCACACTTACTTTCTAAAATTAATCTGAGAATACCTAACAGGACATTAAGACAGCCTATATATTTGGACATCCCACACTGTGCATCTAATTATAGACAGAACTATTTCTTTATTTGTGCTGCAAACATATTAAATGATTTGGTAGTCCAGCCACAGTACAATTTCTTTACATCTACAACGCAACACTTTAAAAATACTATGGCGAAAGCGGTGTTTTAATGGTTCTCATGCTCAGTTCAAGTTCTCTTTGGATTTAAATATTTTTTATTAATTTAAGTTTGCATTACTCATTGATTATTTTGATTTTTTGAAACGAACTAGCCATTTCCTAGAATACTATATGCGAAAACATTTAACTGGTGTATAGAGTCTATTTAGTTTAAAATACTTGTAATGAATCACTGTTTGTTTTCCGAAAAATAAAATAAAATAAATAAAATAGTATAATTGAAGAGAAAATATCTTTACACGTGTTGAACCATTTTCAGTAAGAGATAAACTTATTGGTTCGCGTCACCAATGACCTCGACATGCTAGTGAAGCATCGCCAACATGCCCGTGATGTATTACGCTTGCGTCAAACTAGCGACGTGTATTATATATTGGCCTGCGTACGTAATATTTATATTTTGTATTGAGCTTGTGTAGCTCAGAATATTTATTTTATTTTATTTATTTATTAGGAAAACTAACAGCTATAATGTACAATACATAGTTAAAAGAATAGAAAACATCAAGCCTAAGTCTTCGTTATTAATTAAGTTATTTGATTAATTAATAAAATATATATAATTATTGCTAGAACTGTCAATTCATGTGAAAACTGGACTTATGATAATAATTTTACAATGAAATTGAAATAATTCAGAATATATTTGTTCTAAAAATTCAAAAAGATTACAATTTTTGCATTGTTCTGAGTTTTCACTCTTGTCGACAGTCCTTATGACTGTCTAGACTTTTTTTATCTTAGATTGTTACTCTAGATGCTATAAATTAATTCAATATGGAATATAAATAATATGGATATATATAGATGAGGTAACTCTTCTCTTTTTGCCAGATGTCAGGTCAGATATACTCTGCTGGTACTCAAAATCTTAGTTCAAAGACCTATGAACATAGAAAATGTATTAAAGCTTAAGAACTTAAGTTAAGAACACGTAAGTAGATACAACTATATTATTTATTAATATAAAGAAGAAAAGCTTTTATTGTTTGATTCTTAAAATGTTTTCACTAATGAGAAACTTTTTAAGCCTAAGTGCTTGACGGTGTTTTAGTTTAATTAAATATATTATATAGCGCCCATGGCTTTGTTCTTGTAAAAATGTTATTCTTGATTCATAGGAATTATGTTTAATTTGTATGAACTGTGTCCTGACATCATTTATTTATTCTAATTTTGTAAAACCCTTGAACCCTATTTATCGTTCGTCGATAACTGGACTTTCGGTATGCCGAAAATTTTTCGAAAAAATCTGTTAGTAAAAGTAACATCCAAATCGGTTTTGTCCTTGACAAAATAAATTTCGAAATGTAAGCATATCACTGTAGAACGGCTGCTTACTTTTGGTTATTGCTTTGTTGTTGTTTGTAATTATAAGAATAAGTTTCTTATAAAAGAAAATGTTTAGAAATCGTACGGAAAAGTAGATATTTGGGTTGACAAGTCTCTATATAAAAAGTGAGTGAATGACTGAGATCACAGTAGGAAGAAAATATTGACAGAATGGACAGATTGACAGTTGCCATTTTTTTTTTCATTAATTGATCGTGTCTAATGTAAAGGAAAGAATTAGTCTTATTAGTACGCCCGTGCGAAGTCGAGGCAGAAGGTTACTTTTATAATGATTATTTTAACGTGAATGAGGGTGTAAGTTTACAAAATGTTTTAATTTCGCGTTGCTAATCTGTCTGCTTAACTTTCTAAAGGAATTATTACGAGCGTACTGAGAATTACGTTAGGGAGAAATATTTACTTTATTTTTTTTAGTCAGTCTGAGCTATATACTCACTATACTATATACTAACCCTTGCCCGCGATTTCGTTCGCGTGGAATAGTTACTTTGGGTTAACGCTAACACGCAGGGGAAGCTCTCAAAAGGAAAAAGGTCCCAATTTTGAAATATTTTTCAGTGGTGCTCCGCTCCTATTAGTCTCAGCGTGATGATACAGACCATAACCATCCCCGATAAATGAGCTATATAACACAAAGAATTTTTCAAATCGAACCAGTAGTTCCTGAGATTAACCCCTACAACGTCACAAAAGCACAAACTAGGTAAAATATTAGTGTAGGTAGCCCAAACACCGCATTGATTTGAAACTGTGCATTACAAAAATTACAGCTTACTAAATCCAAATTGGAATGCTATGTGAAATTAAATTTTCCATACGGCGTGTCCACTGTTAAAACACTTGAAAACTTTGAGTACAAAAGTATACTCGTATCCTATACAATCGAAACTCATAATGATGAGAGCAGGAGCAAACTGATCGTTCGCGACGTTTTCATGAACCGAAGCAATAATATTGAACTTTCAAGTAGCAATTCACAATATCTACTTATTATATACTTTTTTGTTCTTTGAATCTGAACATTTATTACTGTCTTATTACTTGTGGAGTGCTTGGGGCCGCGCGGGGTAGCAGCCAACGAGAGGTTATTATGTTGAGACTGGCGAAAAATGAGCAAGAAAAGATTTTGCATTTCACTCTGATGTTACGGAACACTTTAAGCTTTCGAGATTCAAACATCTGAAATATTACTTCGGTTTCTCGTCGATTATTTTATATGTGAAGGAAAGAGACTTGATGAGTTTGTGCAACGACAAATCTGACTAGTATTAAGATCTATAAATAATTACGGCTCTTACTAGGGATGATCGATATTCATCCATGTCGAATAAACATCAATGTTTAGATGGAAAACATCGATGTTCTGATTTCGATATCATCGATATATTGATTTTATGGGTATAAAACATCGAAATGTCAATAGATTATTCAGGATCATCTAGCGTCGGATGTACTAGCTAGGGACTAGATAACTATCACGTTTAGCTACTTCACACTAAATGAGACTGATCAACGTAGTCGAAATAAGCCGTAAAAATAGTTTCTTTGTTGCATTATCTAAGGAAAAAGGGAAAGGGACAGCTTTCGAAACTACACGATCACCCCCACACACGTGTACGCCTACCCGCTTACACATGAAGGTGGAAGGGTTTACTTTTTTTCCCTTATCGAACTGGAAAACTCTCAATTTTCCGATAATAAATATATGGAGGAGTTGTTGAGGCGTGTATGCTTGGTACACATATACGTTTCAACAACTCATACATATATGAATAGTTAGCTAGGTTAGCTAAGATAGGTCGCGATTTTGTATACAACAGGCAACAGCCAAGCCGAGGTGTGCCGTGCACCCTTGAGCTGGTTGCCAAAATAAAATCGGCTGAGTGCCTTAAGTGCTCGCCTTAGTATTCCGGTGAAGCTGTTAAGACCTCGCCGGGTCAATAGCGTAGTCATTTCGAACAAAAAAAGACAGCTTTCGAAAGGCTTTTTTTCTAAAGTTGTACGAGCAACGAAACCGATAAAATGGAAAACACCTGATCAAGTTATTTCTTTTTACAGCGTGTGTCCAAAAATACAAGAAATGTTATTTTTTTTCTTGTATTTTACTTTCAACAATAACAAACATTTAATAAATAGAATAGACAGTTTTATTTGCTACCAAAACACTAAGTCATATAACCGAAAATAAAAGTTGTGATCAAAATTTTAGTAAGAATTAGTGATGGTTGATATTAGAAAAACATCGATGTTTTTCTATCGATAAAATATTTACAACTTTTTTTTTATATATATTATAGGAGGCAAACGAGCAGATGGATCACCTGATGTTAGGTGATCACCACCGTCCATAGACACTTGCAACAACCAAGGGAGTCACAAGTGCGTTGCCAACCTGTGTTTAGCAGGATGTCGGGGGGGACAGGAAGGGAAGGAGGAAGGGGAAGGGGAGGGTACGTCGGTCTCCGGCTCTCTCACTGACCGAACGAAACGCAACAATGCAAGCATTGTTACTTCACGTCGGTTTCATGTGAGAGGGTGGTGCTTCCCCGGACGAGCCGACCCATTCGTGCTGAAAACAATAATAGATTCAGCTTGGCTCTACCATTACTATATTTTCGATTCTGTGACTTAGTAAATATAGAAATTCGAATATAATTCATATCGCTAAAGGAGTAAAACTATGTAATGTAAGGTAACTTTTTAAACGATATTAAATAAATAATCGATGTAGACTATACAGTACTAACGATTAACGTTAAGAGAATCATTTTGCGTAGTCCGGTGAGGCTGTTAAGACCTTGCTGGGTCAATAGCGTAGTCAGTTCGAAAAAAAAAAAAAACATTTTGCAGGAAATTATTTTGTGATATTTGTTTTCAGAGAAAAAAAAACTGAACTAACTCGCTAACTACAAATGATAAAACCCAATACAAGCATAGATATTGATTTTTGTTCTAAAAGTACATTATCTTTTTTTTAAATTGCATTCGTTAAAATAAATTACTCTCAGCCATAGTTAAACATTGAGACTCAAAAATGTAATCAACAATTATATACATTACATGTTTTATCAAATTTAATTAAGCGCCAGCCACATTACATCTAAAATAAGTCTTTTTTTCTATTAATTACGTTTATGGTTGTTTTAGTACCTACAAAGAGAAACACATATTAGTTATTTGTTGGGTTTAAATGTATTGTACCGAGAAAGAAAGAATCTTCGATGTTATGGCATAATGTATATAAAGGTACATTTGGTACGGATTTATGAAGGAGGCCTCGGTTGGTTTATGATGACAATGCCGGAGCGTACCGCCGCCAGCGCCACCTCATTTCCTCACTGAAAGTTATAAAAACATATTGAAAATGAGATTCCCGCTGTAGAAGACCTAGCGAATGTTATCTTGTTTTGTGATTTGCTTGTTTTTATGTACGCCTCCGAGGGAAATAAACGTATTTTAGACGACGACCTTTACAATTCAAACTCAATGTAATTTTTCTCTTCACTGTCGGTTCAAGCATGTTTCTCTTATTATTATTATTTTTTTGTATCATAAGAGGCAAATGAACAGGCGAGTAACATGATGTTAAGTGATCACCACCGCCCATAGACACTTGCAACACCAGAGGAGTCGCAAGTGCGTTGCCAGCGTGTAATTGGGGGAGGAGGAGAGGCGAAGGGAGGTGGGCTTCCAGCGCTCTCACTGACCGAACGAAACGCAACAATGCAAGCACTGTTACTTCATGTCAATTTTCTATGAGAGGGAGGTACTACCTCGAGCGAGCCGACCCATTCATGCTGAAACCAGTAATAGCTTCAGCGAGGCTCTACCACGTACATGGTGTTATTGTATATCTTTTGTATGTGTTAAGTATATTTTCCGTTTTATCATAATTAGTTTGAATAACTAAAGTAGGAGCGTGAAAATGTTGTATAATTTAGTTAACAAGTTTGTTACTCGCGTTATCGCCATTTAGTAAAAGCTCGCTTACGGCACTGGGATCTAATTATATCAAATAATGTAGCTGAAACTTATATCATTTGAACTTTTTAGCGTAACCTTCGCGCAGCGTCACACGTTAGGTTATGGTATTTACTTGGAAGAATGTCTATCGCCTGATAATATTACTTAAAACGAAACTGTCCACACGGCTAAGCTTGCGAGACTACAAACTTATTCTTAACATTGTCTTTGTTCTATAGCTTTCATAATTTTTCTATTTCAACTAGCTAATATACTATAACTTCATCTCCGTCGTTTATTATCTTAATAATATATTATATATAAATATTATTGGTAACGCCATCTGTTATTTTTATTTTGTATCATTTGCTCTTCTTTATTCCACATATTTAATCTATACTTTCGCACGCTATATATCATCTGTGTATTCTATTCAACCCCTTTTTTTATACATTATACATATATACATATTGAGTAGGTGGTAGAGCCACGCTGAAGCTATTATTGGTTTCAGCATGAATGGGCCGGCTCCTCCGGGGTAGTACCACCCCTCTCACAGATAACCGACGTGAAATAACAGTGCTTGCATTGTTGTGTTTCGTTCGGTCAGTGAGAGAGCCGGAGGCCCACGTCCTTTCCTCTTTCCTTCTTTCCCTTTCCTTCCCCTCCCCCTTCTCCCATATACAGGCTGGCAACGCACTTGCGACGTCCCTGATGTCGCTTGTGTCTATGGACGGTGGTGATCACTTAACATCACGTGACCCACCAGTTCGTTTGCCTCCTTTGAAATAAAAAAAAAAATAAATAAATAAAAAAAAAACATGGAGAAATCTATACGGATATTCACCCTAGCCGGGCAACTGAGGATGGGTTATATCCGACTTGCACGGAATAAAACCCCATGGTGCCTTTACTCACCTATATACCGGGGAGCAGGAGCTGCCGACCGGCAATACGTCTTCTCCCCGGCAGGTAACAGCCCTTAATTAGAGGCCTCTTCGTGGTTGAGGGGTCAGGATAGTAGACCCCTCAGGGGAGGGCGAGAGTTACCCTCCCTGACAATTCTATTCAACCCCTTCCTTTCCAAAAAGAACGGAACGCCAAATTCGCCGCCCGCGCCATTTCTTCTTCCCTTAACCGCTTACGAGAACACACGCAAGCTCACACCTAAAAATAACTTATATCTAGTTATTTACCATATTATCAGTATATGAACATTACCGGGTCAGTGTTAATTCTGTTTATATTTAGTGTTGTAATTGTGGTGGAATCTGAGAACCAGCCAAGACCCGGTAATTTCCGTTCAAACTCCTACCGCTAATTTTATATATTTACAGCAATTTCCACCAATTATTAAAATATTATATATCAATATATTTTATATACAGAGGAAAAAGCACCACACCGCTTACCCCTTTTTCCACAACAAGAAAATTCTGAACGCGTAGTAATTATACAAATCTCAGTTCCTTAAAACTCTACTGACTTTTTATTTAATGTAGCTATCGTGATCATATTTTTTGTTGATAAGTTTCAATTATCTAAGAAGAGAATTGATCGATATCTAGCTAACAATTTCTGTGTGATGTGTACACAAAGGCAGTTCTCTATTCTACTCTATTATATAGAATAAAGCAAAGTCTTCTGCCACGTCTGTCGAGATCGTCCAAGAGCTACTGAACGGATTTTCATGCGATTTTCACCAATAGATACAGGTTAGGTAGATTTAGGTATATTGTTTGTCAAGGTTTTTTTTATGCTCAGGGCGAGACAGCATGTCCTGAGCCCGCTAATATAAGATAAGGTAAGTAGATAAACATAATTATTTATTTCCTTAGAAGTTAGTACAAAACAATTGTCCACAAATATTATGGCTCTGTGGTTAGTGTGTTTGGAGACCGTATCGATGGACTTAAGTCTGAAGTTTGCGGATCTTTCTTTAGGTGTAGAAAAGCATAGTGAAGAAACCATACCATAGTGATAGGATTTTTTAAGTCCACCTGGCTGGCTATAACCCGTAAGTTGAAATTCTGTCGTCAAACACCTATAGAGATGTTCCATCACCTCCATTTTGGAGTTAGTTATCCCTTTCTAAGTTTAGTATGTCTTTATCTTAGATCACACCATCACTTAACATTAGTTGAAATTATGGATAAATTTTAAAACCTACATAATACACAATCTTGATTATGATCTAATCTGATAAAAACTCATGTTTGTCAAAATGTTTTAATTTTATTTTCTATGTATAATTAATGGTAATAAAATAAATAAATGGTACTTTAAAAATAATATACACAACATTTAAAAACACATTAAACAAGTAGATATGTATATATATATATGTATATAGTTACACATTTACAACACATATTGTTGTAAAATTGTAGTAAAATAAGATAATTAATATTATATAGAATTAAATAGTATAGCAAAAAAAAAACAGATTAAAGTTCAGCGCAGCCAATTAACAATGGCACAGGGATGAGTTAAAAGAGCGAAGACAAAGCTCCCGTTACGGCCGTTATCCGTCTGAAAGCTCACAAGTTGCTGTTGTCTGTTGAGGGCGTCGAGGGCCACTATGTACAGGCAAAGATTGTCTTGTCAAGAGAGAAGAGACGGCGAGCTCAGTCCGACTCGCCACACGGATCTGGGCGGACGTTATGCCGCCCGCCTTTCTATCGGCGTAGCACTCGCGATACGTACGAAACTTTAAACGTAACTTAATTTCATAATACGTGAATTAACATTACATATTATTGAATTAGAATTTGTTGAAGATTTTTTATGTAATTTGTGAGATTATAACGAAAAATTAATATCAATAAGTTGGACTTTTTTACAAACATTTGTAAGTATTAATAATAATATATTGATTTTAATATTACTATGTTTATGATATAATGAGATGATTGATTTTAAATTATATTTACACTCCATACGTAACAGACATTTTGATAAATGAACGCTCATTATATTACGACAGAGTTTTAAAGAGCGGTCTAATAATTGTGTGCTACAAGGAGTTTGAATTTTTCTCTTACGTCGCTAACAAAGAGAATTGCGTCAAAAACATATACCTGCAATGTGTCTTTCAGGCGTGTTATTTTATTTTTAAGCTTACGCTTTTGTGTCCCTTTATTAAATGAAAATAATTTCTATCAACATTTACTCTTTTATACATTCACTCAGATCTTCAAGAATATGTTAGAAAATGATTTTAAAATGTCCATATTGTATATTAATATACTATACCGCTTATTTAAATTCAGTATGAATAAAAATTAATAACACGTCATTTTTTAGTATCAAAAATGTGATATGTATATCATTTAGATACTGACGTATGACAAAGACAAAAGAAACACCATTCATATTTATTTTGAGAAATATATATTTAAAATAAATGAAGTGAATAAATAATAATATCTAATAACTCTTAACCACTGATTTAAATTCTCGATACGATTGACAATGACACGTTTACAAATAAGTCTTTACACCAGACGAAGATGTAAATAATGTATGACGAATTTTTTAATCTTTGATACATTTTAAAATATGCACTGAATTGATATGCAATAAAGGATAGTGTTAACCTACTTTAAATTGCCAACAGTTAAAACATATCATTGGATAAGAATTAATAATATATTGGTAAAATAGCCTCAATAATTACCTACTATTATATAATAACAAATGAAATATACAAATTGTTACTCTGTGTTGTCCTTCGAAGATAAACATATACGAGTATTACACCATTGCAGACTTTGCATCGTGTCTTTTAATATATACAATTTGTAATGCAGCATTTTGATGAATCTCATTTAGTCAGAATTAGCGTGATAACTTTTGAAAACTTTTTACGAAGTGATTGCAACATAATAATCACATTAAATATAGGTAATTGAAAACCGTATTAAAATCCATTAGAAAAGCTAACGGAACCTTTTTTTTATGTGAGGAAATCCCTCATGGATACCCACCCTCCCGGGGGCCCACATAACTATGATTGTCATAATAATAAGTGAGTTAAGAATTAATTGCCTACCCAAATGTTACATATTTGTAGACAAGGAATTACAAGGTTTTATCTTTGTGGTGGATAAACTCAATAATTCGATAAAAAAAAAATATCATTTTTTAAAAAGTACTTTGTCAGCGATTAACATGGGCTGTATTTTATTTTCAAAATCTACATCAACTCGAGCGAAGCCGTAAGCGAAATCTAATAATAATCATAATTAAGTATTTATTAATATTCAAGCAATTAAATTGTATGCTTCTTTCGTTATAACATGAATAACATCATTCATTAAGTTGATAGTAGCTGAGATATTATTAGACTGTATAAGAGTCCATTTAATCCGATTAATTTTCCAAGAGATTTTAATGTTATTAATATTCTATATTAATGAAATTGCTTGTGAATCTAGTATCTCGAAAATTTAAGACGTATTTATTCAGTACAAGCGTTTTTTCATATCAGTAATTTTTATTGTACTAATTATCTTCATTATTTTTCCGTTTAGTATAATAATTATTAGTATCAGTCTAAGAAATTTAATTCGTATGTCTTGACATAACTTCCCATTAAAAAAATATTATAAACACCCGATTAAGTATAATAATTTTAACTGGTTGTTAAATGACTACGTCCGGTACCGCTATGATACACCCGAGAGGCGTGACTACAACGCCACCGGAACATTACTAGATCCACCGTATTAGAGATACATAATTTGGATGCATAAATAAGAATGATTTTATAGATGGTGTATTACTTAAGTAACAATCTGCTATTTAATATCATCTATAGTAATTGCTTTGACTTCCACAGTTTGGCATATAAAAGGAAAGATACCGTAAACTACGCGCACTTCTATGTGAACGTTGTTGTGGGGCGGAGCTCTGCTCTGATGAATAGTCACAGTATTTACAGAATGTTAATGGTTTCGCTGACCGACCGGCTGACAAATACGTGGTGTCTAACACGGTAATATTAATAAACGAAGATTGCACATAGTTGTAGAATTGAGCTATAATAATTATATCGACATACTACAATAAAGTCTCAAATCGATGAGATTGTGAAGTCCGGTGAAGATGTTAAGTCCTTGCTAGGCCAATAGCGTAGTCAATTCGAGAAAAAATGATGAGATTGTGTATGCGTAAATTCAATATATGAATAAATAATATTAACTCTAGTAGGCCTACCTACTTACTCTGTCATCCTACATTTTCTCTAATTAAAAGTGATATTCGTACCTACATTTTCTCTAATTAAAAGTGATATTCGTACTATGTATTTCACACATGTGGTCATGATCTGGATAATTAATAATCATAATAATTTATTTATTTATCAGACAAGAAGAGTTAGAAGTACTTTAAAAAATAAAATTAATTAAACTAAATTAATGTGTGTTCTTATACAAATGAATATGAAATAGGATGAAAAGATGAAATCACAATATTATATAACAACAGATATCCAGTGTTTCATGAAAGGACTGTCTTACATGTTTGCCATTGTTCTCATTATATTATTGGGACTATCGCAAAGTCTACCTAGTAAAGTATAAAGTAAAAATTAGTTGCTTATAAAGTATTTATAAGTTTCAGTCATAAAGTATATAAGTTTTTGTTAAGACTGTTATACAAATTCGCTAGTCAAATGTTGTTTTTTAAAGAATCGGTAATCTAAACAACAATGGAATTATACTTATTTATTGCTCGTCCGGTGGTCGAACTTCGACCACAAAGAAGAAAAAATTGTTTTCCAATTTCTTTTCTGATAACCCTAAAGCTCGTCAATGGGTACAAGATTAAAAAAAAGAATAAAGAGAATCTGAGGACAGAGAGAGATATCTATAACAGTTTCCCCATTGCCTATTTATACCTAAATTGAAATTAATAGTTTTTTTTGGGTTAATTGACTCTAAACGGTTGTTTAAAGTTTGTTAGACATGTTTCAAACTTTATCTTATATTCTAGTCTCTGTTGAGTCATTACAAGACAAATTACTCGGAACAAATGTGTATCAGCGAGTATTAGTAATTTAGTGAACGTGTTTCCCATAAATTTGTAATATAAATTGCCTTTTAGGCAACGCAGAAGCTATCATATGACTCATGTGTTCAGTAAATATTATATATATGTTCATAGTAAATAATTTTACTAATTTTTTCTTCCAAAGAATATACATTTTATAAAAACCTATTTAAAATTACCTTATGTATTTTTAACTAAATTCACACACACTCTAGATCCAAAGTAATCTCTCAAACACGAAAAGCCAAGAATGATCGATGTCACACAAGAGAAAAAAAAAGTCAGACTTTTTGTAAAATGAATGGTTCGTGCTATTCATACCTACAGTGTAATATCAATACACTTATAATATATTACATAAATGTAATATGCAAATATATTACATAAATGTAATATGCAGAGTTTACCGTAACATACAAATTTATAGGATGAGAAAATAAACACAAAGGTATCTGGGGTAGTACAACTCTCTCACAGAAAACGGACGTAACGTAACAGTGCTTGCATTGTTGCGTTTCGTTTGGTCACTGAGAGCGCCGGAGGCCCACCTAACCTCCCTCTCCCTCTTCCCTTTCCCCTCTCCTTACCCATTTCCTCTAAACACAGGCTAGCAACGCACTTGGGACTCCCCTGGTGTTGCAAGTGTCTATGGACGGCGGTGATCACTTAACATCAGGCGACCCGTCTGTTCGTTTGCCTCCTATGACATAAAAAAACATTCGAACTCCTTACATTGAACATGGACATCACATCCTTTATCTTTACTAATATATAGAACTACTAGCGAGCCCGGTGGACGTTATCCCGCCCTGATAATAAAAAAAAACCCTTGATAAATGATATTTTTTTTTTATTGAACCACGACAAAGTGACTGCACTATACCTGATGGTAAGCATAGTACAATCCAAGAACAGTGGCGACCACCGAGAGACAGATTATCCATCGCCGGTCGCCGCTGTCATGCCGGCCATAATGACGAAAGTCACCCGGTACTGGATATGCACAGGCTGATCCCGAAACGCGACGCGCAGAAGCGAGTCACTATGACGGGCTTTTTCTCCATATACATGGTGGTTGCGACCCAGTCGGGCTGTAAAACCCTACCACCCCGCTTTCGCCATTGCCTCGTTCGTTATTCAGCAGGGTGCACCACGTGCAGGTGAGGTTGGCTTGGGTGTCTCAAGTCTTAAGATGTTACTCGACACCCCTTACACCCCATGTAACCCCTTATACCAAAACCTTCAATTACTGTATCTAGTGGTGACCCGCATGAAAATTTGTTCAGTGGTTCTTGAATTCATCGCGAACAAGCAGCCCGACAGACGGACGTGGCAGAGCACTCTGTTTTATACTATGTAATGTTAAAAGAAGAATTGTGTGAATGTATTGATTTGGAAGCATTTTCCGATATCTGGAGACTTTTCTGGTACGTTGAATGTATGTAAAATCACAATCAAAATTACTTTATTCAGTTTAGGCTCTAATAAGGCACTTATTATAAATCTAGACAGATTCATTACCTCATAATACCAAAAAGTATCATGAATTTTAATTCAACATAGAATAACTGAGCTCCAGCAACGCGTGGCCATATAACCAGTAAATATTTGAAATTACAAAATTAGCACTGTAGGCACTCATTACCTCATAATACCAAAAAGTATCATGAATTTTAATTCAACATAGAATAACTGAGCTCCAGCAACGCGTGGCCATATAACCAGTAAATATTTAAAATTACAAAATTATCACTGTAGGCAATGTTAATAGAATGTACTAGATAATATATATGGTTTATAAGTTAAGGCAATATCCGTGAACGTCGCATACAGCAATCTCGTGAGACGCGGAGTTAAGAGATTGAGTGCCCCGAACCCGTGTCGTCACTGCTATCTACCCGCTCGCAGTCATTAACGGCAGTGTTGTTATCCGAACTTATTATCGTTTAATTTATGACCACACATTACCGTTTAAGGCGCCATTAAGCCGTGCCGGCAGAGACCCGGGGAATAAATATACCGGCAAAGTTCGCATGATGAACAACCTCGACTCATTTCGCTCACGGCACGGCCCAGCACGTGCTCCAGTTAATTTCTCCTCGTTACAGATCATAAACTGTGTATTATTTCTTTATTTTTCAATCGCTGGTGCCCATGACTTCGTTCTCTTGAAAAGCGTATTTTTATTTCATGAGCTAGAATTATATATTTTATCTTATTTCCGATGCATTTTTTTAGTATTTATCTATATAAGAATGACAGACTTATATACAAACCTTCATCCCCATTTTAACTACCTTAGGAATTGTATTTATAAGAATGTTTACTTATAATTATAGTTATAGTTCCCCACCTACAGTGTAAGAAGAACTCGCATGTAAATTTTCCCGAACCTAAATCCAGTTCTTCGAATTAAAGTGCCTCTAAATAGTTCTTATATTTTTCATAAATACACTAAGAGACTAATTTATCTTACACAAATAAAATTGTTTTTTGCCAAATTTAATGAAATGCTATTTTTATATCCAATAATTTGCAGCAAATATAAATAAGGATATACTAATAAATTCATTCAGAAAAAAATTCCAAATAATTATTTTAAAATATAAGAAATAAATAGTCTCTCAGTAACATATATATGATTGAGCATATTTTAATTAAAAGTATCATAACAGATTTAAATACATATATTGTTTAAATCTAAATTTTACATATAAGCCAAAAAAGTTTCCTTCTGTGTGTAGACGCTGGTAACACACAAAGTTTTTTTATTTATTAAACTATTGACACAACAATCGTAGGTAGATAATTAATGAAAAAATGAGTAAAAGTATGCAGTAATAACTTTAAGTTTTTGAATACTTTTATCAAGCTATTGCATAGCTTCTACCGCGGGCCTTGAGCGTGGAGACCGAATCCAAAAATTCCGTAACGAAAAAACCTAACACCCCCCCACTCTGCCTACCATGTAGCTCGGCCGAGCGTTCGCTTAACGTATATATGGTACGACTGTACAAAGCTCGCACGGATCGAGACGAGCTGCTCCGAAATCGGACGAATCCGTAATCAGCTGTTTGTGAGAAAGTATACTGGTGTATAGATATTTATCATCTATGTACAACAGTGAAAATAAGTAAATAGTTATAATTGCATAAGTTAATAAAAAATGCTATGCAATAGCTTTACCGCGGCAGTCCCCGAGTGCCACACGTATTTTTTTTTCTTAAAATTTATATAACATTTTTCCTAGAAGGGCAACCTTCAGGATTACCTACATGGAACGATAAGCACTCAGCCGTTACAGAAGTTGTCGTGGAGCCTCAAAATATAAACATCGTCCAGATGTCGCAGATAAGTGAGAGAGCTTTCGACCTAATAGCAGATTACTCAAACACGAAACTTTTTATTTATTTAATCTATAGAATTAGTTTTTTTTTTAATAACGTTACTCTGAAAGGATAGGAAACACCTATTTAGAATTAATAAAAATTCAATACTAATAACATTTACTTTAGAATTTTTATATTTGTCTACAATCTTACCTCACTTAAATAAATATGGTCTAAGACACCATGAGTACAGCTTTCAAGTGTTACTATTAGTTACACATATACACATATACAAACTTACCTTTCATACTACTCACTCAGGAATTCATTGTTAAAACCCAAATATTAATTAAAACGTTTCTTATCCTTTAATTAGTAATAAAATAGTACACAAAGTTGTTTTGTAAATATAAGGAAAAGTTGTTTATAGTTCTAAAAATAAATATCAAAGGTTTTAGAAGAGCTACATTTTAAAACTGAGGCCATTAAAAAGTATTTTTCCAAATATACTAATACTCTAAATCTTACTCCTATATCTTATATTCTATCCTATTCTATTACTTCGTTATTATATTCAGCAAATAGTTTTCTACGATCAACGAAGGCGAAAATCCATGAAGCTGTTCTGAACTAACAAAACAAGAGATAATAACGCTGAACTCAATTTACTTTTAGTTTATGAAAGCAACAAGAATAGCTCGTTCAATACTCGTCGACAATGAGTTTATACCTCCCCGCAACTTGCACGGTTTTGTTTGTCATAATTAGGTTGGTCTAATGAATACAGGGGTTCATCCTTAGTTATCTGCCTAATTAACAACCAAGATGGGAAATATTAATATTTATAAGGTCCCAACGGTGAAAGCTTAATTCGTTTGGTACACATTGAAACCAGCAAGCCATATTATGGTTATCTAATCATTTGATTTTATTTTAAATATGTATTAAAATAATATTCAAATATAATTATTAAAACAAACTTAGCAAGTATAAGAAAATATAATATTAAAAATCTCTAGCCAAGTCTTAATCTAGGTTCGTTAGAGAAACAGTATTTTTTTCGCGTTAAAACTATTGAGACATCGATTGTTTGAATACTAAGTATACTCGGTTAAATATTCTTGTCAATTGGATTATATATTTAAGTTAAAAGCTGTGGATTTTACTATTGATGTAAAACATCTACAGGCGCGGGTAAACCTAATTGTTGGCGTGGCGAGTGTGTGAGGCAACCGACTGTACGCAATCTTTCTTGCCGCACTGAGCTCGCATACCTATAATGTATACAGTGTTGTTTATTACCGAAATCACTGATGTAAATAATTGAGTTGTCGCGATTTCAAATAAATATTAAAATTTTGAACTTTGTATTTAATAAAAATGAATATTTATGTAATAAATAACCATTATTTTGTGGAACAAATTTGTAATGCTTTATCTCTTCCTTATGTCATATTTGATTCCTGCCGTGATCTGTTCTTATATGCATATAACTTATACAAAACAATTTCGATGTTTCACATCTGCCAGGCGTCCCGTGACAGCTCACACATGTTTTCTAATTATTGATCTAAAATTAGGCTAAAAATGAATATCACTACTAGAATTCCTAATTTTGTAGCACAATTTATATATGCTATGTTACTGGGGTAATTATTAAACACATTTACCTCAATTATTCCTCGATAGCAGAGCCTCGAGTAAGTTTAGATAGATATAGAACAATATTATTACTATTATTACTAATTATGATTTCAATTATTTCAATGTTACGTATGAAGGTTTTTTCCAAAACTTTTTCAATAACATTCCTTTTTATATCATAGTTTGCTGAAATAAATGTTGCAAAAATCTATACTAATATATAAAGCTAAAGTGTTTGTTTGTTTGTTTGGTTGAACGCGATAATCTCAAGAACTACAGATCTGATTTGAAAGTTTCTTTTAGTGTTAGATAGTTCATTTATCGAGGATGGCTATAGGCTACATATCATAACGTTTAAACCAATAGGAGCTGAGCACTAATGAAGAATGTCTCAAAATCGGGCTATTTTGGAAGCTTTCGATGCGTGTTAATGTCAGTACTATATG
>JACEII010000005.1:2609152-2626092 GCA_014332785.1 Antheraea mylitta | reverse complement strand
AATACAATAACAATACAATAACAATACAATAACAATACAATAACAATTATAGAGTATACCGGTTTTCATGAAACAAAAAAAATATTACTCCTGAGGATATGCTTGATGATTTGCAAACTTAGTACTTTAGCAGTCATACGTGGTCATACAAACAGACAGACATATTTAAAAATGATTGAAATGTATTCTATTACTTATTTCTGGACACCTACAACATTTTTTTTCACAAAAAACGAAAAAGTACAGACACCTTAGATTTACATTTTTATTATATGTAATATAATAAAATGTATACATATATATAGTCATATGTAATGTTTTTATCCGTCGAAGACTTATATAAATTGAAATAATAATATTTATAAAGATTACATCGTAATCGATGTTCCATAATACAGAATTACGATACGAATAACAATAAATAAATGTGGATAATTATCAAGTCAAAACTATGTGAAACATCAGATAATACTGCCGGTAGCGTAAACCGACTCATTGTTCCTATATTATACCCATATTTCATTGAGGTACTGAGACAATATTACATAATTAACACGCATCCAAGCCATAACTTTCCAATGTTCGTATACATCTAGGTTTAAATATAATTTTATATTTATATACTGAACTGTATAATTATATACGTTTCGTATGTATTCTTTATTTAAGATAATATTAATATAAAAGTTTTTTTATAAGTTTTTGAATTAATCCACAATGCGCTTGATGATAAGTTCCGATGTAAACTAGAATGATAACACGTTAAGACTAGAGAGAAAACTTGTTTCTAAGTGTAAAAGACATCTAGGTGGTGGAGCCCCGCTGATGCTATAACTGGTTTCGGCATGAATGGGTCGGCTCGTCCGGGGTACTACCATTGCTTGCACTGTTGCGTTGCGTTCGGTGAGTGAGAGCGCCGGAAGACCAACTTCCTCCCTTTCCCTTCCCTCACTTCTCCTTCCCCTTCCCTCTTCCCCACCAACACAGGCTGGCAACGTACTTGCGACTCCTCTGGTTTTGATGGCGTCTATGCACGGTGGTGATCACTTAAGTGACGCACCTATTCGTTTGCCTCCTATGATATAAAAAAATCTACAAGTTCTTTGCGACAAATTTTCAATTAGATGTTGGTAGCCAACCATACGGACAATAGAAACAAACCTTCCACTATAGTAGTGTTACAAAAACAAACACAAAAAAGCAATTACAAACTTAATATATAATCTATTATGTTTTTCATTTAGAACGCATTATCTGTTCAATTCAAACAAATGTCCATTTTTCACTGAAGTCTATTTGCTTACTCTGTCTTAGCAACTTCCATTTAACTGCAAAACACTTGTCTTGCTGAAAAGAGTTCCGCTTGTAACATTTTTTTGTTCCGCATTATTAAAACAACAATAGAACGTTAATGAAAATTGAATTTCAAATAAGTAATTCACTAAATTCATCGTTATTTCTAAAAGCGTAGGGGAAGGGAACTCGCCTGTATTACTTTATTTTACAAAATGTATTCTCAGTAAAATTTTATGGGGATCGTTTAAGAGTGGGCTGCGGAGGGCGAGAATCATTAATAGGCTACGTACACGGTGGGCGGCGAGATGCGTCGCCGGCGCTCCTGTCCAAGCAATTTGTATCAATTACTGTAAAACTGTTCACTTCTAACTGAGCCCTTATTACTGTAAGTAATTGCTGTGATCTTTGTAGAAGATATTTAGAAATTATTTTAATTTTACACGCAAAAAATATATACTGAGGTTTTTTATTTTGATAGATTAATACAATGTCCATATTGAATATTTATTCTAGGAAAATTGAATGTAAACATTTAATGAACACAATCTAGAATTATACTGCATCAATTTAAGTTATATAAATAAAGATGTCATCCGTTTACTAATTGCTTTGCTGAGCTAAGTTAAAATAAATTAATTATTAATAAAATATATTATCTAACTTAGGAATATGCTTTCCTCATTATGTTTTCTATAAGTAAATTAGATAAAAAAAGTCATTCAACCCATCCTGTAAGTACTACCAGCCAAGGTAATTATAGGCCCATGTGGATTTATAGATTCTTTGGACATAATGTTGACGTATAAAAAAAGAAAATTCTTAATATATACGAATGTAAAAAACTCATTAGATCAGTTTTCATTGTATTTCCATGTTAATTTCTGGTTTGTTTTAATGTTATAATCTCTATATTGAGAAAGATATATTCATATGCATAATATACGACCTTACGCCACGGTCTTTAACAATGAAGCAATTACCGTACAAATTCATATGTCAGATGGTACGCCAAGCGACAACAGTAATACTGCGGACGCAACTTGTAGGTTTGTGACTTGGGAAGGAGTATGAGGGGTTTACAGTATATAGTATATTCAATCGACGAAAACCTAGCCTTACCGAGAAGACTTCAAGTGCGTTGCCGGCCTCTTTACGGAGAAGGGGAAGGGGAAGGGGGAAGAGAGATGGGCATCCAGCGCTTTTACTGACCGGACGTTATTTCATGTCGAATGCTTCTGTGGGTCGGGTGGTACTACCCGTTCATTCTGAAACCAGTAATAGTTTCAACGTGGCTCTACCACCTACAAAACTCAACTGTGAATGTCTATGTCAACGAGGTACTGTACTGGCTTCTTGTCACTGAAGTTTACTTATATGTGTTGACAATAACGCATCTTTTAATTAAGTTTTTTTTAAACTGTATGGTATAGTAGTATATGTAGAAAAGATAAGGTCGAATACAACAATGTCGCCGTGTATTAGCAACAACTTCATACGGGTCTCGAGCAATTCATCTAAAATTCGTGTCGAACAATGTAAACGATTGGTTGTTAACTTACCCGCGCCCGTTTGCACTAAAATAAACAAGCTTCGTGTATCGAACGTGTCCACGACAGGCAAAAAGTAGAAATTGGAATATAGAGGTAAAGCCCCGTAGGACGAAACGGGCAGAGTTTAGAGGTCCGTCCTCCGGGACACTTGCCAAACAAACTTTCTGTTTTATCAAACTGGTAATTCACATTTTTTGTTTTATTACCATTAAAGCTCTGGAGATTTATGGGTAGCCACTTTGCATTAATTTCACATTCATTACGGATCTCTTGAATTTTGAGGGTGAATGTTTTTTTTTTGTTTTTATATTTAGTATAAATAATTAATGAGAAAATGAACTTGTTGTCAATAATTTGAATTAGCCAATAGAAGTGGAAATGAAAATGTACGTCGCCAAATTAATTGAATATTGGGAATGGGTATCCTTCATGGTGGTCGAATAGTTTCATCAACTTCTCACCCTTATCCCATTCATGTAGGGTCTTTACAACACGTTTTCCTCTTCCACCTTCTCTGTTAGATATCATCTCAGTATTCACACCTTTTATACACTATCCATCCACATCGCCGCCGTGGGTTCATCTCGCGCACTCGCCCCCCTGCAGAGGGGGTTCTGGGAATCAGGGGAAGCGAGAGGAAGCCGCGAGCGTTGCTAGCGAGCGCTGCTGTGTCCGCGGCGGCGGGTTCTTCGCCGCTCATTGCGGCCTCCTGGAGGCGCAAGTACAGAGCCATCCAGCGCGTCATCCCTACAGTCAGGACCCCGGTTGTAATCAACTCGGCGAGAGTGAGCAAGTCACTCTCGTATGCCTCTGTCTGCAGGGACGAATCGCCGGGCAGCATCGGAGGCGCCACAGATGGCTGCGATGGTGGCGTAGGCAACTGCTGTTGCGGTGGTTGTGCGGCGGTAGCAGTGCAGAGTCCGGTGTGAGAAGCGGTGGTTGTCGTGCTTGAATCAGCAGGTTCCGTGGGCAGGCTGGTAGTCATACGTTTTGATGACGTAGAGGCATCGGTTTGGCCCTGAAAAGGACCTTTTTTGTTTCTCCCCTTTGCCGTCGCCGGTCGGGAAGAGGTGGTTCTGATGCGACGCATCGTCGCGCAGGATAAGCGGAGTCGCGGAGCTCGGGTGAGACGTCATCGCGCGCGTGACGACGGAGCGAATCCCCATCCACACCTTTTTCGGTCTTCCTCTATATTATTCTATTCTTTTTCCTCCTATAGTCGTCAACTTTTTTTGTTACAGACTTCCTTTTCTGATTATGTACTTGTACCATGCTAACCTATTACTCCTCAACTTTTCTGTAAGCGGTGTTATTTTCAAAATTCCTCTGATATAACCATTTTTAGTTTTACCCATTCTGGTTACACAACACATCTATCTTAATATTCACATCTCTGCCACATGTTATTTTTCTCATCCGTCTCTTTCATAGCCCAGCACTTGGATCCATATAACATGACTGGAATTATTATAATGTCACCTTGGGATTAATGGAATTTTTAGGTGACAAGCTACCGCCGGATGTTTTATCCTATGAAATGTCAATTCCAGGTTCACAAGTTCGAATCCTATTTTATTAATTTCAATATGAAACAATATGAGCTGACTGTGAAGGAAAAAATTGTGAGGAATCCCGAACTTGAGAAATGTTTTTTTTAGTACCGTATGTGGAAATAGTGTAATCCAGGGAATTTTTAAGAGTTTCCAATTACCATAAAGTCGTGGGTTGACGTAGTGGAGGCATTGCTCGAGTCTATCTTTTAAAAATTATTAATAGGAAGGAAATGGAAGAATTGTTTAAATGGAACAGTTTGTCAATAGATGCTGTGACGACGTTCGAGAAATAATTGGGAACAATTGAACTTGGAAGGCTGAACATCGAACACGGAAATCTCACCCTATATTCGACTTATCCCCTTTTATTATTGAAAGTCGATCTACTGACCAACGAGGATTAATTATAATAATGACTGATACTATTGATATAAACAAGATAATAAAGATATTGTTGTAAGTAGTTTACACTATAGAAACTAAATTTATAAACATGTTATAGTCGATTTCTAAGTTTATACTTTTTATATCTATTCTTTAAGCAGTTTTGTGGCACCCCTAAAGCAATAAATATTTATTTGTAATAATATCTAACCACATAATTATTGACAACTATAATATTTTTGTGTATAAAATTATAACACACACAAAACAAGCTTTAAATAGTTAAAACATAAAACCCTTTCATTTCAAAACATACAAATTCTTAATTGGTTATCTGCCATCCCTAATTAATCATCAACTATTAACATATCCATGTTATTATATCTACAATACAAAAGTAAAATATGTTTGTTCCTAGTAAATAATGTCCGGTACTACTTATCCAAAAAATCTTTCGCGAAAAGGAAACTAAATTATCCTTAAGTGACATACACAATGTGGTATCCTTATTTTCAAATTGTAAGTAACGCGTACTGTCCGGTGAAGCTGTTAAGACCTTGCTGGGTCAATAGCGTAGACACTTCGAAAAAAAAAAAAAAAAAAAGTAACGCGTACTGTAATATATCAAAGAATTGATGAACATTTTAAAGAAATGCGTTCCCAAATTTAGATATATCTTTGATTATTTCATACAAATAGTTTAAATACTTTAAATTATTTTCTTGTCTAAGCTTATTTGAGCTAACTTTGTAAGAAAAGAATATTATAATTAGGTTAAAAATTGAAAAAAAAAAATGTGGCATATCATTTTAATCCGGTCTTATCCTCAATTGTTTTCTAATAAAAGTTAAGTCATTGCATGTCGCTTGCCAAGACCATAATATACACTTACATTGAATACTAAGGTGGATGCTACTTTGCACTTCAGCCTGGAATTGATTGACCACTACTACGTCTACGATTATACGTCTACGATTACAATTACGATTCGTGTACTCGATTGTCGAGATCACTCGTCAATCTGCAATATATTTTAATTAATTTTTAATTAAATGATTTTCTTTTTGTTGTAATTAGACGTAGTAGTGGTCAATCAATTCCAGGCGGAAGTGCAAAGTAGCATCTATCTTAGTATTCAATGATGGATTTCCGCAAAGTAACGCCTCTTCAATCAAATAACTTGCATTGGAATAATTAAAAGTTTCCAAGTATTTTTACGTTTTTCAATAAATTCCCATAGACAGTCATCTTTACAATACGAAGTCACAAGAAGCCCTTAGTTACTATGAACTGTGAATAGAAAATATAAAATGGTTTCAATTCAAAATAACGTAATCTATTCTCTCGACTTAAGCGAAAACCGCACATAGCTTAAGTTATCCATTAATGAAGATTAATCGTTGACGACGAAGCGCAAGCACGAAGTCACACCATATAGCTGTGCAGACGAGGGCATTAATTTAGAATTTGAATTATAGTATACCATTATTACCAACCAAATTCATAATCCAAATAGTATAGCTATCTCAGGCCCAAACTCGAAACATTTAGAATGCCCTTATAAATTCTACAAAGTGAAATCTAATGAGTAACGATGGAATTATTTTAAATAAGTAGTAGCTGTTAAGTCCTTGCTAGGTCAAAAGCGTAGTTGTAGTTGTAGCGTAGCGTCAAGAGAAGTAATCTTTTACCTCTCAAGTTAGTCATCATTTCGCAGTAAAGATATCTGCCTAATAAGACAAAAATCGCACATATGACGCTATTATGTCCTATAGTCAAATGAAATAAAACTGAAGCATAAACATAGGTCTTAAATAACTACGACCTTGTAATTTATTTTGTCGCTTGACAATACTAACGTTTGTTTTATTAAAGAATTGTTCCTCGCCATTATTTCATTAGCAGGAATACCGAGTTTCCTTTTTACCCTATGTAATACATCGCGACGTGTAATAAACCGTACCATAATTGAGTCACAGTATAAATATGAGATACAGTATGTAAACTATCTACAAACGCTTGAAAACGGAACACGCACACAAACATGCGCATCGACGAGAGGTTTTAACAGGCTTTCTATGGACAGCACCGCGAAAACTTAAGGACGCAGGTTTGTATGAGTGTTCCGTTATCGAGCGTTTGTAGATAGTTTCCGTACTGTCTTATACTTATACTGTGATTTAGTGCTGTACTAGAACCAACGACCATGAATAAACCGAACATTAAGTAATATATCCGAAACTTGTTTACGCTATTTTGTCCATAATACTTCTGTTCTATTGTAATTGTACTTAATTATTTTGTTTTATAATGAAGTCTCCAACTTACTTTTTGCATATAACATCAGTGAGTGATGAGTGAGTGTTGCTTTGAACTCAATCAATAATTGGGGAAGAATGAAAATATATATTCCTATACCTTCTTATAATATATATTCTTATACATTATTCAAGCATAACGAGAAGATACATCTACGCAGGCCGGCATCACGACGGTGACCGGCAAGGGATGGAATATCTCTCGATAGCCGCCATTGTTTGACTGTACTGTGCTCACCATCAGGCAGAGTGTAGTTAGTCACTTTGCTGAGTCACAATAAAAAAAAATATTATTGTAACTTATAGGTTTACTGTTAATAATATCGTCTGGTTTTATGTTATTGATTGTGGAGTATCTACCGAATCTCGATCTTATAGTTAATATTTATGTACACCGAATCAAGTTATGGAACATATGCGATAATTTTATTTAAGAAATTGATTTTAAAAGTGTTTTGGAATATGTTAAAATTTATTTACAAACAAAAAATATTCATAATAATAGCTAATGATAACATGTGTTAATTTTTATCGTGTTTAAAGGCATTTAAAGTTATTTAATTTTTTTAATAGACAAAACAAATAAAATAAACAGAAACGTTACATATGTCGTGTAATTGCATAACACTAGCCTTTTCCTTGAAAATCATCTATGTGAGATGAGCTAGTTGTTGAAATGATCAGTTGAAAATTGTTAGAATATATTCATCTCGAATATACCAACATTTTTCCTTCAAATATTGCAATTAAATAATCTCTATAGATAATTTGTTAGCTGAAATATAAATGTTAACGACTGTTCCTATTACAAAATCTCTCGTCTCTACCAACGTTCATTAGCCACTGCCCCCATCTTATCGCAAGGCAGTATTAGGAGTATGTAGTCACATTATATTTCGTTGTAATCGTAAGGACTCTAGTCGTACACCGCGCCTAACGAGTCTTTGATTAGAATGTAATGCTAGCACATAAAGCTTTACACAGCACTTTAACTATATAGCGTAAGACATTATTTTTAACTCCTATTTCTTGTTTACCAATTTGTTTACAAATAAGTTTGTCACAATAACAAGTTACAGTAACAATAACGGATACAGGGCATCTTTTATCTAGAAAAATATCGGTTCCCGTGGGATACATCATATATTAGTGCAAGCGAAACCGCGAGCACAAGTTAGTAATACATTGACAATTCTGTACGTTCATCACTATATTATCTAATCAGATAAAATGATAGAGATCTGAATTTACACATCGCGCTAAAATTACTAAATAGGTTACAGATATATTGTTTTATTTTATTTTTACTAATTCCTTATCGAAAAAAAATATTATCAGATAGCAGCTACATTTAATATAAGATTATTAAAGTTTTAAGAAACTATTATTTTTGCAAGAACTACGTATTCAGCGTAGAAAAGTAGAAAAAGTCGCAGTCGTAACTGCACAATAAAGTATAGTTAATTTGGATAATGAAATAAGTGCCTTATACATATTGTATTATTTCTCAATAGAAATAATAACACTGTGACAAGTTTTGAGCTTAGGTGGAGAATTACAATCATAATATAAAGTCTGTTGGTGAAAACATTAACTTTAACCATAAATAAATAGACTTAATTAAAGAGTCAACGGGATACACATTCTAAGATGTCGCATTAATCAGTGCACACTTTTACAGTGTGCAGTGCAGTACAATATGAATAAATTATAACTGTAATAATATAAGAGATATATTAATCTGAATTTTAGGTGGAAAAAAATGGCGTATTCATTATTACGGCTTTAACGTTGTAAGCTATACTAATATCATAAAGAGGCAAAGTTTGTAACGTTGTGAGTTTGTGACGTTGTAAGAGGTAATCTCAGAAGCTACTGATTCGATTTGAAAAATTCTTTCAGTGTTATAAAGCTCATTTATCGAGGATGGTTATAGGTTATATGTCATCTTGCAAGGCCAATAAGAGCGGAGTACCAATGAAGAATGTTTCAAAATCGGGGTTTTTTTCCTCTTGTGAACTTCCGCTGCTTGTTAGCATAAGTCCAAAGTAACTATTCCACGCGAACGAAGTCGCGGGCAGAGGCTAGTAAAATATATTACTTACATATGATAATTGACATATGGAACAGTAACTAATTGAAATTAAGAGTAAATATATGAGCCGTAAAAATTAAAACGGCAAATTGTATCTAACTTTTAATCTGTTAATTGGGAAGAAAAATGATAAACATTAATAGTATCACAATCTTTTATTTTATTTATTATCATTTCTCTGTTATATTTTACACCGATTACATATTACTTGCTAATCATTTACTCATAGTGGAACCACGCGATTAATATAATACATATTCAGATACTGAACGCGATTCGTAAGCACGTACCCTTTGATTAGGAATAAAAAGTAAATTAAAAAACAAACAAACGTTTTTAAAAAGTTTTCTCAAATTTATTGGCATCGAAATAAAATTAGTATTTATTCTATTCTAAGATAATCAAATTTTAACTTACTCTATTATACTGATATGCGAAAATAAATGTATACAAAGAATCTATAAAAAAATATTTATCACATCGCATAGGTCGAAGCAATCATCGTAAATATAAAACAATAACGCTTTCCGCAATTTCAAAGTAATTTATCATCCGTCTTCCAAAGCAGTTTTCCACCTTTCTCGCTAAGTCGCTGTCAAAAATCATACAAGAGAGTGATCATGCTAAGAAATATGTTGTTCTTTATTGAAGTTTTTCCAATATGTATTCAATAAGCCTATTTAAACTTAAAAAAAATTGTGAGCCGTCGCGGGAAGTCTAGCCGATCGAAATTATTTTACACATGTAATAAGCCTAAAAGAATAGTTATGACAGGAGAAAAATAAGGCATAGTTAAAAAAAAATTAACACTTTTTCAAGAGGAAGATGACTGTTTACTTGATAAACATTTATATTTAATAAATACAAAAATTCAAAATCATAATACGTGGCGCTGCATGCATCGCCACACCAACAGTCTCTCTGATCCCCTGCTATAAATGTTTCACATCAAAAAAATTGAGCCGTCAAGAGTAGTATGGCAGATGTGAAACATCGAAATTGTTCGAATCGAATGAATCTCAAATTCTCTAATTACAATATAGATATATGAGCTCAGTTCGGCAGAGAGATTGCGCATGGTCAGTTGCACATGGCAGCATGTCGCCACATCTCACACACTCAGCACGCCAACAATCAGGTTTTCCCGCGCCTATAGATGTTTCACATTAAAAAAACGACTTCATTACTAGAAACAGTTTAATGGAATAATTGTACTTATCCAACTTTAAATAATAGAATTTATTCTCTAAGCCCAAGAGTAAATACCAGAGTATCTACATTAACACCTGAGAAAAAAATTGATTGTCTTTGTTTTACCGAATTAGTGCAAATTACACAAAGAAAACTCATTTTGATTCAGCGATCGTTCTATAAATATTTTTATTTTTTTATATTAAGCACCCAATTATTTTTCACTTGACTTTCGTTCTCTTGCTATTTCTTAATTTTCTTTGATACACCTATTATATCAAAGAAACCTCTATTAATATTCAGCTCAAGCTCACTCAGTTTATCATTATTACTTCAAACAATTTAATTCACTAAAACGTCCATTCGCAAAATCCATTTCATTAAATCCCTTATAAATGCACTATCGTATCTATCGGATGAAATCCGATAAACAAAAACATTGTTGCAAATCCGAAGCTTCAAATCACTCAACCCTCCTTATAGACTAGTGCAAATCATTTACCTAAGAGATCCCTTCTGCCATCAAAACTGAATCATGTAGGGTGTAGTACATAAACTCGACCGCCCTTGCAGTTAGATAAAATGTAAAGGGAAGTTTGATTCACTCGGAGTGACATCACACGTAGAACCTTCCTCCGCCCGCACCGCTACCCCCATAATGACGTCTTTATGCTCAGCTATCTCTATTTGCTTGCGTCTCATATCTTAGCGTGAAGCGTACTTAGTCGAACCTTATTGGAAAACTTAAACTTACTTTTGAGTCGGTCAGATATTTGATATATGATACAATACATCGATATGTGTGTCGATATATTTCAAAACGAGTTAAATCCAATTTTAGCCGGTCATAATATTTAAGTTATTTGTAATGATTGAATAATATATGAATATCATTAAAAAAAACTAAAAACTTTTTGGACGGCAAAATTTGAACTTCGTATTCAGTATATAAAACTGTAAATCATAAAAAATGGAACATCTTTAAATAAAGGCTTAAAATTTTGAGTCTGTGGTTTTGAAATATACCGACACATATATATATTGTTCCCCTGTTACTTATATTATTTATTCACTATTCACATTTTTAAAGAACATATAACACTTTTTTTTCGAAATTACTACGATAATTACTAATAACTAGCAAGGTCTTAACAGCTTCACCGGACTATTACGTATAACACAATCTAAATTTTTAATATACTAATGTAATATTGGGAACATCGTTTGTAAACATAAAATAATTTGTACGATTAAGTTTACTTTTTTTAACAACAATAATCATTTGCAATCATTAATAGTTTTCATATCTCGACTAACTTTTTAATCGTGTACGACTTGTCTCATACGAATTAGACAAAAAAAATCTAAGCATATCTTAAAGGGCAAATATCATGAATGACCTCTGAGTCGATTCATCTCGAGATAAGCGGTTCGCGGGGCGAGGAGCCCAACATCTGGGCCGGTAATTAAGCGCATCTGCCTGCGTTCAATTTTGAAACGGTGGATGAGAGTTGCCCTGCGCCTTCGGGTCCATTCTGGAGGGTACGAGCAAATTGCTGAACTTTCAATTAAAGAGTTGTTATTCAAACCGCTTCAAGCGCTGACGGAATTATATTTTATTCCGCAACGGAAGCTTACTGGTTCTTGTTTTCCGCTCTACTTAGCCGCAGTTTAACGATTCCTACGAACGAAATTGTTGGAATTTATTAACAAGTGTCTGTTTTCAATAAATTTTCATAACCGGCTTAAAGATTATGCCAGATTATCTTTTTAATTGCTCGAAGCTTTGAAATATAGAAAGGTTTACTGTAGCAGTATCTCAAAACTTAGTAAATACACTGTAAATTCTGTATTAAAAGAATCTTTCAATTCTCAACTACCAGTCCTTAATTTCTGGGCGTTAAGCACTAGATATCCTTATTTATTTATTTTCCTTTGTCTATGTTTTATTTCGTGGCTCCGGAATCCACACTTGCGTTTGATATCTGATTGATAGTCAGGCCAACGTGGAACGTGTGAATGTGTACTGAATATATGTACTTAAAGATTTTATGAGAATAAAAAATATAATCTCACACGTAACAGTAAAATATAGGTTGATGTTATATTTTTTTGTGTTAAGAAAGAGATATGTACATTCATGACAGCGTTTGTCAAAGCTACTTATTACTTTTTGTAATTTAAACGTACTGTATAAGATGACAAGAATCTTTAACTCTATGATGTCATAGTATAACTTCTACTTATATCTTTAGCAATCTTATCTACAGTATATCCTAGGTGTAGCAATAATATTGTTTTCTGTAGCTAATTATAAAGAAAAGTGTCTTTAAGAAATACGAAAGGGAAAAATGTATTGCCTTTACGATTTCGGATATATTAATAGTATATAGAGTACAGCATAAGTCGGTATGAGTGTAAACATATGAGTAGCATTAAGCAGGTTAATATACAGTTTCATACTAAAACTACGGTTTGGAATGTAGGATACAATACATTACCATGCCACTTAATTACCGTAAACACTTAATTACAGCGTTTGTAAGGTGATACTAATTAGCAATATAAAGATTATTCAAAGAACTAAACGAACATTCGTAAACAGTAAAAACACATAGTAAGTTTCTTTGGTAAGTTTGGATAATTTTTCATTAATTTCATAAACGTCGAATAAAATACATAAAAACATGAATATACTCCTAAAAAAGTTTAAATGATTTTGTTTTGAAACATGCATATGTTGTTTTTATTTACATATATTCTTAACAGCAATGGTTCCATCCGTAATAATATTATTCAAAATATAACCTTTAATATTTGCGCAATGCACAAATTAAAGTGATATAATTTGAAAGCGGATCACGTCCGGTTAGAACCAAAACAGAATAATCATTACAAACGATTCCCCACTTGGCCTCGTTTTCATTGTTTTGCATAATTGTATTGTTCCAGTAAAAGCTGGTTTCGCTGGTTTTTCGGCTCGATGTGCGTCCGGAGCGAAAGGAGGGATGCTGGTGCACCTCATAATACTTAGCACCGCCTTCGCGGCAGCAACCACTGGAAAGCACGGTTAGTAAACTACTTTGTTATTACTTTTGCGATGATATGTCACCGTAGCAATTATAGCGTACTGTATATGAGCGTTTTGCGCACCGACGGAAACGTTGCTTCGGATCCCAACAGACGTCCTTTTTAACCAGATTAGACCCCCTCGGCAGCGGCTCAAGCCTACGGCCATTCCCTCTGCGTGGAGTCCTCGAGTGCGCTGCTCGCGCGATACAGTGACACAAAATCTTACATCACTGCGACAACATTACACATATCACCTCCACACACGTTCATGCATACACGCTTACAGATGAAAGTGGAAGTATGTTCGGACATCACATCGATGGACATAGGTTCGAATTCTAAGAACTGAATCCAAGTTTTCGGTGAAGCAAAATATCGTCATGAAGCAATCGTATGATGGTTGGGCTTCTTCTAAGTCCGCCTAACTAGCTACTACCTTCAAGTTAAAAATATGTCGCCAATGTTCGTGTATTTCAACAGCTATACTTGAGAATCAGCTCCTAAGTTTAGCGTATTTACCATCGTAGACCCACATCGTCATCTAACATCATATGATATTTTCCCTAAACGCTAAAACCTATATGGTGTTATTACAAAAATATTAAATACGTATTGAATACTTTCTTTAAAAAGGATACGTTTTAAATGTACCGCGCCCGGTGAATGTTCGCTATCTTGATCTTTTGTCTCGCTTTGGTTAGGTTAGGTTAGATTTGCGAATAAAGGATAACGCGAAATTGCCTCGGTCCAGCGCGGTGCATTTAGTATGAAACCTTTTTAAATCAAGTATTCAATACGTATTTAACTTTTTTGTAATAACACCGATTAAGCTTAAAAAAAATACCATGTTGTCACAATTATGTACAAATATGTTGAAAGCTCCATATCAGCCATTCACTTATGAAATTAGTCATATCCTTTATATAATGACAAAGGTGTTCATTGTAGGACGTCTCTCATCATTTGTCTTTGTTTAAAGTTCGCTTTATGACAGCTGCAATAATAATTTGGAATTGCATAATATAAAAACATAATTCATAAGAAAAAAACAATTTATATACATTTTTTATTATAAAGGTACATAACAAAGTATATATATAGCTATGTTATGGACACGTATGTAATTTAACACGTTAAAAATAACTAAATTTAAATTTTAATATATTAATTAATACAAAATGATTTAATTATTCTCATGCATATGTAATGAATTCAATGATTAGTCAGAGCTCAGCTCTGTTATAAATACCGCTCTACAATATGAATAGTGACAAGTACAATCGGGATATATTTAGATGTAATTTTTCTTTTAATTTTGATACATATTTGTCGACACTAAGGACTGCGAAATTCACCACGGCTTATTTATTTCTGGCTTATGATTGTAGTTTGAACTTCACTTCCAATGCATAACTAAGATCAAATACTAAGAATGAGATAGTGAATCCGGTAATTAATAAAGTTTCAAAATTATTAATTGATTAATCATTTGGCCAATAAAATATACATAACGGTAACTAAATCATTTTGTACTGATATTTTGAAATTTACATTTTATTATTTTAACTTATTAAGTTACTATACTGTAACATTTTTACCTTCTGAATTATACATAATGTATAAGTGGTTACATTCATAAACTGATATTCAGTTCTAAGCGCGACTGAAGCAATGAATAACAAATACATAATATATCAAAAACACTATCTGAAAATAAATATAATAGAAATATCTCAACATCAGACAATGCAGTTATTTACTGCTTATTTACTCTCAGGAGATTATACCGATAATAGACTTTGACACTTCGATCGGAATACACTATCGAAGTATGTTATCTATATATGTATATGTACGATAGAAAACTTAACTACATTTGTTAAGATAATGATTTTATGACAAAATCGTTTTATTCAGTAATACTTTAGTAGGTTTTTTTTTCTCGAACTGACTACGCTATTGACCTAGCAGGGTCTTAACAGCTTCACCGGACTACTAAGTCGAGCGCTTAGGGCACTCAGCCGATTTTATTTGACAACTAGCTAAGGGTGCATGACACACCTCGGCTTGGGCTGTTGCCTGATACGTGCAATTCGCGGCCTATCGGAGCTAACCTAAGCTAACTATTCATACATATATGAGTTGTTGGAACATATATTAGTTGTTGGAACATATATGTGTACCAAGCATACATACCTCAACAACTCTTATATATATTTCGTATCGGATAATGTTTAGTAGGTGGTAGGGCCAGACTGAACTTATTACTGGCTTCAGTATGAATGGGTCGGCTCGTTCGGGGTAGTACCACCCTCTCAGAGAGAACCACCGTGAATTAACAATGCTTGCATTGTAGTGTTTCGTTCGGTCAGTGAAAACGCCGGAAGCCCACCTCCTCTTACCATCCCCATCTCCTCTTCCCTCCTACCCCCTCCCAACAACCAACACAGGCTGGCAACGTTCTTGCGACTCCACTGGTGTTGCAAGTGTCTATGGACGGTGATGATCATTTAACACTAGGTGACTCACCTGTTCGTTTGTCGCTTATGAGATAAAAAAAAAATTGAATAAACAAGGGTATAGAAACTTACCCGAGAGCAGAACAGCCTCTGTTTGCAAACAATAAGAATACAGACTTGGCAAGTTAAAAAATTTCACGTAAAATTTACATAAACCTTGCGAAGCCGTGTTCACTTACCTTCTTTTATTTTTATCTCATTTTTTATACGGTCCGTCTCAACTTATTCTATTACAAGATTTTGTGATGAAATAATTTATAACTTATTTTTGCATAATTCTGATACCGAAATATTTAAAAGAAAATGCAGAGACATTTAGAATCATTCGTAAATATGGCACATTCATTTTATGTCATTACCTAACTAAAATAATACAAATTGGAATAAACAAATCAATTCTAAATATTCTTTATTAAATTTAAGCCCTGATAAGGCACTTATGAACGTCAAAGCTGCCACCGGTTCGGAAAGCAATCCAGTCATCAAAAAGAACCCGCAAGAAACTCGATCTGGTATTAGTTCTTAAAACAAATACTTACATTCGTTTTTAATGGATGCACAGGAAAGCGTCATTTCCAGACGTCACAATTATTAACATATTGATCCACCCTATTAGATTTTAAAACCCGCTTGACATGGTTCTTGAACTCACCATCCGGCAAATCGGTAATGTGTTTTGTGACTTTGTTATAAAACATAACATTATTACCTAAAAAACTGTTTTTGGACTTAGTGAGCCTCAAACAGTTTAATAACTTGTTTTTTTTTTTTATATGCAAATTGTTACAAATTTTCTACAATCTTCACACGACTTTGTCTATGGGTAAAAATTAGCCTGTTCTTTTCTAGCCTCCAGGCCACATATGTCATTGTGATCATTTTAGAAGTTAAGTCATGAGAAGAAAACAGATTGACAAATAGACAAAATTATAATATTAATGTAGATAAACAAAAAGGAGTGA
>JACEII010000005.1:2568223-2609142 GCA_014332785.1 Antheraea mylitta | reverse complement strand
AATAGACCAAATTATAATATTAATGTAGATAAACAAAAAGGAGTGAACTATATACGTGTTATATTTTTTCATAGGAGGCAAACGAACAGGTGGGTTACCTGATGTAAAGTGATCACCGCCGTCCATAGACACTAGTAACACCAGAAGGGTTGCTAGTGCGTTCCCAGCCTGTATTTGGAGGTAAGGAGAGGGTTAGAGAGGGGTGGGCGAGAGGGAGTGTGAAGGGGAGGGGATGGAGGTGTAGGTGCTCCTCCGGTACTCTCCCTGACCGAACGAAACGCAAAAATGCAAACACTGTTACTTTACGTCGGTTTTCTGAGGGTCGGGTGGTACTACCCTGGACGAGCCAACCCATTCATACTGAAACCAGTAATAGCTTCAACGTGGCTCTATCACCTACAACTACTTATAAAATGTAATAAATGTTAAAGTCGATTCAATAGCAGCTGTTAATACTCAATCATTAGATTTCTGTTAGACTGAGCATGGGTAAAACTTAAATAAGTAATAAATTTTCACGAGAATTGTTGAATAAATCAGATTTCACTTTGCAAAATTGACTTATTTATTAGCTTGAAAAATTCTATCAACAAACACAATAACTTTACTTCATAACAATGCGATTATGAGTACAATGAAACAAACAAAATCCAAGCAAGCCACGCCTCTATGTTTGCTTCATATAAACCGTGTGGTTTATTTTATGTGTACAATGGAATAGGGGTTATTTCACGTTGATCCGGCCAGATCAAACATGACGGTGATCTACACTTCCGGACGAGGCCTAACTAATACCCACCCACCTATACTATTTCGTTTCGCTCGACTTAACTTCCTTCGGAGTGATTTACCCAATATCCACATGGAAGAAAAGATATGTTTCTTACAATTACTGCCACGGTGTTATCGTGGATTCAATAAAATAAGAAAATAATTTGACTACATTTTATCTTAGAAAATTGTGCCTCATATCATTGTAATTAAGTATGATTTTTGATTGCATGATTTTACATTATAAGAGTTTTAATATGTACTATTTACTTCAGTATATAATTTGATCAAAGGAATGGTTTTCGGTATTTAAAAAAAAAATAACCTCGTATTCCTGTTATTAAGATTATTTAAAATACGAAATTTTATTCTCAACTTCCAATATTTTGATTTTTTGTCATACTAGATTTTGCTCTCAGCTTTGCTCATATTTATATAGAATTTAAAAATAAAATACAGTCCGTGCTACTCACTAGTAATATAGCTTTTCAATAGGTGAACGAATTTTTAAAATCGGTTAAGTATTTATGAGGTTATACATTAGAAACAAAAAATCAAATGTTATCTCTGTGTAGCAGTATAAATTAATCATTATTATTTGTAACAAATCAGTAAATCAATAAATTATCGATTTTGTGATTATTTTATTTTGAATATATTATGAGTATTGAGTTTAAAATGAAATACAAATATAATATAAAATACACATTTTTGTACTACATTTTATGACTAAAGAACTTTATAATGATTGCAATATAAATATGCATTTATACTTAGAGGTTATTGCTGTCACATAGACAAAGATATAAAAAAATAATAATAATAATCACATGAACAGTCACGCAAAAGAAAAAAGAAAAAATATCTAATAGCGTTGCCTTTGTGAACTTAGAACCGAATCCCTAGAGGTTTATGTCTTTTCGGATCAGAAGGCTTACCGGAGGACGCGTGAGGAAAACTCTTTTCTCTCATAAATATTTACTTTATGAAATAACGCGTTCAAAGTTCAGCTTAGTCTTCACCTTACACACTGTATGTTTGTGGGTGATACCGAAAATACATTTTTCTACTATTTCCCTTAATATACTTGTTATATTTTATTTAGATCAGAAAAATTCTAATATTGCTTTTTGGTATCAAATTTTATTTTCCATGTTACGCTGTTTAGATTCGGTACTAACTATGAAAAATAAAAGTGTAGCATTTTATATTCGTATAATCTATACTAATATATAAAGCTGAAGAGTTTGTTTGTTTGTTTGTTTGTTTGTTTGAACGCTATGATTTCAAGAACTACAGATCCGATTTAAAACTTTCTTTTAGTGTCAGATAGCTCATTTATCGAGGATGGCTATAGGCTACAGATCATCACGTTAAAACCAAAAGGAGCTGAGCACTAATGAAGAATGTCTCAAAATCGGGCTACTTTGGAAGCTTCCGCTGCGTGTTAATGTCAGTATTATACGCGTTGCCATGGTAACGCGATAACATTCTATTAAAAATATTTTCATGGTTTATTTTGAATTCCTATTCAAAAAGTTTATTCTACGTTAGTTTTGTTTTCGATTTTTAATTATACGTGTTACGTTTATATCGCAAACATTTTGTGTTGTTATTCAAAAAGTTTAGTAGTAATAATATTCGTCCAATAATACAGGCGAAGGAATTAATCCATACAGCCAATTCTGAAGTTGTCAATATAGTTAGTTTTCTTCTATGTCCAAGTTAATGTAAAGGTATAAGCGCCGAATCCTCTACATAATATAACGTAATTTTTTATCTTCTTAATCTTAAGACCATAGAATTAATGCTTCATGGTTTATATTTTTCATTCATTTCACTTATGCAAAATAAACGAACGATATTATATAATACGCAACCAATTTCTACACGATATAGAATCATGTAACACAATATTATGAAAAAAATATAAAATCCACTACATGGCAGACTGAAATCCCGCCAAACACTTAAAAAATTCAATTCTACATTAGTTTTGTTGCCAATTTTTTATTTGTGATATATTACGTATTATAAAAGTAAAGTGAGTGTAATTTATATTCAAATAAATTATTTTTGGTGAATACAATCTGTGATGCTACAAACATCAACATTTTTTTAACTCTGTCGATATGTCTGTTTTTTAATTTGTTCCGGGTAATCTCCGAAACGACTGGACCTATTTGAATGTTTTTTTTTTCTTAGAAATGACTACGCTTAACAGCTTCACCGGACTACAAGTAATATTTGAACGGGAATTTTACGGGCAAATAAGTAACTAATTAGCTGTTTTATTTAATATTGTTCGATAATGTGTAGCTTCATATTTTCATTATTTTCTTATATAGTGTGAGCACTGAGGGTGATATATAGTTTAAAATTCCAGTTATGTGGCTGATCATAATCCCATCCCATTCGATACACTATTAGTATTCACATACATAATGTACACGTTACCTGTTACAGTAGATGATGTGCGTGTGATACAAATATTTTTGAAATAGTATTATTGTAATTTACACTAGATGTGTAATCACAATTTTAAATTTATTTAATATATTAAAAAAAACGCGTGCGAAGCCGCGGGTAACAGCTAGTCTATACTAATATTATAAAGCTGAAGAGTTTGTTTGTTTGGTTGAACACGATAATCTCAAGAACTACCGGTCCGATTTGAAAGTTTATTTTAGTGTTAGATAGCTCATTTATCGAGGATGGCTATAGGTTACATATCATCACGTTAAAACCAATAGAAACGGAGCACTAATGAAAAATGTCTCAAAATCGGGCTATTTTCAGAGCATCCGCTGCGTGTCATTGTCAATATTATATGTGTTGCCATGGTAACATAATAACATTCTATCGGAAATATTATTAGGGTTCATTTTGGTTCCTGTTCAAAAGTTTATTCTACGTTATTTTTAATTCTAATTTTTGATTATACGTAGTACGTTGTTATCGCAAACATTTTTAAAGTCTATTTTGTGCTGCTATTCTAAAAGGTTAGTAGTAATAATATTCGTCCATCAATACAGGCGAAGGAATTAATGGATTGCCAATTCTGAAGTTGTCAATATAGGTAGTTCTTATGTATTCTCTACCCAGTTTTCTTCTATGTATAAGTTAATGTAGAGGTATAAGCGCCAAATGTTTTATATAATATTTCGTAAATTTTTATCTTCTTAATTGTCAAGACCCCAGAATACATGCTCAGTGGTATTATTTTTCATTCATTTCACTTATGCACAATAAACAAACCATGATAGATTGAAATCTCGCCAAAAACTCCTCAAAAAGTTTATTCTACGTTAGAGTTTTGTCCCCAATTTTTAGTTTGTGATATACTACGTATTATAAGAATAAAGTGTGTGTATATAATATTGAAATAAATACTTTTTGATGAATAAATATATCTGTGATGCTAAAAATATCAATATTTTTTTTTATTCTGTCGATATGTCTGTTTTTTCATTTGTTTCGGGTAATCTCCGAAACGGCTGAACCTATTTGAATAGTTTTTTTTCTTAGAAATGGCTACGTTATTGATCTAGCAAGGTCTTAACAGCTTCACCGGACTACAAGTAATATTTGAACGGGAATTTTACGGGCAAATATGTATCTAATTAGCTATTTTATTTTAAGCTAGCGGATTCACCAGACGTTGCCCGCCTTGATAATAAGACAAACTATACATAAAACTTGCCCAAGAATCATTTTATATATTAGGGAAAACGACATGAAGATGCGTTCTGTAGTTTTTGATCTTATCGCGAACAAACATATAGACAGACGTGGAACAGGACTTTGTTTTACACTATGTTGTGATGAACTTAATCAAAAATATGTTGTTCACTGTAAACATCCGCGTGTAACGTGCGCTGTACTGGACTCCAAGAATAAATATAATTGAAAGTCATATGGTTATATGTCATTTAAATTATAGCAAGGTATATTAATAACTTAATTATATCGACATTATGAACATATTATATCTATATAATAAAAGATTTAAGTCATATTGTTTGATAATGTTTAGCTTAATGTTTTCATTACTCTCTTATATAGTGTGAGCACTGTGGGTGATATATATATAGTAGTTTAAAGTTCCAGTTACGTGGCTGATGATAAATGCCATCCCATTCGATACACTATTAGTATTCACATATATAATGTACACGTTACCTGTTACAATAGATGATGTGCGTATGATACTTACAAATATTTTTGAAAGAGTATCATTGTAATCTACACTAGATGTGTGATCACAATTTTAAATTTATTTTATATATTAAAAAAACGCGTGCGAAGCCGCGGGTAACAGCTAGTCCGTAATATAACAAGATTGTATTATATGTACATGATACATTATTATATGTACATACACTATATGTACATACACTATATGTACATACACTATATGTATATAATAAAATCTTGAAGATTAGAAAGTTGTATTTATTTTCTTGTTGTTGTATTGCAAAAAAAAAGTGATTTAATAACAAAATGATATTTTTTTTCTTTAAAATACTAAAAAAATGCCGTAGTAACGTAGTGTAATCATAAAAATATAGAAAAAAAAAAAACATAATCAAGTATTTTCGCTGTTACCAAGTCGGCTAAGAATTTTCCTCGTAAAATTCAACAAAAAAGTAAACAATTAGTGTTTTTATTTATTTATTATATAAATTAGAATCATTCATAAACATCCATCCTTATCTTCATACTGAAGTTATGATTTATAGCCATTTTACTGTAGAGAATAGAAACATTTCCATACTTTTTTAACATATATTTCCAACCTTTTTTAAAGTCTCCCATCTATTTGTATGTAGAAGAAAATGTATCAACATTCATAGGCGTAAAAATATAAATAAAAAAAGACCAGTAAGTCTTTCAATTCAATTGCCTTAACATCTTTTTCATTTGTTTCTCTAATTAATTTAAAATAATTAATTTTAAAGTAATTCTTTTTAAAACTTTGTCTATAATGTTTTGTATTAATTCGTTAAATTTTCTGCTTAGAGTAGTTCTAACTTCGTTAAGAATTTCTAAAGGCTTTTGATAAATTATTTTGTTATAGTTTAGTGAGCGCTATTTCTATAACTGTAAAACGTTCATCTAAAATCTTACTTATAACAAATATTGACCCTTTTTTAAGGTATATTTTACTTTACTTCACTATTTAAGAAATTTCCAATATGATATATTTAGTGATAATACATTGTATAACATATTACTGCCCTCAAAAGATTCCATCTACTTAATTACCGTACATATACTTTAAAATCTTTAATCTGCTGGAGTATTTAAGGAAAACATATTCACATTTGTAATGAATGTTCTGCGTATAATCTTCTGTATAATGTAATAGTTTGTCTGCAATATGTTAATTGAATAATACGAAGACATCCATGTCGCAGCATGTAAACACCACTGTCAGTATTCAGTTTTTTTTTTTTGTAGGACGACCATTGTCAAATATACCATCTCTCGGTTGTCGCCACTGTCAATCCGGCCTGAGGGCTTTTTGGTATTTAGATATACACTGAATAATTTTTAACCGCAACAGCAAAAACAGAGTCAACGCTTCGGGCTTCTTACTCTATGTATGAGGAATGGATTGTTTGGAATGGAATGATCCGATTCTGTATCTTACACCTTGTATTTACGGTATTTGTGATTAGGTCGGAAACGATTGTAATGTTCTACTACGGTAATTTATTCGATATAAGTTATCTTGAAAAATGACCTCACCTCGACTTTCTAAATAATTCAATTTTAAAATCTGATATAGTTACCCCATTTATTTGCCAAAAAATAAGGTTGCCACATTTTGAATAAATTGCTCTAATTATCATTTTTTATTAAAAAGTACTGTCACAGATAGTTGTTACATATATAACAATTATAGTGCGATAAATCTGATATCTTTTTATAAATTGTACATAATATTTTGAATACAGCCTAGTAATGTAAATATATATGTAAATATTAACATGTAAATGTAAATGCATTTCAATATAAATTATATGCAATACGTATTTTTCTTATATGAACTGCACATTGGAAACAAGTTATTATTTTTCGATGCATTGTTAATGTCAGATTGCACAAGAAATGACTAAGATAGTCCTAGCGAACAAATAAACATTAAAAACTTATGTTAAAAACAAGTACAAGTTTTACAACAATGTAGCAGTTGTAGGTGGTAGAGCCATTCTGAAGCTATTGTTAGTTTCAGCATGAATGGGTCGGCTCATCCGGGGTAGTACTACCGTCTCACATTAACCGACGTGAAACAACAGTGCTTGCATTGTTGCGGTTTCGTTTGGTTAGTAAGAACGTAGGAGAACCACCCTCCCCTCTCCCCCACCTTCCCCTCGCCTTTTCCCCCAAACACAGGCTGGTAACGCACTTGCAACTCCCATGGTGTTGCTAGTGTATATGGACAGCGATGATCACCTAACATCAAAAGACCCGCTTGTTTGCCTACTAAATAAAAAAAAATACTATCGCCCTAAAATATGTTGTTTCGGTAAATAACATTCAAAGCTTCGATAATTTAAGGCCATAGTATTAAAAATATGCATACAAAAAGAAAATTTCACCTTAGTTTTCCTGTCAATTTATCCATTGCCCTTATTTTGAACAGAATATAACTCGTTTCATCATTTGTTCCTTCATAAATTAAAAGTAGATCACCAACAATCCAACTTTATACATATTTGGCTTTCATTCGATTCCTTATAGCAAATAGCCCCAATTTTAACAATGTATTAAGCGTTGATATTTTTCTAAAACAATTGTCGAAAGTGAAAGTTAAAATTAACAGAAAAATGTATATGACAAATTTTTCCAACCTCAGAAACAAAAGAATAACAAAGTTAGTAAAAAAACAAAATACTTTATAAGAATTAATAACATCTTTTCCTCAAGGATCTGCATTGAAATTATAATTGATTAGATTTACATAAATTAATTAGATTAATCATAATAGAAAACATACGTATTTCTTAAATTGATGTTGGATATAAAGATCATTTTATAATGTATATATTTTCTATAGATTGTCTCAAAGGCAAGTAAGCCTAATAAATTAATCTGACCACTATGGCGTTTATCATTATGATATTAACAACGTACATTTGTTAATACATTTCTGAGTAGTGAACCACTCCTGAATTTGATGGAGTAAATTTTTGTAAAAACTAAATGAGTATAGTTGATAGTTAATGTTTGGGCCTTGTCTAAATCACCAATATCGCAATTCACATGGTGAAAAAGACTCCGTAATTAGTCATTTCGGTCTGTCATCTCAGGAATAGCCAACATAGATTACTCCCATATATGTGTACACACACTCACACACAGGTACTACATATATGGTGGAAGGGTTTTATATTATCCCTTATTTTTCGAATTGGGCTAGTTCAGTTTAGGCAAGTTGTCAGGTTTCTTGATTTTTCTTTTTTTATGTAATAGGAGGCAAGCGCACAGGCGGGTCAACTTATGTTAAGTGATATCCGCCGTCCAATAGACACTAGCAACACCAGGGAAGTCACAAGTGGGTTGCCAGCCTATGTTTGGGGGAGAACTGGGAAATGGGGAGGGGGAGAGAAGATGGGAGGGGAGGGGTAGTGGGTCTCCGGTGCTTTCACTGACCAAACGAAACGCATCAATTCAAGCACTGTTACTTCACGTCGGTTTTCTGTGAGAGGGTGGTACCACCCCGGGTGAGCCAACCCATTCATGCTGAAACCAGTAATAGCTTCAGCGTTGGTCTACCACCTACAAAAGTATGGCTGACGTGTGTCCTTATTAGACTGGGGCACCACAGATTCTTACGCTGAGCTGGCCGCTAAGGCGGTATGGTGTTCGCAAGACTGACCATGTACCGCTCCACTAACGCGGTGGATGTAAAGAATAAAAAAAAAACGTCAGATGTAAAAACATACTTGAGTTACTAATACGTATTACTAGCTTAGCTAGCTGTGTTTATATTGATTCAGCAGGTGCGATGTTAAATTCAAGGCAACAGCTCAAACCAAGGTTTTGGCATTTTAGCACTCTTAAGCTTCTCGCCATACGACTGCACATCTTAAGCTCTCGCGTAGAAAAGTCCGAAGCTGTAAAGGCTTGTCAGGTCAACATAATAACATCAAAAATAAAAAAAGGTTAACTACTGTTGGCTTGAAACACAAATATGCATGAAATATAGTTCACCACACATAAACGAAAATAATTAATGAACTACCACAGAAGCCAACAAAATGGTTATTTATTATGCGGTCAGTTAACAGTTAATTTTACAAATATTAAAAACCGTAATATTACTTATCAATAAATCGCAACAAGAATTTGCAACACATTTAAGGAAAAAATGTATATACAAAATATTTAACAGACACTATTGTCTAGCTTTTTCACGGTACTAAGCGTACAAACATATTTGGTACCTATTGGATTTTCTGTAATAAACTGATTATGAGTCAGTCGATAATGTGAAATAATACAATGTTCGTTGGACGCGGTAATACTGACACAGTCATTGACGCGTCGAACATTCACACAGTTGAGGGAACCGTGCTGTGTCCGCAGCTGGGAAATGAATTGCAGATATGTCCAATTATCGGAGAGCGATGACGCACAAACTTTATGTATTCACGCTATCACTATTCATTTTATAATAGAATCATTACCACCAGCTATTTACAAGCGGTGCCCGATGACGTATGTTTTGTCGTTTTGTTATTAATAATTCAGTATTATTATTATTTATCGTCACAAACAGCAAAATTGTAATAAGATGTATATTATATAAATATTATCCATAGGCATATAATATACGCATACAAAAAATCAAGGTGACCGGTCAAACCATTTTGAGGATAACCATGTGAAACATCTATAGGCGCGGGTAAACCTGATTGTTAGCGTGGCGATTATGTGAGACGTAGCGACGCTATGCTATGCGCAACCGACTGTACGCAATCTCTCGTGCCGCACTGAGTTCGATTCGTACCATTTCGATGTGTCACATCTGCCAGGCGTCCCGTGACGGCTCACATATTTTTTTAATACAATATTAGTAAGGATTAGGATGTATTATAATAAATAATAAGAAAGTTTGGTTAAAATAAACATAGTAATTGCAACTATTTCGTAGTGTCATAGAAAATGATTACTTCAAAACAAAAGAACGTTGATATTAACTGAACCAATCAACAACATCTAAGGCTCCATTTTTATATATCAAAAGCATACGTAAATACAACTAATTAGATTGCAATATACACCAAAATATTCCAAAACATATTAAAGATAAACAGAAATAACAATGGTCCATATAATATTTTTTCATATAACATACTAATCTAATCTGCTAATAAAGGAAATACACTTTCCTTTTACACGAACGAAAAACAAACAAAATAAACGTAGTTAGGTACCTACAAACAACACGGTAATATAGAGCCATATGGGAGATTACTACCTAATAACAAAACAAGGAATTAGTTACAATCGAAATACAAGAACTGTTACTTGGGATAATCCTATTCTAATATTTTGTTATAGTTTCTGACGACAATAATAATACTACGAGTAAATTAATATACAATAAAATAATAGGTAGTGAGTGTACTAACAAAAAGCGACATAAACCAAAGTCTTATTTGCGGACAGAAACTAAATATTTTTTAGCGACAAAATATTTGAAAAATAGAATTGAACATGAGTTAAGTCTAAAAGTTTTGCACAGATGTATATAGAATAAAAATTATCTTAGTAACATATATGTATATATATACGAAACTGTCGTAAGAGGAACCTTCCACAATTTAACTGGAGACGAAATAATTTGAAAGCTTGCGTATTTTTTCTATACGTAGTATTTTCCTACACAGAAGTTATCGACTTTCCTAAATATCTATTCAAGCTTAGTTACGACCATAATATTGTGACGAAAATTCTACAAATTGAAAACTTTAATATAAAATAATTTAACTTTCTTATAGAGCGACGATGACTTAGCTGATAGCGTATCCGGACACCGCGTTGATGAATGTAGGTTCAAATCCTAGCAACCGAGCCTTGAGTGCACTGCTGGCGCGCGACACAGTGACACAAAATCTTACATCACGGCGACAACATTAAACATATTACCCCCACACACGTGCACACATATATGCTTACACATGAAAGTAGAATATATATGTATAAAGTAATAAAGTAGTATATGTGTATATAATGATATGATATATGATGAATATATAATGAAATGATTTTATTAAAGATTTTTAAATTGATTTTGTTAACGTTTTTTGTTGTTAATTTTCGATATTTATTGAACAATGTCAAAGGTCAAGCTTTCTCCTAAAAAATACGAAATGACAGAAAATACTTAAACAGCCTTTGAACCGCGATCTCTAAGAAAGCAATTCTTGTAAAACGGCCGGCCTTCTCAACAAACAAAACGGGAGTAGATGGTTTAATCTCTATGAGGTACAAATCGCTCGTTATGTAAATTGAATCTCTTGCAAATTTGAATCCCTTTCATAAGCCAATTCCCTCTGAATAAAAACAATAGGATACTCTTTCAACATTAAAGATATTTCTTAAGTAGCAGATTTATCTCGTCTCGTTAATTATTCAACTGCGTAGGACGCAGCTAGTTGTTATATTTAAACAATAACGTTTTCTTCTATATTCACTTCAAAAGATTGACACTTGATATACTAAAGAAATAAAATAAATATTGACAGATAATTCATTGGAAATTTTAAAAGAAAGGTTCAGATATTAATTTCTTATTATCAGGGCAAGACAATGTCCGCCGGGCACCCTAGTATTTTATAATACTTTGGCTTATGTAAAATCATATATACTCTGTCATAAGTATACGATAAAAAAAAAATAGGGAACTGATTAACCAAAGTATGGATTTATATAGAAATTTTAAAGTGTTACATTTATTAACTTTTAACGCATGACTTACGAAGGATTAGACTTTTGCGAAGGTACACGTTTTCCTGCAAGTCTCATATTTTTTGAGTTCCGGTGTGCAGAATATTGTACGTAACGCGTATTGGTTAATAATAATTACTCCAATTCCACAACTGTCGAATGTCAACTTATTAGTAAATGCTTACGAAAAATATTATGGTCTTGTTCGAGATTTATTAATAATCATAGCTACCCCGATAGCTTAAATCGTGTGGACTGGGCCTGATTGCTACGTGGAATTAAGACATATTACTGTTATTCCTACAGTCGATAAGATAAGAAAAAATTGATTGTATTATGTGTAACAATAATTAACGAAATGATTTCAAATATACTTCAAAAATAATTGTTTGTACATTTAAGTTTTTTTTTTATTATTTCCCGTATTACAAAATCCTATCAAACTGCCAGCCAACGCCAAATAGTAGAACGTATGAGGCACTAATTAAATTTACGAAAAACCATAGTAATTAACGCTTAGTCTTCAACGCGAGTAGGTAATAAGTGAACATTAGTAGAGGACACGAAAGCTATACGAGATAACGCAATAAGACCCCATAAGTAACTATGAACCCGCACCCCCTATATCTCCTGTTCTCGCACCCCCGTCGGTTTCCAAATCAATAATTGTTATGCAGACACTATTCGATGTGATAAAATCCGTGTCTAGCATTAAAATTTGTATACACTGTGATATATAAAAAAATACATTCTCATATCATTTTATCATAACATAGAGCGTTTCGTTCATAATGAACAACATATTTTCACGCCAGACATACAAAATACATCAAACGGTCCTTGGATCAATCGTTTGATGTACAAAATATAAAGTAAAAATGTGTTGTTGTTGTATCTATAATTTAAAAAATATATTTTATATTTTATATTACTTCCACGAATATTGTAATTACGGTTTAAATGAAAATATTCTTCTTTATACATATATTTAGAAAACTCAGTCGCAAAGGTACAGTTATATACTCAACCATAGTGTCATCGTTGATCCCAAACGAATGAGCTGTCACTCATCCGCGACATTTTTTTATTGAAAAAAATCGAATATAAAATTGTGCAGTATTTTACAGCGCAATTACTTAGTATGAAATAAGTTGAAACTATGGCATATACTATACGATGTTAAAATTATAGTATTAATCTATGATTCTCACAAACGTATTCTTGACCAGTTTCCGACAAAATGTAAATGCAATTATCCTATTAAAATCGATAGTATCGGAATTATATATTAATTTGTATAGTTTGTAGTATTTATTTTCACTAATGATTAACGGTATCTCTTAAAAAAGCCATATTGATACTGAGCTCACATATATTCGAAATGATCTCATATATATACTTTATAATACAATATTTACCACCTTATTGCCACTATTTGCCGCAAAAGATGGAGACAACGTAGTTGCAAAAATAATAGATACAACTCTAAAAAGTTGGAGACGAATAAGTGCAATAAAACGAAACAATACAACGAGCAGTTGAGTTCTACAATGAAAGAGCTAGATACCGTGTCAAGTGCAGAAAATTATGTCCATTCATCTAGCGTCGGCGAGGATTAAGCGAAACGGGGTCGCATCTTCACCGTCCTGACTTGTGCTTCCGCCGGCGACAAGTTTAAGCGTTGCTACATCACATAAGCCTCGCTAATTAAAATGTTTGTTAAAATTCAATGCGACGCGGTACCGTACGTGATTTAGTGTGTAGTTTCGTTTGGAAAATTTGAACGAATAGATAATTTTATGTAGACAACACAGTACACAGTAAATTTTGAAATATGCATGGATTTAACTAGAGTGAGAGACTATTATTAATTATAATGTTATCAAAAGTTGAATTAAAAAATCCATAATTATATGGCGCGATAGCGATATACTTTATTATATGTATTTGCAGATTAGTCACACATTTTTTAAACTGAATCGGCAAAATGACTTCACGGTACCTTATGGAAAGTACAATGCAGTCCATAAATAACAGCGATTGTCGTTGTTAAATAACAACAGCAGTCATCACTATCATGCAGGCTTACACATATGCCTCTTCACGTCTCGTTTGAGGGATCCCATATCATAACAAGAAGGGAACACATTAGCTGGGAGGTAATTCCACATTTTCACTGTACGACAAAGATAAGTATTTTCGAATTTCTTCGTTCTTGCACGTGAAGTTCTGTGGTGGTAAGGAGAAGATAGGATGAGGTAAAAATTACATATTGCTAATAATGAAATTCACTGACATTCACATCTATAATGTATGACATACAATGTAGCAGGTATTCAAACATGTAAATACTTTCTGCACATTTAAGTTCAACGTCTAAACATAATTCACGTGCATTAAAAGTTGTAAGTTTAAAAAAAGTGGAAACCGAATATCCGTGACAGTAAGAAGAGTTTGGATAATATCCTCTGGCACTAATTAAAACTTTTGAAACAGCCAGAAAAGGCTTGAGAAATATTGCGTTCTACTGATAGTAATGACAGCCGTGGTCTTCTTAACTCCAGTACTTTTTCTTCTTGCGAGTTCCAATTATAGTAATAAAAGTTTCTTAAAATTATCTCGTAATTGGCAAACACTCAAATATAAATGTCACGTCACGCTTAACGATTGGCAACTTTAAATGATTCCATCAAACTTTTAATGTTTAGTTATTCAAAGATCGTTTTGAGATATTTCACTTCAAAGTTGTTCATTTATAATAATTCTTTTTGCTTATTTATATATAACTAGCTGTTCCCCGCGGCTTCGCACGCGCTTTTTGAATACATTAAATAAATTTAAAATTGTTATTAGATGTGTAAATAACAATAATACTCTTTCAAAAATATTTGTAAGTATGATACGCACATCATCTACAGTAACAGGTAACATGTACATTATATATGTGAGTACTAACAGTGTATCGAATGGGATGGGATTTATCATAAGCCGCATAGCTGGAACTTTAAACTACTATCTACGTATCACCCTCAGTGCTCACTTACACTATATAAGAAAGTAATGAAAATATTAAGCTATACATTATCGAACAATATGTGTTAAATCTTTTATTATATAGATATAATATGTCCATATTGTTGATATAATCAAGTTATTAATATACGTTGCTATAATTTAAATCAAATATAAACATATAACTTTCAGTTATATTTATTCTTGGAGTCCAAAAGAATGTACGTCACACACGCATGTTTACAGTGAACAACATATTTTTGGTCAATTTCACACATACGAATACACGGATAACAGTTCATCACAGTTGACGTCTGTCTATATATATGTTCGCAATAAGATCGAAAACGCATCTTCATGCCGTTTTTACCAATATATAAAATGACTCTTGGAGAAAGGTTAGGTATAGTTTGTCTTATTATCAGGGTGGGTATCGTCTACTGAACCCGCTAGCTTAAAATAAAACAGCTAATTATTTAGTTATTTGCCCGTAAAATTCCCGTTCAAATATTACTTGTAGTCCGTTGAAACTGTTAAGACCTTGCTAGGTCAATAGCTTAGTCATTTCTAAGAAAAAAAAAACCGTTCAAATAGTACCAGTCGTTTCGGAGATTACCCAGAACAAATAAACAAACACACATATCGACATAATTAAAAAAAAAAATGTTGATATTTTTATGTATTCATCAAAAAGTATTTATTTTAATATTATATACACACACTTTATATTTATAATACGTAATATATCACAAACTAATAATTGGGAACAAAACTAACGTAGAATAAACTTTTTGAGGAGCTTTTGGCGGTATTTCAGTCTGTCATGTAGGGGATTTTATATTTGATTCATAATCTTGTGTTATTTGACTCTTTATTGTGTTAAATTGGTGGCGTTTTATCTAATATGGTAGTCTAGAAAATTAAGAAGATAAAAATTTACGAAATATTATATAGAAGATTTGGCGAATAGAATATTATATAGAAGATACCTTTACATTAACTTAGACATAGAAGAAAACTAGGTAGAGAATACATAAGAACTACCTATATTGACAACTTCAGAATTGGCAGTATGGATTAATTCCTTCACCTGTCTTGATGGACGAATATTATTACTATTAACCTTTTAGAATAGCAGCACAAGATATACTTTAAAAATGTTTGCGATAGCAACGTACTACATATAATCAACTATTGGAATTAAAAATAACGTAGAATAAACTTTTCAACAGGAACACAAAATAAACCCTAATAATATTTCCGATAGAATGTTATCATGTTACCATGGTAACGCATATAACACTGACACTGACACGTAGCGGATGTTGAGGGAGAGTCCGATTCGTGGCGCCGCACGTGTCAGACGTACGCACGGAGCTTCCAAAGTGACCGTTATTTTTCGAAGTTAGTTTCGCGAGTTCGGCATCGATCTCCGACTGCGTGCTTCGTACATCATTCGCGAAGTCACTTTGAAGCTCGCCGCGTTCTGCCCTGTTATCGAATTGTAGCAGTGATACCAATCGCAGGCGCTCCATTTTTGAGCGTATCAAACTGCACTTTTTAGTGCAAACCCGGGCTGCAAGTCTAGTCGTCTGGCCAACCTCCGGAAACCTACCGGTGAAAACGTAAGGAGGTTGGAGCGACCTACCCGCTCGCCGTAGGCCCCGCGGCCTCCTGCACTGGTAGACGGGCCTGGGTAGCTAGGCCTTGGCGAGGTCGCCTAGTCTAGTCCAGGTGTCGCCCTCCCACCCTCCCTTTCCCCTTGTTTCATCCCCGGGTGTCTGTTTGGGCGTAGCCCGGTTTACCGGTCTGCGTCCTCGGCCTCGGGCTTGATAGGGCCTCCCCCTAGGCAAGTTAGGACCCCCCTGTGAGGCATTGCACATTCGCCCACAGTTTCTCTTGGCCCGGGCTCGGGATAGCCCGTTAGCTTACCGTTGGCGTGCCCCCCTGCCCTTAAGGCAGGGAGGTTGTTCTCGCGGCCCCTCCCTCTCGGCCCACCGCGATGGGCTCGTCTACTCTTGATAGGTTTTATCAAAGCCTCCTCGCACGCGGTATAGACGAGGAGCTATTAAATGATGAGCTAGAAAAGGCGTCGCAGCCCCCGGAGGGCTCTCAATTTGTAGCGAACGTTTCGACCGCGAATTCGTTTGATTCCCTCTCGCCGCAATCGCCTCTCGATGCGCGCGAAAAAGGCCTACTCGAGGCACCGATAGCGAGCTCCAGCTCGGAGTCCGAATCCGAGATGGAGTTAGACGAATCAACGTCTGATTCGTCCGCGTCCGCAACGACCGCGACCCCCGCGCCCCCTGCGCCTTCTACCGCGCCCCCCGCGCCTTCCTCGCAATTAGACGAAGACGGATATACGACCGTCTCACGCAACAAGCGTCGTCAGGCCAGCCCGACGGGTTCGGGTTCCGTAGGCCCGCAAAAAGTCGCCAACATAGGCGGCGCTCGCGTCCCGTCGACCTCGGCTACACCGCCGCGTAAGCCGATAGGGAATAGTTCTATCTCGCTCACTCCGGGTTCCGCACCTAGGAAGCCGCGTCCGCCGCCGCCTGTTACGATACAGGATAAATCCAAATGGACCGTGATTTCGAATAGTCTGAAAACGCGAAACATTAACTATACAAACGCGCTCAGTACTCCGGCGGGTATTCGCGTCAAATGCCCCACGGTAGACGATCACCGTGCTTTGATCCGTTTTCTCACGGAAATGAAACTCGCGTATTTCACGTACGCGTTAGAAGACGAGCGCCTCCTGCGTGTCGTATTACGCCGCGTCCCGGCCGAAATCTCGGTCGAGGAAATCACCCTCTCCCTTAAGGAGAGTAACTATCCAGTGCGTGAGGTACATCGTATGTACCACCCACGCAACCGCAAACCATATAATATGGTTCTCGCCATCCTCGACCGGTCGCAGGAGGGCAAAGCCATATTCTCCCTCACCTCTGTGTGTGGCCTCAACGGGATCACCGTTGAGCCCCCACGCAAGACCCACATTCCTTCGCAGTGCCATAACTGCCAGAGTTATGGCCACTCCGCGAAGAACTGTCATCTTCGCCCCAGGTGCGTCAAGTGTCTGGGTGACCACGCCACGAAGGAGTGCGAGTGCGCTCCTGGCACTCCCGACCCTCCCAGTTGTGTGCTCTGCGGTAACGCGGGTCACCCCGCGAACTATCGCGGATGTCCCCGTGCGCCGCGCACACAAGGCCCGAGGCAGGCGAGGCAGGCGCCCAGGGCGTCTGCACCCGTCGCCCGCCGTCCGCCTCCACCTCTCATGTCCGTGGAGGCCTTCCCGGGCCTGCCGGGCGCTTCCCGCGCCCCTGTAGCGTCCGCACCTACACCGCGCTCGCCACCCTCTGTGCCGCGCGCGGCCCAACCCGGGCGGGCCCCTATGGCCCCCTGGGCTCCCAGACCTCAGCCTCAGGCCTCTTCAAGGCCTCTGGCGCCGCCACCTAAGGCGACCCAGGCTCCTTCTTCATCTTCTTCTCTCGAGGGGAAGTTTGACTGGATGGAGCAACTTCTTATAGAGCACGACATGCAGGAGGTGCTCGCCTTTTACGCCCTGGTAGAAGAGAACCCTTGCGGGGTACAACTCATTCATGCTCTAGCGCGCTGTCCGGCTATCGGAGCCACCATACAGCGCCTCGTCCGTTCACAATCGTCCAAATATTAGTTTTAAAATTCCCGGGAATGAACAAAATTAAACCTCGCGGTCTTTGCCTCTCGTTTTTTAACGCGAGATCCCTTCGGACACAGCGCGATCTAGTAGCTGACTTTTTACGCGACAGACAGATTGACGTTTTCCTCATCCAGGAAACGATGCTTAAACCGAGTATGCGTAACCCGAGAATCGCGAACTATTGTATCGTTAGAAACGACCGTGTCACCCGCGGGGGTGGCACTTTAATCTATTTTAGGCGCTCATTATATTGCATGCCTTTAGATCCGCCCGCGCTTACTCATATGGAAGTGTCAGTATGGCGCGTCGGTATGACGGGCCACTCTGATATTATTCTTGTCTCCGCGTACCTACCGCCAAATAAAGTATTGCTCGAATCCTATCTGCAGGCGCTATTCAATTTAGGTAATTCGGTTATTATAGCGGGGGACCTCAACTGCGGGAACGTTATCTGGAACAGTCCGTGTACCTCTCGTAACGGGAGGATACTCGACGAACTAGGTGAGGCTCTCGCATTTGACGTCATAGCCCCTCCGGAACCCACACATTATCAGGACAACTGTCGACCGTCAGTTTTAGATGTAGCTCTTTTGAAAAATGTCGTGCTTCCTGTACGACTTATATCAGTCATACACGAACTCGACTCGAACCATCGCCCGGTTCTATTACAGTTAGGTCATAATTCTGACTTTAGCCCGACGCCGATCAGAGTGGCCGATTACGCGAAACTCAGAGAGTATTTTAAAAATAGTCCGTCGCCTAACAGTCTAGATAGTATTCCGGACGTGTTGGTGTCTAAAGCCGACGCGGATTCGGCCATCGATTCCCTGGTCGATTATCTCCAGACCGCCGTCAGGGAGACCTCGAAAGAGGTACAAGCGGCGAATGAACGCCGTTTTATACTCCCTGATGACGTGAGAGCATTGATCACGGAAAAGAACGCCGCGACTCGTGCTCACGACGCTTACCCGACCGCAGAGAACCGCGAACGCTTACGTGCTTTACGTAAAGAAGTTAAGTCTCGTATTTCTGAGATCCGGAATGACAGGTGGGACAGGTATCTGGAGGATCTCCAGCCGTCGCACCTGGCATTCTGGGACCTCACGCGAAAGTTCAAGTCAGATACGGTCATTCCAATGCCCCCTCTCGACAGAGGCCCCGGGTTGCCTCCCGCGTTCGATAACACTGATAAAGCTGAATGTCTCGCCGCGAGTTTAGAGAAACAGTGTTCGCCAAACACTGACAATACTGACCCTTCCATCATAGAGTCTATCGTCACAGCCGTAGAGCATGCACTCGCGTCTCCTCCGGCGGATACCCTAACCCCGATAACGTTCGATGAAGTCTCGGCCGCCATCAAGCGTCTCAAACCTAGGAAGTCCCCAGGTCCCGATGGGATCAGGAACGAGGTTCTGAAGCTCCTTCCTGACCGCATCATAGCTCTATTGGTCTGCATCTTCAATGCGGCCATGTCCCAGGGTCATTTTCCAGCCGTCTGGAAGAGGGCCGTAATGATAGGGATTCACAAGCCCGGCAAGAAAGCTACGCTTCCCGATAGCTATCGTCCGATTAGTTTGTTAGACACCTTAGGCAAACTTTACGAGCGGCTCCTTCTGAACCGTCTCCAGGTCACGATTAACGTTCAGAGTTTAATTCCACCCGAGCAGTTTGGATTTCGCGCCAAACACTCTTGTCCGGATCAAGTGCTCCGCCTCACGGAGCACATTCTTTCCAATTTTAATAAAGATCCGCATCCGGAGCCGGATCCGCCCGTGAGAAATACTAATCCGAAACGTACAATAGCTGTATTCTTCGACGTCGCCAAGGCCTTCGACAAGGTCTGGCACGAAGGGCTCATATTCAAATTAAATCAAGCCGGCATACCCGATAGGTTAGTTCACATCCTCCGCGATTATCTAGCCGATAGAACCTTCCGTTTTAGAGTAGACGGCGAATTTTCATCGCCCCGTCCGATACGCTCAGGTGTGCCGCAAGGCTCAATTCTCGCGCCCACCCTCTTCAACCTGTTCATCAGCGACCTACCTAAGCTCCCGGGAGTCGAGATAGGTTGTTATGCTGATGATACAGTTATCTACGCCTCTGGCTGGCGGCTGAGTGATCTTAGAGACAGCATCGAAGAAGCCGTTAGCACACTCGGTGATTGGTTTCTTCGATGGCGAATAGGTATCAATCCCGACAAGAGCGCCGCGATGCTCTTCGATCCTAGACATCGCGAGAACAAGTTAAAGCCCATAAGGCTATACGATTCCGAGATACCTTGGACCACCGAGGTCAAGTATCTCGGCGTCACCTTAGATAATCATTTAACGTTTGAGCCACACATTAAAAGAGTGCGAAACAAAGCCGCTATGGTCTTGGGTCGCCTCCATTATTTACTTTGTCAGAAGAGCAAACTGTCCCTCAGACATAAGCTCACAATATATAAAGTTTGTATTCGTCCCGTTATGACGTATAGTTGTCCGGTTTTCGCCCACGTAAACGATCTCGATAGACTTCAGGTTTTGCAGACCCGGGCTCTGCGTAAAATCACCGGTGCCCCTTGGTTCGTCCGGAGGGCGGATCTCCACAGGGACCTGGAGATGCCGTCCATCTGGACGTATATAAAATCACTCACTACCAGCTATTTCGAGCGAGCCGCGAATCATCCCAGTCCGTTAGTGGTATCCGCCGCGAATTACGAACCCGTGCCCAACGCTGGGCGTTTTAAAAGACGTCCGCGACACATTTTTACCCACCCTCCCGACGATATCACGTCAGCGAACGATCAGTACCAGCCTGTCCCACGTAATATAGCGTGCTCACGCCCACGCCCGCGTAACCACAGATCGCGCCGCCGCGGTTTGGGGGTTAACTTCGCTCCCGCACACCCGATTAGGCCTCCCACGGCAGCGGCTCAAGCCTAGGTTCGATCCCTCGGCAGGGAGCCCTTGAGTGCGTTGCTTGCGCGATACGGTGACACACCCATACATCACTGCTACAACACTACACTATCACCTCCACACACGTGCACGCCTACACGCTACACATCTTTGTGGAAGGGTTATTTTGTGAAAGATTTTTTCCCTTATCGAACTGAAAAACTCTCCAAATTTTTCGATAAAAATATATGGAGGGGCTGTCGGGGCGGATATGCTGTTACTCATATGCGTCTCGACAGCTCAAACATATATGAATAGTTAGCTAGGTTAGCTAAGTTAGGTCGCGATTTTTGCATGCAACGGGTAACGGCCAAGCCGAGGTGTGCCGTGCACCCTTGAGCTAGTTACCATTATAAAATCGGCTGAGTGCCTTAAGCGCTCGCCTTAGTAGTCCGGTGAAGCTGTTAAGACCTTGCTAGGTCAATAGCGTAGTCAGTTCGAGAAAAAAAAAAAAAAAAAATAGCGGATGTTCTAAAAATAGCTCGATTTTGAGACCTTCTTCATTAGTGCTCCGCTCCTATTGGTTTTAACGTGATGATATGTAGCCTATAGCCATCCTCGATAAATGAGCTATCTAACACTAAAATAAACTTTCAAATCGGACCGGTAGTTCTTAAGATTAGCGCGTTCAACCAAACAAACAAACAAACTCTTCAGCTTTATAATATTAGTATAGATGTTACTCATTTGTTTTATTACGTATTTTTACAATGCCCTCGTAAATCTAATGAAGTTTTGGATTTAAGCCCATAATTGCTTAACCACAATATGTTTTTAATTGAAATGTAAATTTAACATATAAAAACATACAAAGAAATTATTTATTTTGCATTATCTGAAGGTATTTATTTCCTTTTCCATTACAATATGCAAATTTATGAAATGTATTTTATGAAAATGGTATGCATATATATGACGCAATAGTATGCACAGCATACCATGTTGAAATGGATAGTACCTGGGCGACCGAGCCTAGCTCAGTTCTTTAAAAAACATTTTTAAATCAAAATAAACCGTTAGGTTTGCCTCACAAAATTAGCATTTTTTCACATAAAAGATATCGAAGAAAGATATCTCTCTGATTATTATAATAAAAAAATAATGTATTTAATTAAAATAAATTGTTAGGTTTGCCTTAAAAAATTATAATTTATACAAAACACATATATACATTCGGATGCGAACTGGGGTTACACGGATTTTTGAAGCAACCAATTTCCACCTGAGCTATTTTTTTGACAGCGGCGACGAAATTTACCTTCATATTCAAGCTATATTTTTCATTGCCTGAAATCTCAGTTAAAAAAAGTTTTCTATGAATAATATCTAACTAGATAGATTTATCGTGCCCGAAACTACATACTAAGTTTCGCAGAAATAGATGACGCCATTTCCGAGATCCTGAATATATAAAAATATACAAGAATTACTCGTTTAAAGATATTAGATATGGCGTAGAATGGTTAAAATACAGAATGAATATGTCTAATGAATTTTGAAAATAGCATCAGTGACAGAGAAGTTGAGGAGTAATAGGTTAGCATGGTAAGGGTGTCAGTCCGGTAATGCTGTTGAGACCTTGCTGGGACAATAGTGTAGTCAGATCGAAAAAAAAATGGTATGCGTGTAGCTTTATTCCTTTTTTTTTGCTTTGTTCGTGAGGTGTGCGAGTGTAGATTGGAAAAATGATAGTCCAGAGTACACACTAAATTACAATTTATTTATTTGGAATGTTATATGTGGGTTAGTGACGGACACACCGATTGACTTAAAGGTAGGGGCCGTGAAACAAAAGTTTCGTACTTCACAATACCAGAAATAATGCTTCAGCATTACTAATACACGGGCATGTTCTGACAAGAGATGAAATTCATGTAACTAGAAAAGTCTTGAATATGATGTTGACGGGTATATATTAGAAGGAAAGAAAGACCGAAGAAATTATCTGTGGAATGTATGTAAAATGATATGTGTATAAAAGGTGTGAATACTGAGATGACATTTGACGTGGAAGAATGGAAAAGGAAAACATATTGTAGGTACTCTTACTTAGGTGGGAAAAGGGTAAAAAAAAAGATATGCAACATATACATAAGCATAAATATTAAGCTATAATTAAATTGAATTTGACAGGTAGAATGTATAACTAGTCTTTCAGTGAGTATGTGTTTTTTCTTTCTTTTATCGTAAAGGAAGTGGCGAATTAATTAATGCCCTCATCAATCATTGCCGCCGTCTCCCTTGAACCCAACGTCATTCACATTGTAACAAGTCGGCGAGATCGCGTAAAAATAAAACCTTGTTACCTCTGTACTTACTAAACTTATCTTACTTTCTCACATATTTATTTATGAACATATTTAAGTACGTCAAATAAGCAACGAATTACGGCATAGTTTTAAAAAAATAAAAGAAAAGCTTTCATTTTTCCAGTAATACATTCATACATAATATATTTAGTGCAAATAGTTAAATTATTAAACTATATATTTTGCTCGCAGCTTCACTCGCTTCAATGTAAAATTGACAAGTCCCTCGGAAATATTATTATACTGAAAAGGTGTTCGCAAAATTTGATTATGATTAATTTTGTAGAAAAAGCCAAAAAACAAACAAACTTATTATTCGAATTTACAATATCACGATAGTTTTAATAAAATCCACAGTACCTATTACTGAATATAATAAGCTTAAAATAGACATAATATTTAATACTAATAATAGAGAATGTAAAACAAGTTTTAAATCTAAATCGATTCTTAAACAAATAATTAGACAGAACGTAGCCATGATAAAAATACATTAAAAACCTTCTTACATATAATAATGAATACAGCAAGTACTTATTGATCTGGAGATTTTCTTCATCAAAACAGACATATGTGGCCTAATAACCAATTAGACATGGCGAAAACATTTGGCTATTTGAACGTAATCTTTCGACTTCCTGCTGTCGTCGCCATCGCCGTCGGCGCAATTACCTACAGGAAACTCACTAATGACGTTCACAGAACCAATCTTTACACCATTTGTTTTATTATCTGTAACAATAACATTATATCTGCATTGGAATGCTTAAGAAATTATTTTTTTTATTTCTGAAACTTATTGACTTCATCAAAATGCATATTTCGTTATAAGTATTACACTTATGTTCATATTTTACTTGTAGAAATTTAATTTGTTTCACTATTTTCTATTTCAGTTATAAATAACTACAGTTTTCTTTAATGTCAAGTATTACGCATTTTATTTCTTTCATTGCAAGAATACAGAGTTAAATAGACATAAGTAGGAATATAGTTTTTGGATCACGTTATAATGGATTTAACTAACCTGCGAGACACGTTGGAAGTCGTTATATGTTTCAAATACTACTAAACTACTTATAAATGTTAGATGACTGTAAATCAAACAAATACTTTTGAATTTAATTAAGCGAGTCACTATGACGGGCTTTTTCGCCATATGCATGGTGGTTGCGACCCAGTCGGGCTGTAAAACCCTACCACCCCGCAAAATTAAACTATCCTAATAAAATCCTATTAAACGTTCATTACATGTCAATAAAACGTATACTTGCTCTAATCTATATATTAATACGTGAAGCAATTTTTTGGTATCCCTTTTTAACCTATTTCAAGTCAACGGGTGAACTTGAAATTTGGCAAACTTAAAGTTTATATGGCGGAGAAGTGCAGAAAGCTGTTTATTTTATATAAAATGCATTAGAAGTACATTAAATTAATTAAAATATGCACTACTCACACTACTACTCGAATTTTACACAACATATACACACATGTAAATATAAAATACATTTTGACAGCCGTCAATAATTACAAAGTTCAAAAGAGGTTATGAAGGAGGTTGCTATGCTCGACTGTATGTATTTTTTAACTCTTACGTTCCAATTACCATTTTTCATCCAACATTCAACAATGATATTATAAAATATAACTATTATTGTAATGTTTTTTATTTTTTATGGTGAACTCACTTCAAATGATTAAATAATAAAAAAATGAGCCAAATAATACTTTGTATAATCAAAATATAATTTTTTTTCATAAAAGTAATCCATGACTTAGACCTTCGCGGTTACAATGTTGCTATTCAACCTCATGTATCAACAAAAAAGAATTTATTTTCAAAAGCTAATGGTAGTATTAAAAACGTCTTTGTCTTGGTTTCAACATTTAATTGTATTGTGTATTCATTACTTTTCCAAACGATGATACTGAGCATATCACTATTTCTCATAATGAACAGACAACATTTAATTCAATATCACCAAGGAATATCACCCCATTGTGTCGTTTAAAATTAATTGAAAATTGTGTCATGGGTTGCGATAAATTTCTTTATTTTCGTAAAATTATGTTTGCTTAAAATCTGAGCTTTACCACGTGGTTTTTGTTTCCAATTTATAAGTAATTTTCATTTTCATTTACACAAAGATTTTTTTAATGATTATATAATAAAGATCATGGCAAATAACTGAGTAGCCATAATGAAAACCTTTTATTATATAAGTATATATACCCTTTGACAAAATAACTCTAATAAAGTTCAAACTTCAAAATATCAAATAACTATGGTCGAATGTCGACCACTTGGCGCCCACTAGTTATAAATACGTTAACGGAATTTGTAATCTTATTACGTTGTTAATTTCAGCTTCAATATTATTATATCGCATCCTTAAACGAAATAAATTTACATCTTCTTCTTATTACTGCCATTGCCTAGTAAGTAACGATATGACAAGTTTCTTGATATAATTTCAATGAACTAACAAGATGGTGGCCGTCTGGTTAGAATTTTCCTGGAATTATTGTGGCAAGTTAGACTCCATGCTCCGTGGTATTAATTCCGATCCACTTCACTTGTGCACAATAACCAAACTATATTACGGAAAGCACGACCAACATTATACAATATAGAGCCTAATAACACAAGATTATGGATGAAATATAAAGACATTGCATTCCAAGATCTCGCTGAAGAGTAACAAATTTACAACGTGACAATAGTTTGTTACCACGTTTAATAGAAAGAAAGTTCTATCATGAAATAGGTGTAACCACAGGAATACTATTTTTTATCGAACCAATGTTTGATACACACACGAGACAAAACCAAAAGACAGTTAAAATATCAGAGAGAAATCGACTTGATTGCATCATGTTTATCTGTGATAAAACCGCTTCAATAGGTGCTTTTCTTCTTTGTCCATATATCCTTACGTTTGTTCTAAGATAAAGGTTACTCTTCACAACACTACAAACTACTTCAACAACAACAACTATTATAACCAGTTGAAAATAAAAAGACACCAAAAAAGCAGGTTTAGTAGGTGGTAGAGCCACGCTGAAGCTATTACTGGTTTTAGCATGAATAGATCGGCTCGACCGGGGTAGTACCACCCAAACGACAGAAAACCAACGTGAAGTAACAGGGCTTGTATTGTTGCGTTTCGTTAGGTCAGTGGGAGCGCCGAAGGTCCACCTCCCCTCTCCTTGCCCCTCACTCCCCCCCTTACTCCTTCCCCCAAACGCTTGCGACTCCCCTAGTGTTGCAAGTGTCTATGGACGACGGTGATCACTTAACATCAGGTGACCCGTCTGTTCGTTTATCTCCTATAATATAAAAAAAGCAATCGTATATTCATTGTTGAAAATGGGTTCAACATCTAGTATTTTTATTTGTTTTTCATATACATATTTTTTAACTGTACATTTTCTAAATGAAACAAGTTGTGTTTAGACTCTTATTAGGAGTAAATGTTAAATTTATGCAAAAAAACAATGAAAAATATAATTTACATTACACAGGCTTCCAGACCGCAATTGTTTATGTCCATTTAAATTAATTATAACACCAACAATGAAGATGTGTCTGGTATAATCATAGAAATAAATTGTATTACAAGGAATGAGTGAGATTGTTCGTCACGCGAGCTCTAATGGCATAATAAAGTTAGTAGAAAGAAAACTTTGTAGCAAATGCGGCTTGCCACCGAGACGCTCTTTTGCGTATTTATTAACTTCACCAACATAAAATGATCTTTTATTCTATTTACATAATAAGGTGAGACAGGAAAACGCAAACATAAGAACGGAGGTCTGACATTAGTGGTCGTGTTGTGAAATCTGTTTGTACTAAAGTCGTCACGTGCCCCCACTGATGAGCCGTAGACGTGATATCACTCACTTGCACGTGACTCTCCGTTTTATTTGAGATCTCACGCCTAAAGCTTACGATCTACTAAAATATAAATGCCCACCTGACTGCTACTTTACGAATAAATGATATATATCTTTTTAAGTCCGACGTCATCTTTCATTTTTATAAAAATGTGTTCCTAGAATTAAATTAAATATAAAATATTATTATTTTTTTATTTTTTAATATTAAAATTAAATATTAAATATTAAATTTAATAAAAAAAATTATAATATTAATAGCCTCTGCCCGCGACTTCGTTCTCGTGGAATAGTTACTTTGGGCTAACGGTAACACGCCGCGGCAGCTCTCAAGAGGAAACAAAACCCCGATTTTTAAACATTCTTCATTATTGCTCCACTCCTATTGGTTTTAGCGTGATGATATATAACCTATAACCATTCTCGATAAATGAGCTATACACCATTGAAAGAATTCTTGAAATCGGACTATTAGTTCCTGAGATTATCCCCTACAATGTCACAAACTAAAAAACTTCACCTCTTTATAATATTAATAGGCTGTGCCCGCGACTTCGTTCGCGTGGAATACAGATATTTTTTTATTTCTAACACGCAGCGGAAGCTCTCAAGAGGAAATAAAACTTATAACTCCGCTCCTATTGGTCTTAGCGTGATAATAGCTTATAACTATCCTCAATAAATAAGCTCTATAACATTGAAAGAATTTTTCAAATCAGACCAGTAGATTACCCCCTACAACGTCACAAACTCACAAACGTAACCTTTTTATAATATTAATATAGACTGGAATTACTAACATGAACACTTCAAAGATATCAATGAAACGATTGTTATAGTCTAGTATTGATTGGATTATTATTTGATACACACTCAAACGTGAGAGAATGTCGTAGAAGTCGTTTTTCTAATAACTACGAGAGTCAATTGAACAAAAACAGTTCTATTAGATATCAACAGGTTGTTCGCTTTCAAACACCACAAACCTGTATCTTGCTTTATATAAAATCTGCAAAGAAAAATCATCAAAGATTATACACATAAAAAGTAATTATGTTTTGAAATCAAATAAAAATCACTACATTATTCCCAAACGGAAATTACCAAAGGTTCATTTTTCTAATTAAAACTCATTAAAATTTATATTTTCACTTCTCAAATTACATAAGATTTATTAAAAAATAATGAATCGCTTTAGTTTCCTTCAATTAAGAGTAATCACGAAAATGAGAAATGGGAAAAGTTCATTCTGGCCGCCGAAAAAAATTTTAATGAAGTCTGAAATGGCGCCTCTTTTTTGTTATGAAAAAGTAATTTTTCTCTTAATTCTGAAACAAAAAGTGACATTTTAAAAAGTGGAATATGATAAGTGGTTACCTTCATAATTCGGTTGACATTCTCTGTAAATATCTAATAGAATTTTAAATATTATATTTGTTCATTTCAAAACTCATTTGCCGCAGGTGTCCTGGAACAAAAATTATGAAATTTAAAAAGTCAGAGTCTGGAAATTCTATTGTACATTATATCAAATTTGACAACAAAGAAATATAACTGTTGAATAACCGAAAAAAAAAATATCGGGTTTATGTAGGTGATAGAACCACGCTGAAACTATTACTGGCTTCAGAATGAATAGGTCAGCTCGTCCGGGGGGCAGTACCACCCTCTCATAGAAAACCGCCGTGAAGTAACATTGCTTGCATTGTTACGTTTCGTTCGGTCAATGAGAGTGCCGGAGGCCCACCTCTCATCACCTTCCCCCTTTCCTTTTCTCTTCCTCCCCAAAACACAGGCTGGCAACACACTTGCGACTTCCCTAGTATTGCAAGTGTCTATGGACGGCGGTGATCACTTAACATCAGGTGACTCACTTGGTCGTTTGCCTCCTATGACATAAAAAAAGAATTTTTTGTACGCCCTTCTACGACTGGGTTATTTTACTAAGTCGGTGACAGAGTGTATCTGAATAAAGTATTAACTGCCAATTTATCAAACTAACGAAATATCAATTTTCTGAATCCGAATAACGATTTAAAATCTTAATCAAAGATGGTATTAACATGATTAAATATTTATAATAATATTATATACAAAAGTAACATAGGAAAAGCAATATGTAAGCAAACATTAATTGAAATAAACGATTGATGTTTCCCGCAAAGCAATATGAGATGTAATTAAATACGCTTCAAGCTAGATGTTAGTTTGATTGCATAATAACCAAAAGGAATTTAATGATCTCGTTTGTAGATAAACTAATATTGCATATTTACAAGAGACTACCGATTGATCACAACTTCGTATACGCTAGTTATAACATAGAATATGATGGCAAAACAAAAGGAATTAAATTCTTATGTCACTTAAAAATAAAAATAGTAATTCTGTTATTAACGCATTTTCAAAATCAGAATCAGTAGTTTCTAGATACCTTCGGCAAGGAAACAAATATTACCTTTTTATTAACCGACTTCAAAAAAGGAGGAGGTTATCAATTTGACTGTATTTTTTTTATGTTTGTTACCTCATAACTTTGGACTGTGTGAACCGATTTTGATGATTCTTTTTTATATGAAAACTGGTACGTCCCGTGTAGTCCCGACTTCCAATACATCTCTAGGTAGCACACATATTCCTATGTTTTATTTAATTTGGTTAATTTGATAAACTATTTATTTTCCGCTATTTAGTGCCTTTTGAGTTTTTAATTGGTATTAAAGTCGGTTAATTCTTTTTTTTTTTAATTTACTTTATATTTTATCTAATTTACCGGTTTTCTTCATTTTATTTTGTTTAGTATATTCGACGAGCTTTAGAGTTATTAATAAAAAGAATTGTAAACATTTCCATTTCTATGGCATTGACGAGTCAAAACATTTATTAATAAGTCTCTATTCATTATATTTTACTCTCGTTACTTCTATAATCTACAATATTTGTACATTCAATGCAGTTAAGAAATAAAAAAAAAGAAATATGGATAATAATATTAATGTATTAACACGTAAAGCATAATCTTAGTACTCTTTTTTTCAGTATGGCCTCTACCTCTGTGGGCAATTTCGCCAATCTCAAGTGAGACAGATATACGTTTTAAAATTAATGCCACATATTCAGTCTAACAACGTAGAATAATCTAAAATAGCAACATGTCAACATAGATAAATCACCAAAGGGTGATACGTACTATGTAGTGAGTGTCACTAATTATATAAGTATAAACATTGATAATATTACAGTTTAATATTATTACGATAAATGAAGACAGTAAATGTTTCAATAAAAGTAGAAAATAGATATGTAAGTAGTGTATTAATATTAGTAGGACGGGGGAGATATCATAGAGAACCGGAGAGTTTGCGACTATTGAAAAATATCTGATCTACGATAAGGGATCACCCTTCGTTGGCGTGGCTTAGATACACTAACACTAAGACGCAGCAGTTTTCAAAAGGAAAAAACATCCTGTTTTTGAAACATTTCACATCTATACTTCGCTCCTATTGATTTTAGCGTTACGATATATAACCTATAACCATTCTCGATGAATGAGCTATATAACGCTGAAAGAATTATTCAAATCGGACCAGTAGTTCCTGAAATTACTCCCTACAACGTCACAGCGTCACAAACTTTACCTCTCTATAATATTAGTATAGATATGTATGTAATAAAATTCAAGTATTTAAAAACTATGATATAAACCGTTTCAATATTTAATAATCAAAATGTTTAAAAAGATTTGATTGAGAATCTGATCATAAAGTCATCTCAAGTTATCCTAACTAATATTATAAATGCAATTGTGAATTTGTTTATTATGTTTTCACCCCTTAACTACACAACTGCTTTCCATATAATTCAGCAGACGATGTCGAGGGTTAGAAAAGGAAAAAAAAATCTTTCATTCAAAAAAAAAGTACTGTTCCCGAAAAATAGGGGTGTAAAAGGTGTCGAGTAACATCTTAAGACTTGAGACACCCAAGCCAACCTCACCTGCACGTGGTGCACCCTGCTGATCAACGAACGAGGCAATGGCGATAGCGGGGTGGTAGGGTTATACTGCCCGACTGGGTCGCAACCACCATGTACATGGCGAATAAACCCGTCATAGTGGCTCGCTTTGGCGCGTCGCGTTTCGGGATCAGCCTGTGCATATCCAGTACCCGATGACTTTCGTCATTATGGCCGGCATGACAGTGGCGACCGACGATGGATGATCTGTCTCGCGGTGGTCGCCACTGTTCTTGGATTGTACTATGCTTACCATCAGGCATAGCGCAGTCACTTGGTCGTGCTTCAATAAAAAAAAAATAGGTTAAATCTACATTAACGGGAGTGAAACCGCGGGCATAAGATAGTTAGTAATAAAAAAGATGCTGAATAGCTATTGCTTATTTAGTCATAATTTTAGGATAAATATAGTGTAAACTATTTATAACGTCATTCGTTATAACGAAAAACTGTCTACAACGTAGAAATAAGTTCAGTTTGGTTGGTTAAACACAAAACCATTTATTTGTTCAATTTCCTCCGCATAACCAGAGAACTCTTTATAACGAAAAAATGTTTGGTCTCTTGTAATTAGTTATAAAAAGTTTACGCTGAAATAAATATCACAGCCTAACGCTTATATCAATCTTCAATATATCCATAGAAGTGTATCGTAGCTTAAAAAATGTCTATATATACCTATATTCATAGCGATATAATGATAGGTTATATAAAGCATTTACAGTTGAAAACATACACAAATCTCACATTAGGACACATGGACTACCAAACGCTTTCTTTAAAAAATCAATAAAACAGAAAAAACACATGTAAAATATTACAAAAAGCGACGACACTCATAGAAAAAAAAACAGGTCACAAAACACAAGCTGCGCAACGACCACATTAATAATTTATCAGCCACATGACGGCTGTTTGCTAATAAAGCGTAGATTCGCGCTGGAAATATTAATAAAAGCAGCTTGCAACCGGAACTCAGTCCGTTGCAACAGTCGCAGAGCGGCCGCGCCGCGCTCTCCCGCCCCGTGACAAATGACCACTATCCCAACGTTCATTTAGTTTCCATTTAAACTATACAAACAAAATTAAAATTATTACCTGCAGCTTCATAAATAAACGCATCATTTTTAAATTCATAACACAATAATATCTTGTTACTTGTCTGCAGAGGTAGTCCACTTGATGTAGGTGGCTATTTTCTCAGTATACAATTTTAAAATCCTATAAAATGGGTGTACGCGCTATGCAATAAATAGATACGACTGCAACTCAATACTCTATAGTTTTTTTTTTTTTTCTCGATCTGACTACGCTATTGACCCAGCAAGGTCTTAACAGCTTCACCGGACTACTAAGGCGAGCGCTTAAGGCACTCAGCCGATTTTATAATGGCAACCAGCTCAAGGGTGCACGGCACACCTCGGCTTGGCTGTTGCCCGTTGCATGCAAAAATCGCGGCCTAACTTAGCTAACCTAGCTAACTATTCATATATGTTTGAGTTGTTGAAACGTATATGAGTACCAGCATATCCGCCTCAACAACTCCTCCATACATTTTTATCGGAAACTTTGGAGAGTTTTTCAGTTCGATAAGGGAAAAAAAAATTACCAAAAATAACCCTTCCACCAAGATGTGTAGCGTGTAGGCGTGCACGTGTGTGGAGGTGATCGTGTAGTGTTGTAGCAGTGATGTATGGGTGTGTCACCGTATCGCGCAAGCAACGCACTCAAGGACTCCCTACCGAGGGATCGAACCTAGGCTTGAGCCGCTGCCGTGGGAGCCCTAATCAGGGCATACTCTATAGATTTAATACTTATATATACTCATACCTTCGGAAGTTTTTGAAATGAAGTATAGTCGATATTCTTGTCCTTCTCGATAATCTAGTCCTTACTAATATTATAAATTACGAATTTGTGTTTTAGATCTTCATACCTAAACAGCTCAAACGATCGTAATGAAATTTCTCATGTACGTTATCAGGGGAGAAGAAAAAGGCTTTGAGTAGCCAAAATAACTATTATTGAGGGTTATATCAAGTGTAAATAACGTGAACGAAGCCATATGCAAAAATTAATAAACAATAATTCTATCTAAGGAGTTATTAGTGAGATTTTAGAATATGAGGTAGTGGATTTTATATTTTATTCATTATCTTGTGTTATTTGGCTCTATATTTTATTAAATTGGTGGTGTTTAACGTAATTAAGTTTGGTTATTGTGCACAAATGAAGTGAATGGGAAATAATACTACAGAGCTTGGATTCTTACTTACCACAGAAACCCTATAGAAAGTTTTAACAACAGGGCTACCTACCATCTTCTTAGAACATTGAAATGATCACAAGGAACTTCTAATATTATTACCAACCCGAAAATGGCAGTAATAATCTAGTAGAACAATGGTTGCCAAAAATTAAATTAATTAAATATATAAATAAATTTATCTAAGTATGTTATAGTTAGCATATAGGATTTATAAGCGAGGAAATAATGAAATATTTAATTCTAAAATCGAAAAAAATATGCTTAATAGTTAATTTACAGTTTCAGTATTCACTACTAGCTTTTGCCCGCTGTTTCGCTCAGATCAATATACATTTATCTATTCTTCGAGAACGGTACTGTTTTTCTAGGTGAAAATTACTCTATGTATTTGTAAGTTCCCTTGTGAAAAATTGCATGATAATCGGTTAATTAGTTTGGGCTTGACGACGTAACAAACAAGGTCATTTTCGCTTTCATAATATTAGTAAAGTTTGTACATAGGGTATTCTACAGATTTTATCCATCCGTTGCTTTGTCATAAGAGTAAGATGTCCCTCAGACACAAGCTCACTTTGTATAAAACGTGTATCCGTCCCTTGATGACATATATCTGCCCCGTTTTGCGCATATGTCCAAAGATAACTTTGATTCTCCAAAATCGCGTTTTACGTAAAGTGACCGGTGCCCCGTGGTACATCCGGAGAATCGATCTCCACAGAAACCTAGAGATCCCTTCTATCTGGGCGTACGTAAAATCACTTACGATTAGTTATTTTGAAAAAGCCGCGAATCATCCCAGTCCGTTAGTGGTATCCGCCGCAAACTATGAACCCGTACCTAACGCTGCGCGTTATAAAAGACGTTCGCGACACATTTTTACCGACCCTTCTGATTCAATCACATCAGCGAACGATCAGTACCAGCCTGTCCCTCGAAACAGAGCGTGTTCACGCCCACGCCCGCATAACCACAGATCACGCCGCCGTGGTCTGGGGGTTAATTTCGCTCCCGCATACCCGATTAGGCCTCCCACGGCAGCGGCTCAAGGCTAAGTTCGATTCCTCGGTAGGGAGCCCTTGAGTGCGTTGCTTGCGCGATACGGTGACACACAAATATACATCACCGCTACAACACTAGACGATCACCCCAACACACGTGCACGCCTACACGCTTACACATGAAAGTGGAAGGGTTTACTTTTTTTCCCTTATCGAACTGAAAAACTCTCAATTTTCCGATAATAAATATATGGAGGAGTTGTTGAGGCGTGTATGCTTGGTACACATATACGTTTCAACAACTCATACATATATGAATAGTTAGATAGGTTAGCTAAGATAGGTCGCGATTTTGCATGCAACAGGCAACAGCCAAGCCGAGGTGTGCCGTGCACCCTTTAGCTGGTTGCCAAAATAAAATCGGCTGAGTGCCTTAAGCGCTCGCCTTAGTAGTCGGGTGAAGCTGTTAAGACCTTGCTGGGTCAATAGCGTAGTCATTTCGAAAAAAAAAAAAAGTATTCTACAGATGCGATATTATCACGAATTAGATTTTAATTGTTTACGTATTACTTTTATTTTGTTGTTACGTTTATTGATATGAGAACTTTTTTATACTTTGGCAATTCTATCGTTTGCCACAATATCATCCGATGTAAAGTGGTGGTGTGGTCCAAGATGTTATACATATTAAACTTAGAGGATAGTTCTCAGGTACAACTGTCGGAACACACCAACAAATACTTGTTGACGGATTTTCAATTTCAGGTGGTAGTTAGCCATGCGTACCTAGAGAAAGCCCTAATCATACTATGGTTTTATCAAGATATTTTCATGGAGCGAAAGTTCCAACTTAGTTACTTAGATTAAAGATCTGATCTTACGTCCATCGCCGCGATGTCCGAACACGCTATCAAATAAGTCATCATTGTTTCAAACATTACATACATTCTTACATTAAAATAACAAAGATTTAATAAAAAAGATGATACGTGACTACTGAAGGAAATCCAATATCAACACCACATAAAAGGGCAAAATCTTCAATATAATAACATTTTTTAATTTATAGATCACGAAAGCATTTCATTAACTACTAAGATATTTGATAGATTAATATTATATTCATATTGTTTATTAAACTGAGGGCATTATGAAATTATTTTAAAACAAATTTATTCCATAAAGTATATTCCCTTTTCATTCATAATTATTATAACCGTTCGTTCATGCGGGCGATGATTGCATTAATATCTCACCTCGAAATAACCGGATTTAAATATTTAAATTTGAAAAATTCATGAGCTGAACTTTTTTGCTTCATATTGCGAGCCAAACTGATTTATCATTCGTGTGATGGTCGACATTGCAAGGCGCTGTCTCCACGGGGAAATATATGATCTCTTTGAAGCGTGGAAAGATATGTAATTTCATTGAATTTATGAACATACATTGTGCTGATTTTACATCGAGACTTCTAATCTATACATATAATAATAATGTAAATCTAATGTGCCTGTACTTTTTAAATTTTGGGGGAAAAAGTATTGGTGGTCTAATAATCTATACTAATATTATAAAGAGGTCAAGTTTGTGAGTTTGTGACGTTGTGATGTTGTGACGTTGTAGGGGATAATCTCAGGAACTACTGGTTCGATTTGAATAATTATTTAAGTGTTATATAGCTCATTCATCGATAATGGTTATAGGCTATACATCATCACGCTAAGACCAATAAAAGTGGAGCACAGATGAAAAATGTTTCAAGAGACGGGATGTTATTTCCTTTTGAGAACTCCTACGTATTACTGTATTTATTCCACGCGAACGAAGTCGCAGGCAGAGGCTAGTAAGTAATAAAATACATTTCAATCAAAATCAAAATCAAAAAATACTTTATTCAGTTTAGGTCCTAATAAGCCACTTATGAACGTCAAAAACTACCACCGGTTCTGAAACAACCCAGTCATCGAGAAGAACCGGCAAGAAACTCGATCTGGTTTATCTTTTTAATATATATATAATATTTAGACTATATTACATACATGACAGAAACGATTTTAATGGATTGTGCATCCATTGAGTTAATTCCAGACATCACTATCGTTCACATACTGATCCACTTTATAATAGCCTTTTGAGACCAAAACCCGCTTGACATGGCGCTTAAATTCACAATCCAGCAGATCGGTAATATCCTTTTCATCATCATCAATTATTTTAAGAAGTGTCTTTTTGTCTGTATGTTTCTATGAACACGAATTACTGCTAAAGTACTGTGTTCACAATAAAACCAACAATAACCTAGTCTGTTTCATTAGATGTCCCTCAGACACAAGCTCACTTTGTATAAGACGTGTATCCGTCCCGTGATGACATATAGCTGCCCCATTTTTGCGCATATGTCCAAAGATAATTTTCATAAGCTGCAGGTTCTCCAAAATCGTGTTTTACGTAAAGTGACCGGTGCCCCGTGGTACATCCAGAGAGTCGATCTCCATAGAGACCTAGAGATCCCTTCTATCTGAGCGTACGTAAAATCCCTTACGATTAGCTATTTTGAAAAAGCCGCGAATCATAGCAGTCCGTTAGTGGTATCCGCCGCAAACTATGAACCCTTACCTAACGCTGCGCGTTATAAAAGACGTCCGCGACACATTTTTACGGCCCCTCCTGATTCAATCACGTCAGCGAATGATCAGTACCAGCCTATCCCTCGAAACAGAGCGTGTTCACGCCCACGCCCGCGTAACCACAGATCACGCCGCCGTGGTCTGGGGGTTAATTTTGCTCCCGCACACCCGATTAGGCCTCCCACAGCAGCGGCTGAAGCCTAGGTTCGATCTCTCTGTAGAGAGCCCTTAAGTGCGTTGCTTGCGCGATACGGTGCCACACAAGTATACATCACTGCTACAACACTACACGATCGCCCCCACATACGTGCACGCCTACACGCTTACACATGAAAGTGGAAGGATTTACTTTTTTGCCCCTTATCGAACTGAAAAACTCTCAATTTTCCGATACTAAATATATGGAGGAGTTGTTGAGGCGTGTATGCTTAGCACACATATACGTTTCAACAACTCATACATATATGAATAGTTAGCTAGGTTAGCTAGATAAGTCGTGATTTTGCATGGAACAGGCAACAGCCAAGCCGAGGTGTGCCGTGCACCCTTGAGCTGGTTGCCAAAATAAAATCGGCTGAGTGTCTTAAGCGCTCGCCTTAATAGTTCGGTGAAGCTGTTAAGACCTTGTTGGGTCAAAAGCATAGTCATTTCGAAAAAAAAAAGTTTCATTAAAATCGTTTCACTCTATCAAAAGCTATTGTAATTTTAATGACGACGCGGCGTAAGTACTTGTAAAAGGAAAAGTAGACAAGTAAATGGACTTCATACATTCAGATGACTTTATTACTCACTGTTTTCTACATAAGATTCCACACGAATGGAGTCGCTGGCACAGCTAGTATGTAATAAATAGTAAATGTTCTATTAATGTTTAGGAAATATATATTTTTTTTCTCGAACTGACTACGCTATTGACCTAGCAAGGTCTTAACAGCTTCACCGGACTACTAAGGCGAGCGCTTAAGACACTCAGCCGATTTTATTTTGGCAACCAGCTGAAGGGTGTACGGCACACTTCAGTTTGGCTGTTGCCTGTTGCATGCAAAATCGCGACCTATCTTAGCTAACCTAGCTAACTATTCGTATATGTATGAGTTGTTGAAACATATATGTGTACCAAGCATATACGCTTCAACAACTCCTCCATATATTTATTATCGGTAAAGAAATATATTTAAATTAGTTCTGATTATATTATCTGAATCTCATTCAATCCATTAATTTTATTTCAAGAAGGAATATTTACAGTTTAAAAAAATGCTCATACTCCAGTGAATGCCTACACATAATCTACAGGCAGATAGAAAGAAAATCTTTGATTATAAAATATTTCTGGCTATATAGCTTTACTAAAAATATTTATTATGGTAAACACATTAAGACAAAACTCAGATAAAAATTCCTATATATATAACTGATACACTTAATTGCATTTAATAAATTACTAAAACACACCCTTTTACTCTTCTTTATAGAAGTAATACATTTTGTAACAATATATAATTTTTCAAACATAATATCTGTTTGGGCCGATTCACCGATGTATTCTCAAACACCATTATCACCAATTCACGGGTAATGGGCTTCTCACATCCAATCAAAGCTCTTAAAAAATAAGCGCTATACTGCTGCCAACATTACAAAAATTATACGCGGCAGTTAGTTACTGTTTCGACATCTGTACTACTAAGTCACATTTAAGTTCGCTCGTCGCTGTTGTTTTCATACAACGTATGTTCCAAAATTGTTATACAAATAACTGCACATTGTCCATGCGGCGCGGCTCGTGTTATTGAACGTTTATGTATGGACATACGGAGTGTACAGTGACGTGCTGAACAATATTAAACGGCTGATACATTCATATGTGTCTCGTGGATGGCACTGCGACGGATACGTGTTCGAGCTTCACGGTCTGGGCCTTAGACCATCATCAGGTGAGTGAGATTATTATTTGCCTTGTTATAAGTGAGAGAGGATCAGCGGTATAAGACTCGTTGCTACGGGTAGTATGTGCCTACCCTTTTAGACCAGAGTATCGTCGTCATAGCGGTCATATTATTTAAGAAATCGCCGCTACAATATCGATATACAAACAGCGGAAAACAAAACAATTAAGTACCTTTTCTCTTTATTTAAATATCTGTATCAGCATAGATGAGTTTTAGTTAAAACATGGAAATAGTTAACGTTCATTATATTTAGAGCCCACAAATGTGTATAATATAGATAATATTTATAAATTAATACGTGAATAGAAAACTTTTATCCCTTATTTTGTTAAAATTACGACCTAGTGTTAAATTCACTTTACCCCGTCCTTAGTATTGTTTCAATACATTCGGAAAATAATATATTATTGACACAATATAAAAAAAAGAGATCTTATTTCGTATCGTAACTTTATTATAAAATTAAACATTGTAGCATTAGTGTAATAATGCCGTAGTAATCATTCTTGTATGAGCTTCTTTAGTATCTATATGTATATAGATATAGAACATTAAACGAGGTTTGGGCAAATATTGAAAAAAGTTAATTAAAATAAGCTCTTAGAGATTCAAAGAAAACCACTGGCATGTTTACGTTAAATCGTAATACAGAAACGATATCTAAATACTTGAAACGGTACTCACAACAAAAGCAGGATATTTTGTAAACATTTTACTGCGTCCCAGTCTGTGACGATATTGTGGACGCCGTCGCAGCAAAATGGTAGTTTTTACTGCCATACACGAGACCGTTCGGTAGCGTTATATATTTTACATACATAGTTGTGATCGCTAAAAGGAATCTTAAAAATAGCTTTTATACCTGTTACACGAATGTTTTTGAATTATTCGATACGAGGAAAATTCAACTGAATAATAAAAACATTAAATGTCACCAATCATATATATTAATAATTATAATTAAAAAAAATAATTAAAAAGCATTATCACATCTTTGTATAATCTAAGATATATGTATACCATACTAGCGATTATTAAGGTTTGTTTTAATAAAGCATTTAAAACATTACATGGTTTATTTGTATATTTAACTAGCGGGCCCGGCAGACGTGGTTCCGCCCTGATTATAAAAAGATGCTTGAAAAATGATATACCAAAACCTTCCTCATGAATCATTTTATCTAGTGGTGAAAACAGCATGAAAATCCGTACAGTACTTTTTGAGTTTATCGCGAACAGACAGATAGACAGATGCGGCAGGAGACTTTGTTTTATACTATGTAATGATCTCAATTCTACACAATATTTAGTACCTAAACAATGGGACCAAATCCGACTTCGTAAAGGTGGTATATCTTTCAATACGGTAGCAAATCCATATACAAATAGCCAAAGATAAAACAGTCCAAAACTTTTTCTCTTTTATCTACTAACTGATATTTTTTGTCTAATAATTTTTTTTTTTTTTTTTTTTT
>JACEII010000005.1:2546239-2568123 GCA_014332785.1 Antheraea mylitta | reverse complement strand
ATTTTTTTTTTTTTTTTTTTTCTCGAACTGACTATGCTATTGACCTAGCAAGGTCTTAACAGCTTCACCGGACTACTAAGGCGAGCGCTTAAGGCACTCAGCCGATTTTATAATAGTAACTAGCTCAAGGGTGCACGGCACACCTCGGCTTGGCCGTTACCCGTTGCATGCAAAAATCGCGACCTAACTTAGCTAACCTAGCTAACTATTCATACATGTTTGAGTTGTGGAAACGTATATGAGTACCAGCATATCCGCCTCAACAACTCCTCCATATATATTTTTATCGGAAAATTAGGAGAGTTTTTTCAGTTCGATAAGGGAAAAAATCTTTCACAAAATAACCCTTCCACAAAGGTGTGTAGCGTCTAGGCGTGCACGTGTGTGGAGGTGATCGTGTAGTGTTGTAGCAGTGATGTATGGGTGTGTCACCGTATCGCGCAAGCAACGTACTCAAGGGCTCCCTGCCGAGGGATCGAACCTAGGCTTGAGCCGCTGCCGTGGGAGGCCTAATCGAGTGTGCGGGAGCGAAGTTAACCCCCAAACCGCGGCGGCGCGATCTGTGGTTACGCGGGCGTAGGCGTGAGCACGCTATATTACGTGGGACAGGCTGGTACTGATCGTTCGCTGACGTGATATCGTCGGGAGGGTCGGTAAAAATGTGTCGCGGACGTCTTTTATAACGCCCAGCGTTGGGCACGGGTTCGTAAGTAGTGGCAGATACCATTAACGGACTGGGATGAATCGCGGCTCGCTCGAAATGGCTAGTAGTGAGTGATTTAATATACGCCCAGATGGACGGCATCTCCAGGTCCCTGTGGAGATCCGCCTTCCGGACGTACCAAGGAGCACCGGTGATTTTACGCAGAACCCGGGTCTGCAGTTTCTGAAGATTATCGAGATTATTCGCGTGGGCGAAAACCGAACAACTATACGTCATTACCGGACGAATACAAACTTTATATATTGTGAGCTTATGTCTGAGGGACAGTTTGCTCTTCTGGCAGAGTAAATAATGGAGGCGACCCAAGACCATAGCGGCTTTGTCTCGCACTCTCTTGATGTGTGGCTCGAATGTTAAATGATTATCTAAGGTGACGCCGAGATACTTGACCTCGGTGGTCCAAGGTATCTCGGAATCGTATAGCCTTATGGGCTTTAACTTATTATCGCGATATCTAGGGTCGAAGAGTATCGCGGCACTCTTATCGGGGTTAATTCCTATTCGCCATCGAAGAAACCAATCACCGAGTGTGCTAACGGCTTTTTCGATGCGATTCCTGAGAATTTTCGGCTGCCAGCCAGAGGCGTAGATGACTGTGTCATCAGCATAACAACCTACCTCGACTCCCGGGAGCTTAGGTAGGTCGCTGATGAACAGGTTGAAGAGGGTGGGCGCGAGAATAGAACCTTGCGGCACTCCTGAGCGTATCGGACGGGGCGATGAGAGTTCGCCGTCTACTCTAAAACGGAAGGTTCTATCGGCTAGATAATCGCGGAGGATATGAACTAACCTATCGGGTATGCCGGCTTGATTTAGCTTGAATATAAGCCCTTTGTGCCAGACCTTATCGAAGGCCTTCGCGACATCGAAAAAGACAGCTATTGTACGTTTCGGATTAGTGTTTCCCACGGGCGGATCCGGCGCCGGATGCGGATCTTTATTGAAATTAGCGAATATGTACTCCGTGAGGCGGAGCACTTGATCCGGACAAGAGTGTTTGGCGCGAAATCCAAACTGCTCGGGTGGAATTAAATTTTGAACGTTAATCGTGACCTGGAGACGGTTCAGAAGGAGCCGCTCGTAAAGTTTCCCTAGTGTATCAAGCAAACTAATCGGACGATAGCTATCGGGAAGCGTAGCTTTCTTGCCGGGCTTGTGAATCCCTATCACTACGGCCCTCTTCCAGACGGCTGGAAAATGGCCCTGGGACATGGCCGCATTGAAGATGCAGACCAATAGAGCTATGATGCGATCAGGAAGGAGCTTCAGAACCTCGTTCCTGATCCCATCGGGACCTGGGGACTTCCTAGGCTTGAGACGCTTGATGGCAGCCGAGACTTCGTCGAACGTTATCGGGGTTAAGGTATCCGCCGGCGGAGACGCGAGTGCATGCTCTACGGCTGTATCGATGGACTCTATGATGGAAGGGTCAGTATTATCAGTGTTTGGCGAACACTGTTTCTCTAAGCTCGCGGCGAGACATTCTGCTTTATCAGAGTTATCGAACGCGGGAGGCAAACCGGGGCCTCTATCTAGAGGGGGCATTGGGATGACCGTATCGGACTTGAACTTTCGCGTGAGAGCCCAGAATGCCAGGTGAGACGGCTGGAGATCCTCCAGATACCTGTCCCACCTGTCACCCCGGATCTCAGAAATACGAGACTTGACTTCTTTCCGTAAGACACGTAAGCGTTCGCGGTTCTCTGCGGTCGGGTAAGCGTCGTGAGCACGAGTCGCGGCGTTTTTTTCCGTGATCAATGCTCTCGCGTCATCAGGGAGTATAAAACGGCGTTCGTTCGCCGCTTGTACCTCTTTCGAGGTCTCCCTGACGGCGGTCTGGAGATAATCGACCAGGGAATCGATGGCCGAATCCGCGTCGGCTTTGGACACCAACACGTCCGGAATACTGTCTAAACTGTTAGGCGACGGACTATTTTTAAAATACTCTCTAAGTTTCGCGTAATCGGCCACTCTGATCGGCGTCGGACTAAAGTCAGAGTTGTGTCCTAACTGTAATAAAACCGGGCGATGGTCCGAGTCGAGTTCGTGTATGACTGATATGAGTCGTACAGGAAGCGCGACATTTTTTAATAAAGCTACGTCTAAAACTGACGGTCGGCAGTTATCTTGATAGTGTGTGGGTTCCGGAGGGGCTATGACGTCAAATGCGAGAGCCTCACCTAGTTCGTCGAGTATCCTCCCGTTGCGAGAGGTACACGGACTATTCCAGATGACGTTCCCGCGGTTGAGGTCCCCCGCTATAATAACCGAATTACCTAAATTAAATAGCGCCTGCAGATCGGATTCGAGCAATGCTTTATTTGGCGGTTGGTACGCGGAGACAAGAATAATATCAGAGTGGCCCGTCATCGCGACGCGGCATACTGACGCTTCCATATGAGTGAGCGCGGGCGGATCTAACGGCATGCAATAAAGCGAACGCCTAAAGTAAATTAACGTGCCGCCCCCGTCATTTCTAACGATACAGTAGTTCGCGATTCTCGGATTTCGCATACTCGGTTTTAACATCGTTTCCTGGATGAGGAAAACGTCAATCTGTCTGTCGCGTAAAAAGTCAGCTACTAGATCTCGCTGTGTCCGAAGGGATCTCGCGTTAAAAAACGAGAGGCAAAGACCGCGAGGTTTTACTTTATTCATTCCCGGGAATTTAAAAACTAGTATTTGGGCGATTGTGAACGGACGAGGCGCTGTATGGTGGCTCCGATAGCCGGAAAGCGCGCTAGAGCATTAATGAGTTGTACCCCGCGGGGGTTCTCTTCTACCAGGGCGTAAAAGGCGAGCACCTCCTGCATGTCGTGCTCTATAAGAAGTTGCTCCATCCAATCAAACTTCTCCTCGAGAGAAGAAGATGAAGGAGCCTGGGTCGCCTTAGGTGGCGGCGCCAGAGGCCTTGAAGAGGCCTGAGGCTGAGGTCTGGGAGCCCAGGGGGCCATAGGGGCCCGCCCGGGTTGGGCCGCGCGCGGCACAGAGGGTGGCGAACGCGGTGTAGGTGCGGGCGCTACCGGGGCGCGGGAAGCGCCCGGCAGGCCCGGGAAGGCCTCCACGGACATGAGAGGTGGAGGCGGACGGCGGGCGGCGGGTGCAGACGCCCTGGGCGCCTGCCTCGCCTGACGAGGGCGTTGTGTGCGCGGCGCGCGGGGACATCCGCGATAGTTCGCGGGGTGACCCGCGTTACCGCAGAGCACACAACTGGGAGGGTCGGGAGTGCCAGGAGCGCGCTCGCACTCCTTCGTGGCGTGGTCTCCCAGGCACTTGACGCACCTGGGACGAAGATGACAATTCTTCGCGGAGTGGCCATAACTTTGGCAGTTATGACACTGCGAAGGAATGTGGGTCTTGCGTGGAGGCTCAACGGAGAGAAAATGGCCTTGCCCTCCTGCGACCGGTCGAGGATGGCCAGAACCATATTGTACGGGGCGCGGGTGCGTGGGTGGTACATACGATGTACCTCACGCACTGGGTATTTGTTCTCCTTAAGGGAGAGAGTGACTTCCTCGACCGAGATTTCGGCCGGGACGCGGCGAAGCACGACACGCAGGAGGCGCTCCTCTTCTAACGCGTAAGTAAAGTACGCGAGTTTCATATCGGTTAAAAATCGAATCAACGCGCGGTGGTCGTCCGACGTAGTACATTTGACACGAATGCCCGCCGGCGTACTAAGGGCATTCGTGTAGTTGATGTTGCGAGTCTTAAGACTGTTCGAGATCGCGGTCCATTTAGACTTATCCTGTATCGTAACAGGCGGCGGCGAGCGCGGCTTCCTACCTGCGGACGGAGTGAGCGAGACAGAACTATTGTTGTTGTTGCCGGCCTGTTCTCGCGGCGGTATAGAGACGGTCGACGGTACGCGCGCGCCGTCGATATTGGCTATTTTTTTGGCTTCTACGGGACCGGAATCCGTCGGGCTTGCCTGGCGACGCTTGTTGCGAGTGACGGTTGTATACCCGTCTCCGTCTATCTGCGCTGAAGGCGCGGGGGTCGCGGGGGTCGCGGTCGTCGCGGACGTCGCGGACGCGGACGAATCAGACGTCGATTCGTCTAACTCCATCTCGGATTCGGACTCCGAGCTGGAGATCGGGGCCTCGAGAGGCGATTGCGGCGATAGAGTGTCGAAAGAGTTCGCGGTCGGTATTGAACTAATTACGGCGCCCTCGGAGGGCCGAAACGTTTTAATGACGGCTTTATTGATCGCGTTTTCGTCTAATCCCATCTCACGAAGGCTGAGACGAAGCCTAACTTCTGCTTGATGCGGGTCCATCGCGGTGGACCGAGAGGGAGGGGCCGCGAGAACAACCTCCCTGCCTTAAGGGCAGGGGGGCACGCCAACGGTAAACTAACGGGCTATCCCGAGCCCGGGCCAAGAGAAACTGTGGGCGAATGTGCAATGCCTCACAGGGGGGTCCTAGCTTGCCTAGGGGGAGGCCCTATCAAGCCCGAGGCCGAGGACGCAGACCGGTAAACCGGGCTACGCCCAAACAGACACCCGGGGATGGAATAAGGGGAAAGGTAGGGTGGGAGGGAGACACCTGGACTAGACTAGGCGACCTCGCCAAGGCCTAGCTACCCAGGCCCGTTTACCAGTGCAGTAGGCCGCGGGGCCTACGGCGAGCGGGTAGGGCGCTCCAACCACCTTGCGTTGGCACCGGGAGGTTTCCGGCGGTTGGCCAGACGACTGGACTTGCAGACCGGGTTTGCACTAAAAAGTGCAATTTGACACGCTCAAAATGGAGCGCCTACGATTGACATTCCGTTCTTCAAAAACCGGACAGAATCGCGACGAGCTCGAAAAAGACTACGCGAAACGATGCACGAAGCACGCAGCACGCAGTCGAAGATCGCAAACACTCGCGGCAAAGACTTCGAAAAAAATAACGGTTAAAAAATAACGGTCACTTTTCGAGCAACGGACATACGTCTGACACGTGCGGCGACACGGATCGGACCTTTTCTTTTTTTTTCTGTCTAATAAATACGTCTTGACGAGCTTTAACGTTGGAATGAAAAAGATGGAAACTGTTTTTTTCTTATTCTATTGGTATATCGTGGCTTCATTTGAGTTGATGTACATTTTGCCTGTGCCTCGGGATTAATACTTTTTTTCTAAATGAAAATTAACTTTTGTCCTTTTATATACAATTTATATGTTATATTTAATGGTGATCAGTTCAGTAATTAAAGTGTCAAAGCGTATTAAACAAACGTATATTCATAGTACATAATGATCTTCTTTTTTCCAAATTTCTGAAATTAATTCCTAGTTCTTATACATTGTTAGAGAGCTAAGAAAACAGTTGTTTTTAAAATAACTGCGAACAAAGTTTCATAACGTTTTCTTTTTGTCTTTAAGGCATTTTAGTGGAATAATCTCAAAAAAATATTAATATCATATCGTTTTTCATCTCAAAATTTTAATTATAGACTGATAATTGTTGTTTTAATATTGATAAGTAACCAGCGTTTAATCGTTTTTATACATCAGAAGAAAAAATCAGATTTAAAATGTTTTTTTTTATAAATTTATGATGTGACTTATTTTGAAAAAAGATGATTGATTTGACGCTATAACTAGTATCAGCGTGAATGGCTTGGCTCGTCCGGGGTAGTACCACCCTCTTATAGAAAACCGACGTGAAGTAACAGTGCTTATATTGTTGCATTTCATTTTGTCAGTGAGAGTGCCGGAGGCCCACCTTCCTCCCTCTCTCTTTCCCCCTTCCCCCTTCCCCATCAACACAGGCTGGCAACATCCTTGCGACTTCTGTGGTGTTGCTGGTGTTTATGGACGGTGGTGATAACTCAACACCAGGTTACCCACTTGTTCGTTTGCCTCCTATGACATAAAAAAAAGATTTAAAAAAAATGATAACTCAAAAGTGGTTCAATTTTGCTTAATGCACATGAGGGTTACAATTATCATAAATAGTAGCACCTATCAACCTCTTAACGGGAATACGTCGAATTACCTATAACCCTCTATACGAATTTTGGCGGGATTTTAGTCTGTCATGTAGTGGAATTTCTATTTTATTCATAATCATGTGTTATTTGACTCTATATTTTATAAATTTAGAGGTCTTTTAAGTAATATAGTTAGTTTATTGTGCATAAGTGAAGTGAATGGAAAATAATACCACGGACCATGAAATTTTGAGATGCCAAAAAACTCCCTGGAAGGTTCTAACAAGGGATCCACCTATTGACTCACACGACGCAATATTGAAGTGATTACACAATGCTTGTAATATTATTGACTACGTGACAATGGCAGTAATAATCTGAAAGATTGATTGCCAAAAATAAAGTTAAAAAAAACCTCTATACTTTGGTACTCTAAATGGTTTCTAGTTACTTGTTTTCTTAGAACAATATTTACTTTACTTTTATTATCTTGCATATAAAATCTGGACAAATTAACATTTTACAACCAATTTAGAACACCTTTGTTAAACAGAACTTAGATATTTAAGTTTTACGCCAACACTTAAGCTTGTACAAGGCTGGTCTTGATAGCTACTAAATGACGTTAATAACCAAACTCGAGTACTGACAACTTGTGTAATAAAGACGTAACTGCATGGATTTTGGAATGTCGGACATCAGTTCAAAGACGAATAACTACTCCCATATAATATTAAAAAATCGCTAATATATATCGCCGAAAATATTAAAGTACAGTAAGTTAACTATTATTCGACATTTCTCTGTTTTTTTTTTTAATTGTAAACTTCTTTAGACGGGTTGAGCGATTAAACAAAAAAATTGCTATCGGCAAAACTTATGTGTTCACGTCACCGATGATCTCGACATGCTCGTAACTTCTCACGCTTATGCTAAACATTTTATATATTTGACAGTACAATATACGTGCTTCAATTTGTGGATGGACAAAATCTTATAATTTCGCGTCATAGACCGTCACCAATGACGTCGACATGCCTATAACGTATTGCGCTATCATCCGACTAGCGACGCGTAATATAGCCACAGTATAAATATGAGAGACAGTATAGAAACTATGAACAAACGCTCGAAAACGGCACACTCATACAAAAATGCGCATCGACGAGAGGTTTTGAAAGGATGGACAGCACCGCGAAAACTGCTTAGGGTTCTCGTCGATGCGCATGTTTGTATGAGTGTGCCGATACGAGCGTTTGTATGTAGTTTCCTTACTGTCTGATCTGTGTATCTACTGTGGTATAACGGTCTGTGTACATGTAATATTGAACATGTACAGCCTATCATATTTTTGATTAATTTATAAACTATATAAATTATTGACGTCAGTGCCAATAGATGTATGACCCACATTTAATGTTATTTCAATTTACAAATGATGTTACATATATTTAATACATGTTTTCCTAACTGTACAATATAAATCAACCTCTTTGTCACTTACAAAAAAAAAATTAGGTTGATAATGTTTTTAAAAGTATTATTAGCAATATTGTTTTAAAAATCGAATAAAGGTTTTATTCAAAACTAGCTCATATCAGCGGTTTTATCCTATCAATTTCATCCATTGAATAACTTTCTAATAAATGATCAACTTTCACCATCATTCATTTATTCTTAAAATATCTTTAAAAGTTAATTTTAAAAATCACCTCTCTGTAACCGATGAAAAGAAGTTAGTAACGAGATCTCATATCAGTAGCTTAAGTACATTAAATTTAAATGAATTATAGCTTTTTTATACATAAATATATAAAGGGAATCTAGTTAAAATAATTTTGTTTTGTCTAAGAATTTAAGGATGTTACCCCAAAATACAGTATTCTAGGTTACACCCGCGGTTCTCCTTGTGTGAATCCCTCGGGAACAGTTTATCTTTTTGTTACAATCAAAGATAGTTTACTCAGTTTAGACCCTCTGGACGCGCTTATGAACGTAAAGTTACCACCAGATCTGAAAACGGTCCACTCATCGAGAAGATCCATCAAGAAACTCGATCTGGTTTATCTTTTTAGAAAAATAAATTGTAGTTACATTATTTTCTTACGGACACAGATTGATTGTGTTATTTCCAGATATTACCATCCTTTACATATTGTTGCACTCTATTTATATATTGATCCACTCTATAATAGCCTTAAACCCTTAAAATCCGTTTAACATGTTACTAGATCTTTCTATCCGATAAATCGGTAATGTTCTTTAAGACTTCTTTGTAAAATGTAACACCATTAATTAAAAAACTATTACTGGTCTTACTGAATCTAAAATGTATGATAACGAATTTGTAACCGTCTTTTGTTTTTCAATTATATCGGTCTATTACTAAGTCCAGTTTCTCTAAGTTTTTGCGGTCATATATTTAAACTAGCGAGCTCTACAGACGTTGTCCCGCCCTGGTTATAAAAAAAATCCTTGACAAATTCTATACCAAATCTTCCTCGTCAATCACTTAATCCATTGCTAAAAATCGTATGAAAATCCATTCAGTAGTTTATGAGTTTATCGCGAACAGACAGACAGACGCGGTAAGAGACTCTGTTTTGTCCTATGTAATGATAATGAAGAATGTATGAAGGGCAGAGATACGCTATCGAATTCCTAAAAATTAACCTTTGACGGTTAGCATTTAATTATTTTTGGATTAACGGTACTCTATGCCCATTACTGAACCTCTAACAACGTACATGCAAAATGTCTTTAACCAGTTAATGCGTAAATGCGGAACAAACAAACAAAATCACATTCGTGTTTATAATATTAGTAAGGATCTACATAACAAAAAAAAAAGGAAAAAGTTTTTGAATCATCGCGTTGTTCGAATAATCTTAAATTCGCGCCGTTCAATTAATCTCAAAATTCGATCTATTTTAAAATTTTCTGGTCGCGTCCATGCCCGTGTACCCCTCTCTCGCGCCGCCGCTAATAAGGGTTTTTCTCGTTGTATACCCGTACACACGGCGCGTCTCTCTCGCAGCTCGAGCCGAGGTCAACCCCGGATGGAGCCCACGAACTGGTACCATCGCGACACAGTGACTCATCCACATCACCTATACATACATGAGACCATCTCTCCCAGACTTGCACATTTTACACATCTGGTGGAAGGGTTTTATTTTTTTCTTTATTCAAACTGAATCGAGTAGTTTATTTCGTTTTATTTCAGATATACATGTAAGTGTTTGTGAATCATACAATTTTAATTGTATGACTCACAAACGAATATATGTATGAACAGCTTAGAATAGTTTAGTTAGGTCAGACCGGGTCCTTTCGGTAACAGCCCAAGCCAACCTGCATCCTTGAACATGTTACCTGAATAAAATCAACTGAGTGCCTTAAGCACTCGCCTTAGTAGCCCCGTGAAGCTGTAAAGGCCTTGCAATAGTCAGTTCGAAAAAAAATCTAGATACATTTGTACCTAATGTGACCATAATTTAACATTAAAAAGAAAATCAATAAATTAATAAACATATATTTTGTACTCGTAGTTTGTAGCTCGCAACGGAAGAGTCAACATCGATCTGATGATGCTCCGTGACGGAGCGAAACACATGTAATCGATTGTCGAGATTACACGTCAATCTACAACATATTTTAATTTGTTTATTGATAATTATTATATTTATATTAATCATATAAAATATAATTAATATACACAAAATATATGTTTATTAATTAATTGATTTTCTTTTTGTTGTAGTTAGACGTAGTAGTGGTCAATCAGTTCCAGGCGGAAGTGCAAAGTAGCATCTACCTTAGTATTCATTGTTATCAGAATTTGCATGTTAATACAAAAAAAGAACATTGATATATTGTTTCTCTACTTAATAGAAAAGAAAGTATAACTCAATTTTCAAGTTAAATAATTAAAATCTATTTCGTGAATACAGTGATTAGTGAGAAAACAAATAACAGGAACTACTTTACATCGTAATAACACTTATTAGGAACTTTGTAATATTAAAACTTCTAAAGTATGAAACTATTTAATTTATAATTGCACCGTTTAATACAAAAACCGTTTATTTCCTCATCAAACCATATCTGCTTTCGTAAAATACAGGATAAAGCAATCCATTGATTGCTAATTATCATGCTATAAGTCCCACATCAGGTTTCTAAAGTTCAAGCTATAGTGAAGAACTTTATAAGACACTCGAAGTGGTTAGTTGACACTTTGTTGTGAGGTCCTCGAAACAAGGTACGACTGTCGCCCGTTACGGACAGTATCTCGAGGAAGCTCTAACTTTGTAGCTAAATGATAAGACCACGAGCATGCCCTAGAAACTAATGCCGTCGTAAGTTACTGTCACGAAGTATCTAACCAACGGAGTTCACATGTGCATAGTTCTACACGTTAAATGTGCAAAAAAAATGATTTTACGCAGGATTCAAAAGCTTGGGGTGATTGTTATTCTGAAAATGGCAGAATTTAATTAATTATAACATTCGATTATAATATAATGTTTTATTATATAGTACCTGGGCGACCGAGTCTAGTTCGGTTCTTTAAAAGACATTTTTAATTTTTTTACCAAATAAACAAATGTTAAAAAAGATATTTTGCTGTCACTAGGATTTAAACTGGGGTTACACGGATTTTTGAAGCAGTCGATTTTCATCTGAGCTATTTTTGTTTTGACAGCGGCGGCGAAATTTACCTTTATATTCTAGCCAATTTTTTCATTGCTTGAAAACTCAGTTAAAAAGTTTTCTATAAATGAAATCTAGCTAGATCGATTTATCGTCCCCGAACCTACCTACATACTATGTTTCACGAAAATAGATAACGCCGTTTCCTAGATCCTGAATATATAACAATATAAAAATATACAAGAATTGCTTGTTTAAAGGTATAGATCTACCATTAAAGAGTTTACGTTTCTTTTACTTAATCTAAGTGGTTGTAAAGGTAAAAAGGCATTTGATGAAATTATGGTAAGATGGTAAAGTTTTTCTAATACCTGCTTAAATACCTGACACCCTAAAATTAAAAAATTGTCTCCGAGAACCTATGTGTATATATATACATATAAATGTTCTGCTAGTGGTGCACTTTAGACCTAGTCTCTCTCTAAGCTTAGAATATTATCATCATAGGAGACATTATCATCTACTATTATCAGTAGGTTATGAAAAGGAAAAATTTTAAGTGATACTTCACATACTCTGCATGTGTGAGGAGTCGATGCCCAGCCTTGGCGGCGAACGCATCTGCCCGATATCTTTTGTTTTCGACTTCGGTACTCGCAGATTAGTGACGACCCGTTGTTTTTCGTGTTTCGTTGTGCTTTGTGTTTGATATTAATTCCACACAGCTGCGCCGCAGTGTGAAGCATCTACCTGAGTGAGTGAGACATTCCCTTACTTATATATTTACGCCTCTATTTATTTATTTAACCACTTGTCTATTCAGTTAATTATTTATCTATTATCATCTTATTACTATTTATTTTTCTATTATTTATCCATCAACCCTATCTTTATATATGTAACTACTTATTTATCTATCTACTTAACTGCTACTTATTTATTTTATAGTGTGTTATTTACGTAGTATATGTTCCCTTGTCTCGCTCACTCATTTACATGCTTTGTGCTCTCATTTTGTTTAAACAACTCTCTTGGACCGGACTCAAGATAGTTCCCTAGTTTTTCGTTTGGCGTGCCCCCCTGCCCTTAAGGCAGGGAGGTTGGTTCGCGTCCCCCTCGGGCCACGGAATGGCTCTTAAAAACGATTTCGTATTAGGACTCCGCGACGACCTATTAGCGTATGGAGTTGACGAAAGCGTCGTCGACGCCATCCTTGCGCGTCATTGTCTCCCGCCCACGGATAACATTCTGTATGTGCCCCGTATGGCAGTGTCTGACAAATGTGAGACCTCAGACTCACCGGAGTCACCGCTGAATGAGGCGGATAGAGGACAGTTGTCGAGCTCAAGCTCGGAGGCCGGCTCCGAAATGGAGTTAGACACGGTCGCGCCCGCCGCATCTCTCACGCCCGCGATTACCGCGCCATCCGCGAATTCCGCGCCTTCTGCGCATGACGATGATTTTAAAACCGTTACATATCGGAGGCGCCCCCGCCGCGGATCGCGCTCTTCCGACTCCGACCCGGGTACCGAACGCCCGGCAGAAAAAATAGTTCGCAACAAAGATGGCGCTCGGGCGCCCGTCACGTCTATACCGCGCTCGAACAGAGCTAACCCCGTCTCGGTCTCGCAAGTCGGCGCTACGGACTCCGCAGCGGCGACCAAAAAGCCTCGCGCACCGCCTCCGGTTACTATACAGGACAAGTCCAAATGGACGTCCATTTCGACTAGTTTAAAAACTCAGAAAATTAATTATACGTCCGCCCTTAATACCCCGACGGGTATCCAGGTTAAGGTCCCCTCGATTAACGACTTCCGACAGCTGACTAAATTCCTCCGGGAAGCCAAGTTGGCTTATTTCACCTTCACTCTCGAGGAGGAACGCCTCCTTCGTGTAGTGATTCGTCGCGTTCCGGCCGAGATCTCGGTCGAGGACGTGACTGCCTCCCTTAAGGAGCAGAATTTCCCGGTTAGAGAGGTACATCGAATGTACCACCCACGAACTCGAGCCCCTTACAATATGGTCTTGGTCCTCCTAGACCGCTCTCATGAGGGTAAGGCTATATTTAGCCTGACCTCCGTTTGCAACCTCAACGGCATCACCGTTGAGCCTCCCCGAAAAACCCATACTCCGTCGCAGTGTCACAACTGCCAGAGTTACGGCCACTCGGCGCGTAACTGTCACCTCCGCCCTAGGTGCGTCAAGTGCCTAGGTGATCATTCCACAAAGGAGTGTGGGCGTACACCCGACACCCCTGAGCCCCCCAGCTGCGTGTTGTGCGGTAACGCGGGACATCCCGCGAATTATCGCGGCTGCCCCCGCGCGCCGCGCACACAACGCCCTCGTCAAGCGAGACAGGCGCCCAGGGCGCCTGTAGCCGCCGCCCGCCCTCCGCCTCCACCTCCCATGTCTATGCAGGCTTTCCCGGGCCTGCCGGGTGTCTCTCGCGCCCCGGCAACGTCCGCAACCGCACCTCACGCGGCGCACTCTGTACTGCGTGCACCACAACCCGGGCGGGCCCCTCTGGCCCCCTGGGCGCCCCGACCCGAGCCCCAGGCTCCTAAGCCTCAAGGTCAGCCCCAACAGGCAAAGCCATCACAGGCCGCGTCAGCCTTCTTTTTTGGCCTCGCCGGGCTTGACTGGATTCACCAGCTAATCCTGAAACACGACATGCAAGAAGTACTAGGTTTTTACACAATTCTCCAGACCGAGACAGGTTTAGGCCAGCTCAGCGCATTCGCGAAATATCCAGGCATTGCCACGACCCTGCAACGCCTCGTCCGTGAAGCTCAAAATTGTAAATAAATAAATTCGTGGCTATGAACAAAATAAAACCGCGCGGTCTATCTCTTTCGTTTTACAACGCAAGATCCCTTAGGACACAGCGCGATCTAGTAGCTGCCTTTCTATGTAACAGACAGATAGACGTTTTCCTCATACAGGAAACGCAACTAAAACCAAAAATGCGTAATCCCGCGATCGCGAATTACAACATAGTCAGAAATGATCGTGTCACTCGCGAGGGTGGCACCCTAATTTACTATAAACGCTCACTTTATTGTATGCCGATTGATCCGCCCGTTCTATCCAATATGGAAGTGTCAGTATGTAAATTAGGGATGACCGGTCATCCATCCGTTATAATAGTATCCGCATATCTCTCGCCGAATAGAGAGCTATTAAAATCCGATTTAGAGGCGATATTCCAGTTAGGAGACTCCGTTATTATTGCTGGGGACCTCAACAGCGGGAACGTCATTTGGAACAGTCCGACTACTTCTCGAAACGGGAAGATACTCGACAAACTAAGTGACGATCTCGCGTTTGACGTCATAGCCCCTATGGAACCCACTCATTATCAGGACAACTGTCGCCCGACAGTCTTAGACATAGCTATTTTAAAGAATGTCACGCTTCGGTTACAACTTATTCAAGTCGTACACGAACTTGACTCCGACCATCGCCCGGTAATATTACAGCTAGGTTCAAATACAGACACCACCCCTCCGCCGGTAAGGGTGGCCGACTACGCGAAACTCGAACGTTATCTCAGAGGTAACTCGTCATCAAACTTGTTAGATAATATTCCGGACGTGTTAGTGTCAAAAGCTGACGCGGATCTGGCTATCGATTCCCTGGTCAGCTATCTCCAGACCGCCGTTAATGAGACCTCGAAAGAGGTACAAGCGGTGAATGATCGCCGTTTTATACTCCCAGATGACGTGAGAGCGCTGATCACGGAAAAGAACGCCGCGACTCGAGCTCACGACACGTACCCGTCGGTTGAAAATCGCGATCGCTTACGGTTATTACGCAAACAGGTTAAAGCTCGTATCGCAGAGATCCGGGCCGATAGGTGGGACAGGCTTCTGGAGAGTATCCAGCCATCTCACTTGGCGTACTGGAAGCTCGTGCGATCATTAAAGTCAGACGTGACTACTCCTATGCCCCCTCTCGACAGAGGCACCGGGTTGCCTCCCGCGTTCGATAGCTTAGACAAGGCGGAGTCTCTCGCAGCGAGTTTAGAAAAACAGTGTTCACCAAACACAGCCAATACTGACTCTATACATATTGGATCGATCGAGTCCTCGGTAGAGCGCGCACTCGCGTCCCCTCCAGCGGATACTCTAACCCCTGTCACCCTTGATGAAGTATCGGATGCCATCAAGCGTTTAAAGCTTAGGAAGTCCCCAGGTCCCGATGGAATCAGGAACGAAGTACTGAGACTCCTTCCTGATCGCATCATAGCGCTATTGGTCTGCATCTTCAATGCGACCATGTCCCAGGGTCATTTTCCAGCCGCCTGGAAGAAGGCCGTAGTTATAGGCATTCACAAGCCCGGCAAAAAAGCTACGCTTCCCGATAGCTATCGCCCTATTAGTTTATTAGATACGTTAGGTAAACTGTACGAACGGCTCCTTCTGAACCGTCTCCAGACATCCATATCAGAGTTAGATCTGTTACCACCTGCGCAGTTCGGGTTTCGAGCCGAACACTCTTGTACGAATCAAGTGCACCGCCTCACGGAGTACATTTTCTCGAAATTTAATGCAGATCCGGATCCTAATCCGTTTCCGACTAATCCTAATCCGAAACGCTCAATAGCAGTCTTTTTCGATGTCGCAAAGGCTTTCGATAAGGTATGGCATTCAGGGCTCATACATAAATTGATTCAGTTTCGTATCTCCGATAGGTTAGTTCACATATTACGCGACTACCTCACCGATAGGTCCTTCCGCTATAGAGTGGAAGGGGAATTGTCCTCATCCCACCCGATACGCTCGGGTGTGCCTCAAGGATCCATTCTGGCACCCACACTCTTTAATCTGTTCGTCAGTGACCTACCTCGGCTTCCGGAAGTAGAAGTAGGTTGTTATGCTGACGATACAGTTCTCTACGCTTCCGGTTGGCATCCGAAAGTTCTTAAGACACGCATCGAAAAGGCCGTTAGCACACTCGGTGATTGGTTTATTCGATGGCGTATAGAAGTAAATCCCGATAAAAGCGCCGCGATATTTTTCGACCCGATATCCAATAAGCATGAACGCAAACTCGCGCCTATTAAATTGTACGGTACACAGATTCCTTGGGCCAATCAGGTTAAATACCTAGGAGTCACGTTGGATAAACGCCTCACGTTTAAACAACACACAGAAATAGTCAGAAACAGGGCCGCTATGGTCATGGGTCGGTTACATTCGATAATTTGTCACAAGAATAAGATGTCCATCAGACATAAGCTTACGTTATATAAGATGTGCATTCGTCCTATTCTAACATATAGTTCACCCGTTTTTGCACACATATCACAATATAATTTCGATAAATTACAAGTAATTCAAAACCGATTCTTACGTAAAGCCACCGGTGCTCCACCGTACGTTAGGAATGAGGATCTCCACAGGGGCCTGGAGATGCCTACTATCTGGACGTACGTAAAATCATTAACTACTAGATATTTTGAAAAAGCCGCGAATCATCCCAGTCCGTTAGTGGTATCAGCCTCGAATTACGAAACCGTACCAATCGTTCCGCGTTACAAAAGACGACCGCGACATATTTTCACCGATCCTCCGGATAAAATAACGGCAGCGAACGATCAGTACCAGCCTGTCTCTCCAAACAGAGCGTGTTCACGCCCACGCCCGCATAACCACAGATCACGCCGCCGTGGTCTAGGGGTAAATTTCGCTCCCGCACACCAGATTAGGCCCCCCTCGGCAGCGACTCAAGCCTAGGTCCGTTCCCTCGGCGTGGAGCCCTTGAGTACGCTGCTCGCGCGATACAGTGACACAAAACCTTACATCACTGCTACAACATTACACATAACACCCATACGCACATGCACGCCTACACGCTCACACGCTGTTTCTCTTTTTCAGAGAAATAAAATAATATCCTATATAGTTTAGAGGAATTTATCCGACACAAAATACATATAGGAGTTGCTGAGGCACGCATGCTTGGTACACATGCATGTTTCAATAACTCATATACGTATATCAGGATAGCTTGGCTTAGGTTAGCTCAGATAGGTCGCGATTTTTGCACAAAACAGGCGACAGCCCAGGCCGAGGTGTGCCGTGCACCCTTGAGTTAGTCGCCCAAACATCCCAAATCGGCTGAGTGCCTTCAGCGCTCGCCTCAATAGTTCGGTGAAGCTGTAAAGACCTCTACAGGTTAACAGCGTTTTCAGTTCGAGAAAAAAAAAAAAAAATCTGCATGTGTACTTCACATATACATCTTTGGTAACAAGGACGAGTCAGAAATCTAACCAAGTAGTTTGTATACCTCTTAACGTTAATTAAATGAGAAATTGACTTAGTTCGTTATTTTGGTCCATAGGAGGTATTGAAGTACCGGAGTTTGGAGAGCCAATCACCAATCTTACAGTCCCCATAGGACGCGATGCGACATTCGAGTGTATAGTTGTCAATCTTGGTAATTATCGGGTAAGTAACATTTCATTTAATTTTACATTCTGATTACGTTATATTTCCATTATTACGCCAATGAAATTTATTTACAAAATTTCCTTAACTTCACCTGTTTTAAATTGATTTATTAATTCGGGTTTGCAAAATATTATTCCTTTATATATAATCTGAGAGCGGATCAAAGGAAAATAAAGCGGTTCTCTTGGGTAAAGTGATTATTCCTACTGAATTCGAAGCAATTGGACAGTGTACATTATAACTATAACTAGCGTTTAACTTCTACTAACTAGATAATGTTACTTCGACAAGTTAAGTTAGATCAAAGTGATGGATTCAGTTTGTAAAATACGCTGTCTCTGTTGGTTAGTTGCTACAAATTTATAGTCTCAGATATTCAAATTGATAAAATTATTATGTAATGTACAAAAACACTGTTCAAATATAATTTAATAATTAATGCATATTAGATGAGAGCTCTATGTACAAACATTATTTTCATTCATACAGATTTTAACTTTTCATTTAAAGATACTTATTATTTAAAAATAAATCAGTACACTAAATGTGTGAAAGCTAGTTATATTCCCACAGACCCCATACACATGCCTAAACCCAGTTAAGCTCGCCTAGCGTTCTTCGAACAGGATGGGTGATAGACGCCGGGTCAGCATATTACAATAAGTAGAGTAAGAACTAAGTTAAGGATATTAGAGAGAGTCTAGCATTGCCTCTCGTAGGTTTAACACATAGAATTAGAGGTCTATAATCAACCAAATAGTTATAAGTTTATATAATTGTTCATAGTAATAAATGGTCTAAAATCGACTTTTACTTTTTTTTTTTTTAAATCAATGTAACCGTTCCCGATCTTATCTGGCTATAAAGCGGTGATTAAAATCGAAATCTACGAGCAAAAAAATGTAAAAACTATATATAACTATAGACTACAAGATTGTAAAAGAGTAGGAACTGATAATACGGGCGATAAGAACTGACAAATGAAGTCGTCTACGTTTAATTGTAAATGAACACTAAATTTATTAGTGTCAGGCAAACTACTTGAATTATTTGACAAATCTAAGTAGTTTGCCTGATTTCGATGCAGGCATATGATTTTATTAATGTACGAATCACGAAATGCATCCCGAAAACAAGATCTAATTCAATTTTTAAAAACCCTTTCAAAGATGCCTTCGTATTATTAATGTTTTGAAAGGTCGGATGGGTGAAAGCGGATACTAAGGCGATCCAGGCTATCCACGAACACGTCATAACTCACAATCCTCGGGTGTCAGTGTCTCACAGCGATCACTCCACGTGGTACTTACATATCAAAAGTGTGCAGGAGGAAGACCGTGGCCAATACATGTGCCAGATAAATACGGATCCTATGAAAAGTCAAGTAAGAATTTAGCCTAATATCCATTGCCATATAAAAACCCACGACTTACAGTCTCGAATAAAAGTAGTGCTCAAAACCGACCGCAAAAATTCCCAAATATAACATGGTTATAGTTATGCGATAAACTTATAATTTTGCAAATACAACCTTACAAACAATACAAACTGGAATTTCATAACTAATACAAAATTACCCCGCAGATGGGTTTCCTGGATGTCGTTATACCACCAGACTTCATCCCCGAAGAGACATCGGGAGACACGATGGTACCGGAAGGAGGGACGGCCAGGGTTTCGTGCAAGCCTCGCGGTGTACCACCACCCCGAGTTACATGGAAGAGAGAAGATGGCCAAGAAATAGTGGTGCGGGACCAGAGCGGTGCGAAGACTAAAGGTTTTTTTTTTTTATAGTAACCAATCTTCTAGGTTATTACTGCCATTGTCTAGTAGGTAATAATGTAACAAGTGTCTTGTAATATTTTCAATGTTCTAATAAGTTGTTGGCCCTCTTATTAGAACTTTCTAGGGAGTTTTTGTGGTATCTAGGAATCCATGCTCCGTGATATTATTTTCTAACCATTTTACTTATACACTATTACCGAACTTCAATTAGGTGGTAGAGCCACGCTTAAGCTATTATTGGTTTCAGCATGAATGGGACGGTTCGTCCGGAGTAGCACAACCCTATCACATAAAACCAACGTTAAGTAACAGTCCTTGCATTATTGTGTTTCGTTTGGTCAGTGAGAGCGCCGGAGACCCATCTGCCCTCCCTTCCCCTCTCCTCTAACCCCTTTCTCTTTCTCTCCATTCCACCAAACACAGGCTGGTAACGCACTTGCGACTCATCTGGTGTTGCTAGTGTCTATGGACAGCGGGGATCGCTTAACAACAGGTGACCCGTCTGTTCATTTGCCTCCTATATGATATAAAAAAAGAACTCAGATAAAATGCCACCCATATTACAAAGTATAGAGTCAAATATAACAAGATTATAAATAAAATACGAAAGCCGCTACATGATCGACTAAGATCTTGCCAAAAACTCTAGACCAAAGGTTAACAACATATTACCTCTTTGGCATATTGAAAATAAATATTAGACAATAATGGAGTTGCTGTATTAACATTTTAAAACTGCAATCTTTCTACGCTCAGTCATTGACGTAAAACTAATCTATTTATCAGAACATTTGAAGCTACATTATTCATTTAAGAAACTCTCACAGATTCCCATATTGACTAACACGGGTTAAGCTGTCAAGATTTAACATTGTAACCTGTGCGTTTCAAATTAATTTCTTAAACCATTTCAATGTTTGAAGTATATATTAATATCTCATTGCGTATTATTTGAACGAGGTAAACTAAATAATTAATTAGTGATCTTACACGAGACTTCATGAATTTACCATCCGTCTATTCCAACACTCTTTTAATAAATTGGAGTAAATCCAGAATTTTACACCAGGTACTATAGTACTATAGTTATATATTAGATATATATATTAGATTTACTCCAATTTATTAAAAGAGTGTTGGAATAGACGGATGGTATCGGTTCACAAATTACTAGTTTAGGAAGGTGATACTAGGGATCAGAAACAAACAAATAACCCACAGATAAAATCAACATTCGGGTGCGACCGTTTTGATAGTGATTGAATGCTCGTGTTTATCTGTCGGCATTGGTCTAGTAGGCATAGGACGAAAGTAATTTCATTTTCTGTTTAACATTGTTCGGATCCGAATCAGTATTTTTATTATAACAAAAGGGTTTACAATTATAACAAACTTGAAGAAATATGAGAATATATTAATAAGAAGAGGGGCATACAAACAGGTGGGTCACCTGATGTTAGGTGATCACCACCCTCCATAGATACCAGCAACACTAGAGGAGTCGCAAGTGCGTTACCAGCCTGTGTTAGTGGGAAAGTGAGACGGGAAAAGGGAAGGGAGGAAAAGGAGAGGATGTGGGCTTCCGGCATTCTCACTGACCGAACGAAACGCAACAATGCAAGCACAGTTACTTGACGTCGGTTTCCTGTGAGAAGGTGTTAGTACCCCGGGCACGCCGACCCATTTGTACTGAAACCAGTAATAGCTTCGCTGTTGCTCTACCACCTATTAAAGATATTTTAATGAGAATAATCCATATGTTACATATTACGTCAGCCAAAAGTTTGTTATTCGCAACTAATTACGGACGCGTTAAAATAAATTAAAGTTTTAAATAAACGCTGTAGGAAAAATATTTCATTTGTCTTAGTTTATTTCAATGGAGCAAGGACTGGTATTGTTTTTCTGAATATGTATAATACGAGAGTCTGTGTGACCGCATTTGTGGTGCGACAATGAGCCGCGCGGCGGCTATTCTCGGGATGAGTTTCGCGTCCAGTATTGTTTAAAGTTTGTAGTAATTAGTACGGTTCAAATCTGAATAAAGTTCTAGGTCTTCTTATTATACGAAATGTTGAAAACATTTCAGTCACTTCATTAACGACGTGGAAAAATTCTTAAAAAAATTCAGTGTAATCAACGCGGCCATTCACTTCAGCACTTCGAAGGCTGCCTCGATATTGTAACCCGAACTAATGTTTTCTGAAGCTCGTGTGGATGATTTTTAAGCAATCATTCGAAAAAAAGCAAACTCCCTGATGGATCGAATCTGTGGCAGCTCAAATAATGTCTTGAAGGTGATATTAAGTAGACCTGATAGTTTGTTTGTTCACAAATGGACAAAA